>VDFB02000003.1:243193212-243352572 GCA_007258455.2 Sequoia sempervirens | reverse complement strand
AAACCCTTTCGTTTCATCAATTTTGCATAAAAATAAAGTCATCGGCCACATAACCTACACATACCCATCATATCGCCACTTTTTGGCCCATCACGATCTTGCACATACCCTTGTACATCATCTAGGCCCCAAGGGTCAAGAATCATAAGTGCAGTATAGAAAAATACAAGTTTTGTTATACCACCCCCACCCAGAACGATAGATTTCTTTAATGTAGAGTCACCAATTTAGTTCATTGTGTATAATGATCTTCCAAAAAACTAGAAATATTATGTCCTAAATATTATCTTCACAAATATGCAAGAGAGAATATTAGTATCTTTAAGGATACAACATGAATATGTTGTATGTAGGTTGTTTCCTTACACCTTGAGTGATGAAGTTTACTAGTGGTACATCAACTTACCCCATAATTCTATTAGGAAATGGAAAGACATGGAGAGTCAATTTTTGGCTAGGTTTAGAATACTGCTTGATCTTTCCTTGTTGTATCATCAGTTCACTCAAATTAAAACATTTGATGGTGAAACTATAACTAATTTTAATGACAAATTTCAAAAAGCTTACTCTAGACTAGAAGCACCCTATGTGGTAGAAATTTTTACTGTTGTCACCATTTATTATATGGCAGTTGATCCTTTAACTGTGATGTTTGAAAAATAGAGGGAAAATCCCCCTACTACCTTAACCAAAGCCTATGCTAAAGATTCAAGTGTAAACCTAGAAATGAAACACCTCAAAAGTGGATCATGTGTAAATAGTGGAATTTGATTGAATAACTATCCTATGCCAATTGTGAATGGTGTTCCATTAAATAATACAATAGCTCCTAATTATTTTCCTTTAGTGGCCCAAAATGGGATATTCCTCAAAATAGTTTCTTTCAACTAGGAAATAGTCAAGCTTTGGTCTTGCACTCTAGTCCATCTTTCACAGAAGTTCATCCCAATGGAAATTATTTCTTCTCACAGACTCAAGAGATTCAAAAAGTGAAAACTTTGGAAGACAAAGAAGAGATTAAGGAAATCACATCTCAACTTAAATGATTAACCAAAAAATTTACTCTTAAATTAATAATTAAAATTTTCAAGGTTGAGCATATAATTCTCCTAGACCACCTAGACCTTGGAATAGATGACCAAATAATGGAGGAGTATCCATACCTTTAGATAATGCTAATCCCTCCAATGATAGGCATATGTTAAAGATAAATTTAGCTAACCTCACCATGAATAATTGGTATAGAATCCTTAATACAAATGATCATTTAGAAGTGGATTGTCCATAGTGTAAGACCACATTAGATATCTTTTTGGCTTGCACACATTATTATGATCAGTGTGACTCCCACCCACCCTAAGGGAATGAGTTAGTTTTGGTCATATATGACTCTGCTTTAGTCCTTGATAGTTACAAGTGTTTTGAGTCACCTGTTCTTGCTAAAATTCATACTTATGAGAAAGAAGATAGTTTAGCCATGACGTTGGAAACCTATAAGTTTCCTTATCAAGATGAGAATAAACTTCAGGATGATGTCAATGAAATCCATGCTTTAGAATGATATCTAAAAATACATAGCTACAACCTAAGAAGTAATACCAACGATGGAAGTAGATTCAAAGGGCCTTTGAACATGTCAATTCCACCTAATAAATTTAACACTCCACTTGATGAAAATCAAGTAACACTTTGAGGTTACCCAAGGTGACCTCTCAATACAACTCTTTGAATATTTCACAGAATGGAGAAAATAGAATCCATTGATCAAAATAATATAACTAATTATTTAGTTGACTAATGAAAAAGGTAAAAATAAGCTTCTCTCTATCAGAATTGCTCAAAATGCCTACAATTAGGAAAGCTATCTTGAATACATTGGAAGAATTTCCTAAAAAAAGTATACTCAATAAAGAGATATAGGCGAAGGACAACTATATTAAGGAAAAAGATTAAAACATAGTTCCTATGATAGATGTGCAAGTATCCTTTTATAAAGGGAAGATAGAATCCTCGCCATTTTTGTTGACACTAAGAATATTTGGTAAAAATCTTCATCAACTTGGTAGATTCTAGAGAATTTACCAACATTATGCCTTTGTCCATATGTAAAACTCTAGGCTTAACCCCAGTGAATTCCTTGAATAAAGTTACTCAACTCAAAAAAACCAAGGTAAACATAGTCAAGGAGTTAACCAACATCCATATGCAATTAGTGTCAGACCCTAGGATTCAATATTATATCGATATCCAACTGGTCATGACACCAGACACTTATGGGATTATATTGAGTAGAGATTGGTCGAAGAATTTGAATGGATATATTGCCACTAACTTGTCACATATGTGGTTACTTTGGAAAGAAATGCCTAATTAGATTAGGATTGAGAGAGAGTCACACATGAAATATATGATACAAATTACAATAAAAAAAAAAAAAATTCTATGCATAGATGTAGAACCAAGAGGATATGGAATTAGAAGTTTCAAAGTTAAGATAGAGGAAGTTTTCATGTGTAATGTTGAAAATCATAATCAAATAACTCCCAAAATGGGTACATTAGTCAAATCAAATTATGATTCTTCCAAAGGAGAAGATAGTCATTTAGACAAATTCTAGAAGAATATTGCTAAAGAAGCTCAAAAGAGTAGGAAAACTAAAGATTCACTAAAACATTTTCCTCTACAAGGTTGGTGTAGGTTACAAAACTATGCACATGCAGAAGATAGTTACATGATGTTCTTAGAGATCATTCATAGAGTTGGAGATTAACACTATTAGGAAATACAAATCTTAATAGGTCAAGGCCTAAAAAACTCAAAGATAAAACACAAGCAAGGTAAACTGAAAAATATTAATTTATCAGCTCTTAAGAATGCTAAGCTCAAAGTTGTTGAGGATCAAACTTGGACCCTTAGGTTTAATGGGTCAAAATAAAAACAAGGAATTAGATTTGGGGTTGAGCTTATCACTCCCCAAGGTAAGCATTTTATTTCTAACTATAGATTACAAATTTAATATACTAACAATGTGGCAGAATATGAGGCTCTCATCCATGGTTTGATGCTCACGATTATGAAGAAAGTTAAGATTCTTAAGGTTTCCAGTGACTTAGAGCTAGTGGTCAAGCAAGTCTGGAAATAATACATTTATCATTATAAATGCTTGTCTAGTTATCGACACCGAGCGTAGGACCTAATAGAAGATTTTAATTCCTTTAATATCACTCATATCATATGAAGATTCAATTAGAGAGAAAATTCTCTAGCTATTGCTGCCTGTGCTCTAGAACCATTAGATGCTTCCAATTTGAGAAGGTTTATTGTTGAGTTGGAGCAATTTCCCTCAGTTCTTGATAATGTTACTAATTTGCAGGTGTTATAAGATGACCATCACATGTTGGAATTTATCACCAATACTGGCATCTTTCAGCCATAGATAATTGAAGAAATAGATCACCTGAATGGTCAAGTTTAAGATGAAGGATAAGTTCAAGTGAAAGATAATAATATCGCCAAAGGAATAATTGAGCTAGAAAGATTATTTGATGTGGATCAAATAGTTCAACAAAAAGACGGCCTAAAACCAATGGAGGATAGTTCAAATTAAATAATTTGAATACTGAAGAAGATCCAAAGAATGTGTTTATAGGGAAGGTATGTACCTAGGAAGAATGGAGAAACATTACTCAAGAACTCAAGGATCATTGGAATGTTATAACATGGACATATGAAGATTTGAAGACTTATGAAACTGTAGAAGTTGAAAAACCAATTTCATAGTCCCCAAGAATCACCTATAAGCAATCACCTATCACATGCAACTGATATTCAGAACAAAAATGAAAGATGTTCTATAAACTCTCAGAGCAAACTTGTGCAAGCAAAAATCAGCATTATAATATTGAATGAAATTGTTTTACAAATAATACAAAATCCTTCAAAAAGGAAATCATGCAAAAAGGCAAGACATGTACAACCCTAATCCTATTTTGAGCAAAAGACAACTCAACAAGATAAGGATAATAATAACCTAGGAAAAAAAATATTCCTAAGTAAACTTATGCTAAAGTGTAATTAAATAATTAATTACACCAACACCCCCCATAAGTGCAACTTACAGAGACTAACAAAGCATGCACCTAAAACTAAGATGAATGCAAGAAAGCATGAATGGGTCTCGACAACAAAGGCCCGATCAGGTACCCAAGTACAATATGCAATAATGAAGTAGAGAAAGAAAAACCAATGGGACAAAACCCGCCTACAATGAGATGACTACTGCAAAGAAGCATTGGAAGAACACTATGGAGTAACATTGGAACTGCAATTTGACAAGCAAAGAAAGATACTTTTGTCTACAATTGAAACCAAAATGGAACCATGATAATGTGACAGTAGACCTGATGCCACGGTACACTGGAAAACTCACAAACTAGAACAACCTTGGAATCTATGAAGCAACAATAGATGAGATGATGACAAAATTTGGAAACCATGAATCTCGATGCTAATGCCAAACTGTGACTAAAACTCTTCCATGGGAAGGAGTACCATGAAGACTCTAGAACATTAATCATAAAAACATGGCCCTCAAATGAGAAAGATCTAAACCAATGCGGATCAAGAACTATAAAATCTCAATGTGAAGTGTGAACTAAAGCAAACCAAAGATGTGTGCAGCTAAACAAGAAAGAAGCTAAAAAGAGACAACAAGAAACCAGAAAAACTCATGCGAGTTGTCACCAACATGAAAGATGGATGCAAGAACCCCCTTGATGGAACTTTGTATTAGTTTATTTATTACAATACCCAATGATTGCAAAAGGAGAGAATGTAAAACATGCATAAACTACAGAGAAAATGTAAACATAGTTCATGAAAACAAAACTAAGTGCATGCACAAACCAAAGTTCACATCTACCTCCATGATTAAAAATAACCTTCAATCTGTGTAGAGGTCGAAACCAGCTTTCTGATGATATCTTATTTGCGAAAATTTGATGCCATGGCCAAAAGTTATAATTTTTTGAAAAAAAACTAAATTCAGCGTGGAGGAAATGGGTTTTCTAGCCAAAAAAATCACTTCTAATTTAATTTTTGCAAAATCTGTTCACAATGAGTGGACAAAAACAAAAACCCAGAAATATTTTGAAGCTAGGAATAAAACCCAGAAATCATTTTTTGATCCAGCAAGCAAAAGATGAAAAAATATATATTTTAAACCTTCAGCCAAGAGAAAAATGACGTGCGCCAATTTTTGTACTGCAATTTTCTCCAAATTCGTACAAGATATCAAAAATCTAAAAGATACCCAATTCATATTTTGACCCTGGCTACAAAACCCATAAATTTTTTTCTTGGAACTGACTGGAAGCTAGACTTCTGAAGCAAAAATAAAAAATGGCTGCTTGCATCCAACAAGACTTTCATGCCAAAAAATAATCTCATATTTGAGAAGAAGTAAACTCTCAAAGCAAACTTGTACAAGCAAAAATTAGCATTATGATATTGAATGAAATTTCTTTACATATAATACAAAATCCTTCAAAAAGGAAATCATGCAAAAAGATAAGACATGCACAACCCTAATCCTATTTTGAGCAAAAAGACAACTCAACAAGATAAGGATAATAATAACCTAGGAAAAAAAATATTCCTAAGTAAACTTATGCTAAAGTGTAATTAAATAATTAATTACACCAACAGAAACTCCCATCATTACTCATACAATTCTATTAAATCTTGACACAAAACCTTTCTGGCAAAAAAAATCTTAATAAGGCATCTAAAAGAGATAATTATCCCTTGCCTTCATTGGATGAAGTGTATAAATTTTTTAATGGATTGTAGATGATATCCTTATTGGATGTATTATCTAGGTATAACTAGGTAATGGTCATAAAGGAGGATCAGATGAAGACAATTTTCACCATAAAGTGGGGAAATTTTGATTACAGAAGGATGTCATTTGGACTAATAAATGTTAGAGAAATATTCCAAAGAGCTATGGATTATTCCTTTTGAGATTTGGTAGGAAAGTGTGTTATTGTATACATGGATGACCTCATAGTATTTCATAAGAGTAGAGGAGATAATGTTCGTGATCTAAGAGAAATAATACATAAGTGTGAAACCTATAGAGTTTCACTAAATCCTAAGAAATGCATTTTCAGGGTGACTGAAGGAATATTGTTAGGCAACATTATTTATGAAAGAGGTATTCCAATAGACCTAGAAGTGAGTGCCTTACTCAAGTTACAACCCCCCAAAAAGTAAGAAAGACTTAAAGTCATACTTTGGAAAGATCAATTTCATCTAAAAATTTATCATAAGATTTTCCAAAATAGTGAAACCACTCAATGGTATTGTAAAGAAAGATGTAAAAATCGAGTGGATGAATGAGACTAAGCTTTCCTTCAAAAATATGAAAGCTACAATTACAGAAGCATTAATGCTAGTAATTCCAAATTAAATTAATTTTTTTTATATTTACTCTTTTACTTTTGGTCAAACATGTGCAACTTCATTGACACAAAGGGGTGAAACTAAATAAGAAAAGCCAGTTTCTTTCACGAGTGCTCCATTTAAGGAAGCAGAGCTAAGATATATGGATTTTGAGAAACAAATTGTTTCTTTGGTCAATGTAGTAAGAAAATTCTAACACTACATTCTTAGAAGTATTGTCAAGGTGATTGTGCTTGATGCCGTAGTAAAGATGCTACTAACATAGAGTGATCTCAAAGCAAAAAGAGCTAAATGGGTTATGATCTTGCAAGAATTCAACTTGGAAATCATACCCATGAAGTTGGTCGATGGGAAAGCCTTAGTTAAATCCATTGCTAAGATTGATCCATAAATTTTTAGGTAGCAATACACCCTAGATGTAGAAGACAAATATGATTGGTATTTAGATATATGGTACTATCTGGTTAGCAACAATTTCCTGGACCATATGCAAAGGAATCAAAGAAGAGCCCTGAAGATTAAAGCCCAAAGTTACATGATTAAAGGAGGGATTATGCTAAAGATAAATCATGAAGTAATTTATTTGAGTGAAGTTTTGTAGGAACTACATGAAAAATTTGGTAGAGCTCACGGAGCACTTTTTAACTACTACACACCTCATCCTAAGAGTTGGCTACTATTGGCTAACTATTTTCAAAAATACATTTGAGCATGTAAAGCACTATTCCAGTTGCCAAAATGTTGTGGATAAAGGAAAATTTAATGCAAAACCATTATAACCTATGATGGAGATGCACCCTTTCTCATAATGGGAGCTAGACTTCATCAATACAATTAACCCTCTATCATCCACAGTTCACAAGTTTGTGCTAACCACCACTAATCATTGCACTAGGTGGACTAAAGCATGCCATATTATGCAATGCACCTTAGAGGTGCTAATTAAATTATTGGAGGAAAACATTATTACCAAGCTTGGAGTACCATATTCCATGGTATGTGATAATGTCCTCACTTTTTGCTCATTGTGAATTTCTAATCAGGAATTTGAATAGGTATAACATTGAAATTCTCATCTAATTATTAGCCATAGGGAAATGGATTAGTAGAATCATTGATCAAGAACCTACTAGATATTATTATAAGGTTAATTGAAAATAATTCTGGGGAATGACATTCCCTATGGAAATTCACCCTTTGGGTAGATCATACCAAGATGAAATCTACATTAGGGAATTCCCCTTAGCACTTAGTCTATGGAATAGATCCTATATTGACTATAAATTTGAAAATTCCTACTTGGAAATTTTCTCAAGAATATATTGGATTAGATGATTAGACGAAAGCTCAGTTGCTACAACTGATGCATTTAGATGAAAAACATACCAAAGCTATAGATCATTTTTCTAGGTACCAATCTATGGTAAAATGGTAGTTCGACAAAAGGGCTATATAGAAAAAATTTAGAATATTTGATTTAGTGCTATATTGGGAAAAAGCCCATGAGTGTAAGGGGGAGCATGGTAAGTTTGACAAATTATGGATTGGTCCTTACCAAGTATCTGAAATCTTAGGTGACAACACTTACATGCTCAAAAATTTAACTACTTGGATGTTTCATTGTATGCCAATGGATAGTTCCTGAAGCATTACTTTCAAGCCTAGTGTTGGTTTCCCATTCTTGTTGCAAATATGTAAATTATAGTTTTTATTTTTTTCCATCTTTTGGGTTTTTTTCTCTTATTTTGTTTTCTTTTTTAGGGTTTTTCATTGCAAAGATATATAGTAGTTAGCAACCTTTGAAGGTGGTCAAAATAATAGAATGTCAATTCTAGAAATGTGATTCATTCCTTGATAAAAAATAGTCCTTTAATTATAGAAGATTGGAGAATTGTTCATAATCATTCACTTTAATTTGCATAAATCATTTAGTTGATGTTGAGCTATAGATTCCTATACCTAAATCATTCTACTAAATTAGGGATATCAAGTTCGGAATTTACTTTCTATTGTTTTGTTTGTTTTTTTTGTTGCTAGTTTTTGTGTGTTCTCACAACACACCCCATTTTGCTCTTCAACAAAATGTGGAACCCTTCTTTTCTACTACATTTTTTTCCTTCTTTTACTTTTTCTTGCTTCGATGTGCTACTTTTGGAGGAAATAGTAAAATTGTGAGTTTTAGTCCAACTTTCCTAGCCGTCGCTTAAGTTATTGCTTTGTCAGATAGGGAGTGTTTGCAAAATGTTTTCCACAACCTTATTGATTTATTAGACCCTTGCATCCTAGATATAATTTTTTTTCTCTAAGGATGTATCTTTGGCAAGTATTATTTTTTTCCTAGCCAATATTCATGCCTAGTAGGTCGTCACCTAGATAAAATTATCTAGGTGTGTGTTTCCCTTCTTTTCTAGTTAGCCTAGTAGCGGTTTTTCTTTTCTTTAGAGCTCAATACTAGAAGTGTTTTAAAAATATTGTTTTGAACCAATTTGGTCTCACTTGCACTTAGTCTGAGGCTTCCCTTTGTGCTCGATTATCATGAACTTGGTGGTTAAAGTCCCAACTCCCAGTAATATTTTCAAAGTCCGATGTCAGATGATTCAAACCTCATTTGATTATGAATTGTTAAGTATCCAAGGGTGACATTTCCTCTAAATCCTTTTCCTCATAAGAATTAATATGCAACATAAGTGTGCCACATTAGCTACTTGTGCCACTTTATTCTCTAATGGTGGGTCCCTGCACCAAAACCAAGGAGCTCATAATTTGAACCCTAATCCTCCATGATTGCACCTTTATTTAGGGTAATTAATACATTGCAAAAAGAAATTAATGAAGGTTGAAAATAATACACATACTTAGCACCACCTCGAGCATGTAGTTCCTTCCATAACACTCTACCTTGCACAAGATTACTCACCTATAAGGAAATTAAAGAATTAAAACCAAGATTGTGATGCACAAAGAAAGGTAAGTCTCAAGAAGCTAAAGAACATAGCTGCCAAGGGTTTTGAGGCCATGTTAAAAAAACCATATCATCGATAAAACGAAGTATGCTTTAAATAACTAAAATTTGGTTAATTCCTTAATGCATGCATGGCTCAAGTTAAATGGAATTCCCATTGGTTAGGTCACTAAAATGTTGAAATTTTTGAAAGGAATTTAGCATAATTATACACTATAAATGTCATAAGAAAGGAAATTTTATTTATTGTTGAAAATGGATGGATAAATTTAACCCTAACTCACACATAAGGCACATCTTTGGTAATAATGCAAGAAATATACAGAAATATGAGAACTTATAGGAAGAAGCTGATAGATGAGGAATTTGATTCCCCTATTCTGTAGGCTATATCAATCAATGGGACAATTACAAACACCCATCCAAGAGTGTTTACTAATAATGAATTTGCTACATGGATTCAACAAAAGGGTTCCTCCCAATGTGCAAAGAAATTCATTGCAAGTGGATTGCATTTGGTAGGAGGGTTTCCACCGATAATGGAAGCTCTTGAATTGGTAATAGAATATATGAATTGGTTTGACCCAAACATGAGGGTCATTGAGAAAGAAGGAAGAGTTTATGTACACCTCTTTGTAAAAGGAATTGAATGTATGCATTTGGGCTCCCCACATTGAAATAGATGAATCCATTGAATATGCAAGTCCTAGCTACAATGTACATAAATGAAGAAGAAAGAAACATGAAATTTATGAATGTGATATGGTGTTGGGAGGAGATTACAAATACAATGAGACAAATCCTAAGGTCTATGTTTATTCAAGATGTTCAGGACATAATAACCCAATTTAGGAAGATAGCTGGACTAAGGGATACTAGGAAATTCAAACCTTAGATGTTCAGGCTTATAGTGAAAATAATGGAAGGCCCTATGCAAATTCATTGGGGGAGTTTCATCAATGATAAGCTACGAGAATAGATAATAACATTCATGGACAACCATTGGTTTTCTATGTCTTCATATGTTGTTTATTCCTACACCCTAAGGGAAATATTCAAGAATTAGACAAAATTGGAACCATGGCCAAAGAACCAGGTAATAATTTGATTTATGCTCATATTCAATAAATTACTATTCATGAATATTGGGAGCATTATCAGAGGGTTAATGATGTGTTTTCAATGAGACTAGTTGTTAGGATTTAGGGAAATTAGAGCAATAAACATTAACAGTTATATGCATATTAAATAACCTAGAAATAGCAATAAAGAATAACATAAAAGAGATCAACACAAAAATTTAACATGGTTCACCCAATATGGGCTACATCCATAGAAAATTAACCACCTAGTGATTTTATTATCCAATACAAAACATATTACAATCTCACAAATTACACACACTACAACTTACATCCCAACTACTTATAACAAGTTTTTTGGAAGCTTCCAAAATAAGGGTCTTACAAAGTTGTTTTCATTTGACGTGTCAATAGAAAAAAATAAAAAAAATTGTGGGTTGCACCCCCAAACCCCTACTATTAGGGGCTACTGCCCTTGAACCTTCGCTATCAGGGGCTACCGCCCCCAAACCTTGATGAGGATACACTATGAGTGTATAGTATTTGCATGATTAGTCACCACATATCAACAATCTCCCACTTGGAGACTGATCAAGCTCCACACCAAACAATCTCCCACTTAGAGATTGATCCTAGAGGACAATGCTACACTTGCAGCTCCCACTAGATTACAACTTTGGATGCTTTCTTATATCCACCATTATTAGTCATGAAGGCCAATGTAAAGTAGTGAGGAAATTAGTTTCTCCTATGTAACTACCTTTTTGAACGTATCTACAAGATTCTTACTAATGTGAATTTTCTCCAACTTCAACTGTCCATCCTCCAAAATTGATCAGATGAAGTGGTATCTAAGTTGTATATGCTTAGTTTTTAAATGCAAAGATGAATTCTTAGAAAGATGAGTGGCACTTTGGCTATCAGTGTATAGAGGGCTATTGTCTTGTCATTGTCCCAATTCCTCCATAAAAAATTGTAACCAAATCATCTCCTTGCTAACTTCCATAGTAGCAACATACTCAACTTTAGTGGTTGAAAGTGCAATAACTTTTTACAGCCTTGAAATCCAACTAATTACAATACCTCCTATAGTAAAAACATACATTATAGTACTCCTCTTGATATAATTATTACTCGCCAAATTAGAGTCAACACATAATTCTAGAGTTGAATTTAGTTTCAAAACATAGTTTCTTTGAAGTAATATCTCTCAAATATTAGAGAATCCATTTTACTGTATTCTAATGTTCCATTCCTAGATTTCTCATATACCTACTCACAAAACCCACTGCATGTGCAATATCTAGCCTTGTGCATACCATTACATACACAAAGCTACCAACTATTAATGCATATGCTATCTTAGAAGTTTTTTCTTCCTCCTCTAGTGTCTTTGGACACATCTCCTTAGTCAACTTCAAATGACTAGGCAAAGGTGTACTAATTGGTTTATAATTTTGTATGTTAAACCTTTTCAACACCTTCTCTACATACTCACTTTGAGACAAAAATACTATTTTTTTTGTCTTGTCCCATGTGATCCTCATACCAAGGATTTGTTTTGTTGCACCCAAATCCTTCATAGTAAATGAATTTTATAATTTTTTCTTAAGTTCAATAATATGCTACATGTTAAACCTAAAACCAAGCATATCATCAACATAAAGAAATAGGACCAAAGCTTGGAATCATAACCTAGATGCAAGCTCTTATGACAACTCTAGATACCTAGCTAGAAGAGACACTAAATGGAAGCCTCTAGGAAGTGGTTGGTATAAACTTAATTTTGATGGGGCTGCACAAGGCAACCTGGGCAGAGCTAGCATAAGAGGTATTATTAGAGATTTCAATGGAAATTTTGTGGTTGGTTACTTTGGGGGGATTTGTATCCATTCATCTATGATTGTGGAAGCTAGAGCACTGCTTAAGGGATTACAGTTGGTTATTTCTCTAGGGATTGAAAAAATTCATATCGAAGGTGATTCTAAGTCTATTATTGATTTTGTTAACTTTGGAAAATTACTAGGGTGGAGTACCAAAGAAATTCTATTAGACATAAGGCTTTTCATGTCTAAGTTGAATTTAAATATTTCTACCCACATTTATCGAGAGGTAAATCAAATGGCTAATGCCTTAGCCAACTTTGGCACACATTGGAAATTCTCTAAATGTTGGGTTTTTTGGGGAACCTTCCTCTAGAAATCAAAGATCTAATCCTAAAGGAGCAAAGCCCTTATTTCATGCATGATGATAACTAATCAAGTGTTTTTTTGGGTTTTATGGGGGGTCCACATGCTTGTCTTATGGGCTATGTGGATAGGAGTGTATGTTGAGGTGGCTTACAAGTCGCATAATTTGAATGTGTAGGTGGAGTCTATTTTTAAAAGGTACATCATGAGGAATTATGGTGGGTACTTGGTGATTAAGGAAAAGTTGGGTCATACCTTACGTAATCTCCTTTTGGGGATTGTGCTAAGCCATCATATTTTCAATTTTTTTTATTTTAATATTGATGTGACTAATAATTATGAGATCAAGCTCCTTATTGGTTCTATCCCTTGCACTATTTTGTCTCCACTTCTAAAATCTAGCTCCTTAGGTTTTTCTAAATTTGGCCCCGCGACCATCTTGCCTTGGTTTCTATGAAAAAACATGGAAGGAAAACCTTCCATTCCTATCATGTCCTGCTTACCTAGCCACAAGTTCTTGGAGATCCTCATTTATGAATTTATAAATATTGCTTCTAGGGAATTATTTCCTCAAAGGTGTGACCTATACATTGCATTGATTACCCAGGGCTACTTCATTTGGCTTAAAATCCTAAAAGTACGAGTGAAATTTCACCTTACCATTTTCTCTAACCTTTTGCTTTCTATGGTTTTCTAGTTATTCCGTGTGCAGAGTGAAATTATGGGTTGTGATAGGGTGTGAATGGAGCCTGAAAACTATGGTGAATTTCACAAAGATCCTTTGGTGTGGCACATATGTATTGAGGGTGGTATGGTGCCTTTGATGGAGAGTTTGGTGGGCCACAACCCTAAATTTCTACGTACTTCATTAACTATTGGAAAGATTGTCACATTACTCTAGGCGATAGCTCCTTTGAAGTGAATGAGGATGTGATTGTGTAGGTGACAGGGCTTCTATGTTCTAGGATGAAGCATATGAAGCATACAAAATCCTAGGACAATGAAAGTATGAGTGCATTCTTCGTGGAGAATGAAGAGTTGGTTCGTAACTAGTCGAGATTTGACAAAGAGGATCTTCCATAGCCTTGGAACCAAGTATGCCTCACCCTTATGAAGTATGTGACTCTAAACGGTAGATACAAAACCTACTACTTCTACCATTTCCCTCTTTTAAATAACCTCAAGCATAAGATTTTGTTAAGCTTTCCTTTCTTCTGATGGATATAGAGAGTTCTATTGAGAAATGCATTGAGGCTGCTAGCCTAAATCCTAATGATACTCCTCCCCTGCCACTTCACCAAGGCCTCATTTTGAGGCTCTACCACTTCCATCTTGCATTATGCTTGGACAAACCCATTTCTATCATCTGTATTGAGGAAAATGAGCCTCCTGCTATGATCAACATTTCCTAAACTGAGTCTAAACGTCCCATCAGAAAATCCCATATGTTCTTTGCACCTAAACCCACTACCAAAAATATTAAGGGAAATGTGGGTGTTACCTAGACTAGTGTAGCAGCTAGTCTCTGTGAGCTAAAGTCGATCCCTCCCAAGACTATATGCAAACCCACCCCAAAGAAGAAAGGTAAGGAGGAAGCAAAGGGTTTGATGGAGCCTCCGACCAGGTACAACAAAGGTAAAAATGTGGTGGGAAAGGATTCTAAGGGGGATACAATGGTCATGGCTAGAGTAGTGTCTAGTGGTGATTCCATCATTAGGAGATCTGGTAGATTGGCCAAGAATAACAAGAATGTGTAGGTAAATGACTTGGATTCGAAAGAGGAGTGGTCTGACAGCAAAGAGAGCAAGGATGAGGAGGAGGAGTATGTTAGAGGGCCCTACTCTATTCCTAATACTAGCAAAGTGCAAAAGGACAACTCAACTTCCCATTCTTCAGACCCATTAGATGTGGAGTGTGCTGATACTGTGAAGACTACAGATTATCGGGAGGAGCTCCATGTGTGGATTATGGGGAGTAGCTTCGTGTGCTGTAGGAAAGGATGGAGAAGTTGGACAAAAAATTATGTGGCTTCACCCATTTCACTGTCAAGCTAGTCCACTTTGTTACCATCACCCTGTAGGTGATTATGAAGGATGAAATGGACAAGAAGAATGTTGATGATGGCCATGAATGGGTTTTAGATTATGTTGTTAATCTCGTGTCGAAGAATTGGGAAAATATGATTTAGTCTATTGTTTGTCCATTTTTTGTTTGTTTGTTGTTGGTCTGATGTGTTAGTTTTTTGGCTTAGGCTTTTGATGTTTTTTGGTCCTAAACTTTATTGTCCCTTGTGGCTCTCTATGTAAAGGGTACAACACCCTATAAATGCTACTTACCATATCAAAAACATAAAGCAACAAGATAATATAGTTTCCATTATCCAATTTCTTAAAATAAACACAATAATCAGAATGACATCCTTTGCAATGTTGTTCAACCATAAAACTATAAAATTTCAAATACCATTACCAAGGTGCTTGCTTCAAGCCATACAAACTCTTCTTTAAACTACACACAAATTCCCCCTTACCCTTGACCTCATATCCATGTGGTTGCTATATGTATATTTCCTCTTCCATATCCCCATGGAGAAATATTGTTTTCACATCTAGTTGTTCAAGATGCAAGTCTTCTATAGCCACAAGACTTAGAATAGTTTTAATAGAAGTCATTTTAGAACTAGAGAAAATATTTCATCAAAATATATACCTTTTTTATGTGCAAAACCTCTTACCATGAGTCTCGCCGTATATCTTTTCTTGCCTTCATCTTATTCCTTCTATGTATAAACCCATTTATTTATCTGTGCTCTTTTACCTATAGGCAATTGGACTAAGTCCCAAGTCTGATTCTATAGCAAGGAATCCATTTCCGCTTCCATTCCTAGCACCCATTATTTTTTGGTATCTACCTTCATTACTTCTTCACAACCTTTAGGTTCACCAAAATTAGTTAATAATATAGAATATAATGATGGAGAAAATATTTTTGGAGGTCTACTTATCCTTGTAGAATGTATAAAAATTGTAGGAGTGTGTGGGATAACTTGTTGTTGAGAATCAGGTAACACTGGTATTTTATTTTTTGGAATCTCATCCAAAACCACATATTCCTTTTTGGCATGTTCATGCTTATTTTCCTACAAATGATCCTTATACATAACCATCTCATTGAATATAACATCTCCACTCCTAATTATTTTATGTTTTTCATAATCCCATAACTGAGAACCAAATTCATCTACTCCATATCCAATGAAGGTACATTTTTTAGACTTAGCTTAAAGCATGGTTCTCTTTTTGATATCAACATGGACAAAATCTTCACAACTAAAGGTTTTCAAAATGAATAGTTTACCTATTTATTCCTGCATTCCTCCTCTGGAATGCTATCATCCAAAGGATTTGAAGGTCCACTATTTATTAAATAAATAGCGATATGTACAACATCTTCCTAGAACTATAAGGTAGTCTAGCATGCAATCTCATGCTCCTTCCACACTCCATAATGGTCCTATTCATCCTCTCAAACACAAAATTTTCTTGTGGGGTTCCATGAACTATTTTCTACCTACAAATTCCATTGTATGAACAATAATTTTCAAATTCTCTACTACAATAATCGTGTCCATTATCCAATTTGATACACTTCAACTTTTTTCCTATCTTGTTCTCATCTTAAACCACATCCAATGGAATACTTCTGATTTCTGTTTTAGGAAATATACCCATGTTTTCCTAGTTGCATTATCAATAAAAGTAACATAATAACAAGATCCACCGAGAGAAGATACCTAAGTTGTTCCCCATAAATCTCAATGCACAAGCTCTAATTTCTCTCTTCTTCTTTTTCCCAACTTTGAGAAATCAAACTCTTTTCTATTTTCCATAAACACAATTTTCCCAGAACTCCATGTCAATCTACTTTAGACCTAGTATCAACTTTCTAGAGTGAAGGGCCTTCATCCCTTTCTCACTCATTTTCCAAAGTCTATGGTGCCATAATTATGTTTTGGTCCCTACAACAAGTGCTCTAGTTGTCTTAGTAGCAACTATTCTTGTAGCAGCTAAGGTAGACTAAGTATTACCTGTACACAAATATAATGTACCTACCTTTTTACCTTTAGATACTATTAATGCACCTTTAGTGACCTTCTATAATTTGTATAAAAAGGTAACTATGCAGCCTTCACTACCCAGTTATCTTGTAGAAAATAAATTTCTTCTCAAATTTGGAACATGCCTTACCTCCTATATCAATCATTCATTTCCATTTTGCAACTTGATTTTTATCTTTCCTTTTCCAACAATCTATCAGGGTTCATTATCACCCAGATATACCCATCCAAAATCACCTTGAACATAATATACAAAATATTTCCTATGGGGTGTGGCATGAAATGAATTCCTTGAATCCATTACCCAAGAATCATTAACATTATCTAAACACAAAATTAAAGCATCCTGCAATTTATTACTTGCAACATTAGCTTACTTACTATCATCATGTTGTCTATCTCCTTATTTTCCTTTTCAAGACCAACAATCCTTCAAGTTTCCTAGCCTTCCACAATGCTAGCAATCCAATTTTTTGTTGGGTTTAGCTCTAACTTTCTTAGACTTACCTTGTGACTTCCCATGTTTTTTGGGATTTTTCCTCTCTCGTTTGTTCTTCCCCTATTGTCTATAGTCAAATAATCACTTGATGTTGAAGTCTCACCTATGCTTTTCTGTCATATTTCCATTCCAAGGATAGCACCAACAAGCTCATCAAATTTCAATGTATTTAAACTAGAGATAGAGTTACTTACAATCATTACCAAGCTATTCCATATTTCTAGAAAAGAACATAAAACCAAGAGATCCCTCACCTCTTCATCAAAATTTACTTACAAAAGTTAACTAATTGGTAAATCATATTAAAATCATTTAAATGATCTATCACATATCCACCTTCAATCATTTTTAGATTAAACAAATGCTTCATGAAAAATACTTTATTTGAGGTTGAGGATTTTTCATATAATTTAGCCAAATGTTCCATCAAATCCATTGTTGTCTTTACTTCTATTATATTGAATGCCATAGATTGTTCCAGGCACAACGAAATGGTTCCTAGTGTCTTTTTATATAGAATATCCCATTCTTCATCAGTCATAGTAGCCCCTTTCTTTATATTTCCTTGCAATGGATACCATATATCCTTTTGTAACAAATAATCTTCCATCTGCATCTTCTATAATTGATAATTTTGGCCATTGAACTTCTCAACCTTGAATTTTCCTTCTTCCTTTTCTCCCACTCAAATTTAGAGGCTTCCTGCCAATCAATCAAAATACACACGACTCTGACACTAATTGATATGATTCAGGTAGATCAAAGCAATAAACATTAACAATTAAATGTAGATTAAATAACCCAAAAATAACAATGAAGAATAACATAAAAGAGATCAATGAAAAAATTTAACTTGGTTCACCCAATATGGGCTACATCCACAAAAACTCAACCACCCAATGATTTTATTATCCAGTGTAAAGCATATTAAAATCTTGTGAAATACACACACTACAACTTACATCCCAACCACTTATAAAAATATTTTTGGAAGCTTCCAAAATTAGGGTTTTACAAAGTCATTTTTTATTTGACATGTTAGTGGGAAATTTTTTTTTTGAAGGCTCTAACCCCAAAATCCTGCTATCAAGGGTTGTCACTCCTAAACCCCCACTATTAGGGGTTTCCACCTCCAAACCCCCACTATTGGAGGTTGTTGCCCTTGAACCCCTGCTAGGGGCTTGACCCAAACCCAAACCCTGGTGAGGATATGTTACGAGTGAACATAATTTGCATGATCAGTCGCCACATATCAACACTTGTAAGATTAATGGAAGGAAACAAATCCAAAAGATTGTCCCTGGAAGCACAAATTTTTATCTGGTCAGTTGGGGGTTGGTATATTCAATTTCCTACTTTCATTTACACCAAGGTGGAAGGATTCAAAGGACACCCCTTCATGCTACCCAGGAATGCAATAGACAAGATGTTGTTAGTATAACTAATGAGATTGATGCAACCATCACATGCCCTTTTTTCTCAAGCACACAAGAAATGCTCCCTCAAATTCCCCATCACAATCAAGAATTACAAATGTTTTGTAGCTAAAAGTGCTCATATGTGTGAGGAGTTGAAGCTTTACAATTTGGATTTCTTTGCACTCTGGAAAAAAAAATATGATCTAAAAGGAAACCTTGTTAGGTTAATAAGTGGGAGGCATGCTCATGTCTATGATCTAGAGGATTTTTGCAATAATTTTGATGATGAAAATGAGGTAAGGAAGCATTCATACTAGAGGTTTCCATTATAAACAGTAAGGCTTCTAAGATTGTGATATTCTAGAGAAATTGGATACAGATAATGGAGAGGTATTGAATGCAATTTATGATACAAAAAATATTTTGATGAACCTATCCTAGACCTAGATTATACAAAGAAAGAGATAGTAACCATTAAGGATATTTCTAAGAAATGTTGACATACACTCAACACTGGACCAATGGTTACAGTGAGGCATTAAAAGAAGCTAGGGTAACTCTCACATACCTACCTAATGTTAAGAGAAATAAATAGTTAGAAGATGCGTCAGGGTATGTAGAGATTGATAAAAAGAAAATAAAGGTTGGAAAACTAGAGATAGCTGGGCATTATGAGGAAGGAATTCTTGATACCTCAAGCTAGAGAATTCCAATGATGCTAGCTACCCAACATAAAGAGTCTATGGCCAATACAAAAGATGTTATAGTGATGAAAAAGGTGACATTTTCTTCCATAGTAAATCCAAGAGATCAGCCTATGAGTGGTTAGGAGGTGAGAATGAAAACATATACATGAGATAAGGCAAGGTCTACATCACATAAGGTAGCAAATATATTTACTATTCCACCTTCAATTAATATGGCAGCAATGAGACGGACCCTAGGAGGGACCCTTGTAATTCAAGTAGAAGGTCCTAAAAAAACTAAGGAATAAGTTAGAAAATAGTGGGAGAAACTGACTTCTATAATGAAATTTTTTGAAGAAAAATAATCAAATGAAAAGCTCATGATGCAGCTAGTAGTGGAAGAAGTGTTGAATGTAGGGTCAAATCCTATAGATAAGGAAGAATAATATTTTATAAGAGGATCACTTGCTCTAGAAGTAAGAAACTATAAAGAAATTGATGAAAGAAGAACAAAGGGATATTGTAGGTTGGAACCCCATTGATAATATTGGTAATGAAGATACAGTTGATGATCAACTTCCGCAAGGAAGAAATAAAGAGAATTTTCATCAACTGTAGACTTCTAAGAAATTAGGAGAACGTCAGGATAAGAACAAAAATGTAGAGTCCTAGTATACCTTGGGTTGTGAATCAAAAAATGATGAGAATCTTGGTGTTTTAGGAAAACAAGGAAATAATTCCCCAAGGACTGATGATGAACACATTGTAGGATAGGAAAATATAAGTCTCGACAAGGAAGAGATAGTGATAAACCAAGGTAATCCATAATCCAAGCAAGTGAGGACAAAAAAGTGTTCAAGTTCTAGGGATTGTGACAAGTAAAGTTGATAGTTCAAGAGGGGAAGTTATTAAACATGTATATCATTAGGAATAGAATGAAGAAACACCTAACTGGCTAGTCAATAAACTAGCTCTAGTGTTGGAGGTGGGACTAGTGCCTCGAGATGTTAGAAGTTTAATGCAAGAAGTAGAGACCCCTAAACCTAGAGGTAGAGCAAAGAAAAGACATACTATGAAGAGGAACACACATGGAGGGAGGAATCTTTAAATAGCTCTACTCTGGTGGGAGATAAGAGCAAGCATTAAATAACACCTAGGGATTATAGGGTAACAATAATTGATGTTAGACATTCATCATGGGGATAGGAATTAGAAGAAATAAAAGTAAACTTAGAGACAACTTTATCAAGTCGCTAGCCCGATTTGGTCAAATGCAAATTGAATTTTCCTAGAATCCTGTACTCATGTCTAAAGAGCAAGTAGATGCCATTACAACACTTCATCATAAGGTAAGAATATTTGAAGAATGGATGGAATACTTGGTAAGGAAAGGATAAGAGTTAATAAAGGATGCAATTGGGAAGCCTAAGGAAGCATATCATTGGTGTGACAAGTCCAAAAGAATTGAAGGAGAATTCCAATTTCTCCAAAAACAAACTGATGCAGAGAAGTGAAAGCTAAAATATCTTCTTTAGATGGATCTCTGAGAGTTGGTGAATAAAAAGATAACCACAAAGAAAGAATTTTTGGTATTTGAGAAGTGGAGAAAACAATTGAATTGGGAAAGTGCTACTTTGATACTATATGTAAGAGGATTTGGAAAGGTCACTAAGATATGCAAGAAGTTGATTGATAGAGACAAGAGCTTTATTGAAATGCTAGCTCAACAAAGTGATGATCCCTGAACTTTAGGAGGGAATGATAGAGAGGTAAAAGATTTCAAGGAATGGATTGAAATGTGAATAAGAATCCTATTCACTCATTAATTCAAGAGGTTATAGATGAAATTATAAAGTGTAGGAATGTTATGACTAAATATGAGGCAAAAATAATGTAGAGAAATGAAAACATCATTCAAATATCAAAAGATTATGCTAGGCATAAATACAGTTGGAAAGTAATTCAAGTTCCAAACAAACACATGCATAAAGTTTTGATCACTTTCTGGGAATATTAGTAGTGGAAAGGTGAGGACAAGTGTTCGGACCCACAGTTCAATGAAGAAGAATATATAGTCAGATATTGGATGCCAAAAGTTTTGTGCACAAATATAGTTTTGAAGTGAAATTTGTAGGTTTGTTCCTATTTTAGATAAAGGCATTTGATTCCAGAGATTTTGAAAAGTTCTGGAAATATTATTTTTATGCAAATTATTCATGACACAGAGCCCAAAGTTGAAGATTGCTACTCATGTAGAAGTCAAAGTATCTTCGACTTTTCCTAGAAAGTTCTGATGATAACTGTCACTAGCCACATGCTTCATTTTTATTTTTTTGTCGATTCTCTTTTATGGGACTAAAGTTTAAACTATTTGAGGCCTTGTTTCTATAAAAGGTCATTTACTACTTTATTTTATTTGATGTTTAGAATTTTTGGATGTCGAAGAACCAAAACCTTTTCAATTTTTGTTCTTTTTCCTATTTTTTGTTTCATTCTAGATTTAAAACTTGTATGTTTCATTAGAATTTAACTAATATCAAAGCCAATTTCAAAGCTATTTTCTGATATGAAATCTTACATAGCTGATTGTTTGTTCCTATCAGGAAAGACTATGTGTCACACTATTTAAGGGTGCATACTGACACTATCTAGTGGTAAATAATCCCTCTTTGCTTTAAAATATTACATCATTTTGTGCCTAGTTGTGAAGCAATTTGGTGATGTATGGAATGGTTTACTTTAGTTTGGTTATTTCTTGAGGAATGCATTGATAATACTTGGGAATAGATGTTTTATATTTCAAAAAATGTTCCAAAAAGTGATAAATGTAAGAAGGTTTATTACAAATATTTTGATTCCATGAAATTATTGAATGCTTAATGATAAATATACTTTAATGAAAGAAAATTATTTGAATTTCATGAAATATTGTTACAAATTCATTGATTTTATGAAGTTATTGAATGAGTAGACTGAGATTATGTTCATATCTCTATGATACCAACCAATTCCTTAAGGACTATTTACCCCTCATGTTTAACAAGAATATCACAACCCTAAGTGAACCTATTGTGTCAAGACTTGACATAAACAAGCCTTGAGATCAAGCCCAATTTTCCTTAGATTTATGTTTTTCTCAGTGGAGTCTTTCAAGAAAGATAGGTTTCTATGCTATCTCTACGAGAATTTATATATGTTGGTGTGTGACTAACATCCATGTTTTATAGGAAAAAATTTACACCCCTTGTGTAAATTACCCTTTTGCATATCCTCACCTTAGAAAATGAAATCTGAAGGAAAAATTCCACAACACCTACCCACCTTCCTTCCACTTGGTGCATGTTTTGTGCATTGGTAAGGGAATTTTGATCAAGGACATGAGTGCGACATAGGGACATCTACTTGTTGTGCTACCATCCCTAATAGATTCCTAACTCTATAGTCTACAGGGACGTTACATACCTCATTGGGGATGAATTATAATGCCTCTGTATGACCAACCAACCCGAAATGGCTGCTTTTGGCTTTCAAATCCATTCTATTCATTATCACTTCATCTCTTACACACTCATTTGATCTCTCAATCAATTCTCATTCAATTTCTCACACTTCTAACACTCCATCTTCACAACTCCATTGAGTATTGAAGTAGTTGGTTACTTTGTCAATTTCATTATTTTACGTGTTGCTCTACCATAGAAGTTGCAAGCTTGGAGTCTTGCTAGACTTCCCTTTGCCACCGTTGCAGTTGTGCTGAATTTTCCAAGTTTGTTACCTTGAATTCTCCCTTCATTGGCCTTGCGTTCCTTTGGGTGGAGGTGGTATTGCATCACTTTACTTTTACATTGTGATTCAATAGAGTAACTTTTATCTTTTGTAGTGTTTAGTGTATTCATTTCTTTCCTTCTTTCTACTATATTTCTTTTCTCGCTATCTGTGGAGGTGGAAACACCAAAACAGGGGTTTAACTAAGGTAAACCCCTATACAACCCCAACAATTTTCCCCTCTTGCTTGTGTATAGGTGAACATGCACATGGAGCTCATTGGTGAACTGACACTTTTGTGAAATGATATTCATCACCCTTGTAGTCATATACTTATTTTATCATTTACACATTTACTTTTCTTACTTTATCATTATGTTTATTTCACTAAAATTAATTAGCTAGGTTGTTAGTAGGCTTCTAGCTAGTTGTTTTTTTTACCCAATGATCAAATTAGTCATTTATAGCCATGTTTAAAAAAAATAGTAGAATTTAGTCATTGTTAGTTGTTGTGACTAAAATTTTTATTCACATAGTCATTTATTTTCTAAATTCTACTACTTTCATGAACATGATCTCCTCTATTATTGGAGAATACTATGAGGTCACCTATGTATGTAATAATACACTTGCCTACCAAATATCAGAAGGCATAATCCCTAGCTCTTTGGAATGTGGCTTTAACATTTATTAATCCAAATAGCATCCTTTTGCAAGTGAAATTTCCCCACTTTGTAGTGAATGTAGTCTTCATTTGATCCTTCTTTGCAATGATTAATTGATTGTACTCATAGAAACTATCTAAAAAGGACATCATCTATGAACCATTAACATTTTTTAGCAATTCATCCAATGAAGGCAAGGGATAATTATCCTTTTTAGAAACCTTATTAAGATTTGGAAAATCCACACATAGTCACATATCTCCATTCTTCTTCCTAACAAGCACCAAACTTTCCACCCAGGTAAATTTTCTAATGGGAAAAATTATTTGGGTTGAGAGGAGCTTGTGTACTCCCTTTTGAATTAAAGGCTCCAGAACTGCATTTATAGGCCATTTTTTCTACCAAAAAGGGTTTACATCAAGATTTAATGGAATTGAATAAGTAATTATGGAAGTAACATGTCTTTAAATTGTCATATGTCCATGCTATAACTTTCCAATAATCTTTGAGCGGTTGAGTAATATTTCTTCATTCTTCCTCAGTACATACCTTCCCTATAAATACATTCTTCAAATATTCTTTAGTATTCAAACTATATAATTTAGACTTCCCTCCATCAGTTTTGGGCAAGTCTTTCTAATGAACTATCTAATCCACATCAAATAGTCTTTCCAGCTGAATTATTCCTTTTAGAATATTATTATCTTCCATTTGAGTTAATTCTTCATCTTGAATTTTTCCATCCAAGTGATCCATTTCTTCAATTATCTATGCCTCAAAGATACCAATATTAGTGATAAATTCCAATATATGATGATTATCTTTGAACACTTGCAAATTTGTAACATTATCAAGAACCGAGGGAAACTGCACCAACTTAATAGTAAACCTCCTCAAGTCAAAAGCATCTAAAGGTTCTAGAGAACTAGTAGTAGTAGTAGACATAGCATCTTCTCTTTGATTGAATCTTTGTGGGATGTGAGTGATGTTAAAGGAATCAAAATCTTCTATCAGGTCCCATACTCGATGTCGATAATTGGACAAGAAATTGTAATGACAAATATATTATTTTTGGACTTGCTTGACCACTAGCTCTAAGTCACCAAAAACCTTAAGAACCTTAACTTTTTTGTTGATTGCAAGCATCAAACCATGAATAAGAGCTTCATACTTTGCCATATTGTTAGTACACTAGAATTGTAATCGATAAGTAGCAATAAAATACTTACCTTGGGGACTGATGAGCTCAACCCCATCTCCAGTTCCTTGTTTTGATTTTGACCTGTCAAATTTAAGGGTCCAATTTTGATCCTTAGTAGCCTTGAGCTTAGCATTCTTAAGAACTCATAAATTGATACTTTTGGTCTATCTTGTCTATCTTTGATCTTCAATATTATTGGCCTAGACCTATTAAGAATAGTTTTTTTTGGACAGTGCTAAATTTTAATTCTATGAATGATTTCTAAGCACATCATGCAACTATCTTCTGAATATACAAATTTATGTAACTTGCACCAACCCTGTAAAAATAAAAAATTTATTGAATCTTTAGTTTTCTTGCTCCTTCGAGCTTCTTTAGAAATATTCTTCCAAAATTTATCTAAATGATTGTCTTCTCCTTTGGAAGAATCATAATATAATTTGAATAACATGTTTGTTCTAGGAGTTTTCTAATTATGCTTTTCAACATTACACATAAAAACTTCTTCAATTTTAACTTTGGAATTTTGAATTTCATAAAATCTTGGTTCCACATCTACATATAGAACTTCATTTTTTTATTATAATTGTTTATCATGTGTTTCACACACAGATCTCTCTCAATTCTAATTTTATTAGGGACTCCTTTCCATGGTAACCACATATGTGAAAAGTCTATAGCCATGTATCCATTCAAAGTCTTTGACCATTCCCTACTCAATGGAATCTCGTATGTATGAGGTATCTCGACAACCTAAATATCAATATAATACTAAATTCAGGGATTCGACACTAATTACATATGAATATTGGTTAATTCTCCAACTACATTTAATTCAGTTTTGTTAAGTTGAGTAACTTTCTTCAGGGAATTTACTGGTGTTAAACCTAGAGTCTAACATATGGATAAAGGCATCACACTGGTAGGTTCTCTAGAATCTACTAAAAATTTATGGATATTTTTACCTAATATTCTCAGCATGAGAAAAAATGGCAGAGATTCTATCTTCCCTTTGTAAAAGGATACTTGCACATCCACCATAGGAACTATATTTTTATCTTTTACCTTAATGGAATTGTCCTTTGCCAATGGCTTTTTACTAAGCTTATTTTTTTTGTGAAAATCTTCTAAGGTATCAAGAAAGCTTTCCTAATCATAAGCGTTTTGAGCAATTTAGATAAAGAGAGGCTCATTTTTACCTTTTTAATTTCTTTTGCCAAATAACTAGTCAAATTTTTTTGATCGACAAGTTCCACTTTTACACTCCATGAAATACTCGATGAGTTATATTGAGAGGTTACATTAGCTAACCTTGGAGTGTTACTTGATTTATCATTTGGTGGAGTGTTAAATTTGTTAGGTGGGATTGATGTGGTCAAAGGCCCTTTGAATCTATTTCCACCATTTGTGTTACTTCTCAAGTTGTAACTATCTCCCTTTGGATATTGTTGGAAAGCATGAATTTTGTCAACTTCATCATGAGGTTTGTTTTCCTCTTGATAAGGAAATGTGTAGGTTTCTAAAGTCATGGCTAAACTATATCCTTCTTGTTTGTAAGTATGACTTGTGATAACAATAGGTGACTCAAAACATTCATAAATATGAAGAACTAAAGCAGAGTCATATCCTACTAGAACTAACTCATTCCCTTGGGGTAGGTGAGAGTCACACTGGTTAGTATAATGTATAGCAGCCAGAAAAATATCTAACATAGTTTTAAGCTAGGGATAATCCACTCCATAATGAGCATTTGTATTATGGATTTAATACCAATTTTTCATCACAAGGTCAACCAAACTTACCTTTGATGTAGACATATCATTAGAGGGATTAGTGTTATCTAAAGGTTTGGATACTCCTCTGTTATTCGTCATGTATTCCAAGGTCAAGATGGTCTAGGAGCATTATATGCTTGACTTTACAAATTTTGATTATTACTCTTAGAGTGAAAATTTTGATTTCTTAATTGTGTAACCTCTATGGCTAATCTCTTAAGTTGATCTATGATTTCCTTTATCTCTTCTTTATCTTCTAAGGTTTTGACTCTTTGAATATCTTCAGTCTATGAGAAGAAATAATTTCCATTAGGATGCAACTCTATGATAGCTAGAATACGGTGTGGGACTAGAGCTTGATTATTTCCTGGTTGAAAGAAATTTATTTGAGGAAATATCCCATTTTGGACCATTGAAGGAAAATAATTAGTAACCATTGGATGATTTATTGAAATTTTATTCACACTCAGAATGGGATAGTTATTCAATCCACTTCTGTCATTTACAAATGATCCACTTCCAAGGCATTTAATTTCTATATTTACACTTATGGCTTCATCATATGCTTCTATTAAAGTAGTAGGAGGATTTTACTTTCATTTAATGAACATAGAATTTAAAGTATCTACTATTATATAGTAAACAACATCTTAGCAAAATTATCCACTAGATAGGGTGCTTGTAACCTAGAATAAGCCTTTCAAAACTTTTCATTAAAAGAAGTTATAGGTTCACTAGCTAGCCTTTTTATTTGAGTGAACTGATGATACATCAAGGTAGGATCAATAGGGGTTCTAAACCCAGCTAAAAATTAACTTTTCTTAGCTTTCCATGTTGTAACAAAATTACGGGGTAGGTTGATGTACCACTAGCAAACTTCATCACTTAAGGTGTAAGGGAACAATCTACGTACAACATCTTTGATGAGATCCATTTATGTTCTATTTTATGAAACATTTTAGCCTTTTTCATATGCCTTCAATCCCATTCACATATTCCATTTTCATATCTTATCATAACATTTTACCATTCTACACTATATATGATTAAATATATATGAGTGATATTTAATATGGTTTTTGGATACAAATATAAAAAATAGTTATTGATTATCTTTACTAATAAGTGTTGTCATCTTAAGCCTTTGAAAATGCATCTCGCAACATACAAATTTCCTATCATATAGACTTTCTATCACATTCTTCATAGGAACTTATGTCACCTTCTTCATCGAAATATGGCTCATGCTTATTACTGTAGTTTCCTCTTCTAATGGTTTGCTTCAATTTCACTTGCTCATTCCTTTAGCAACATGACATAGGTTAATAAAAAATAGTCAACAACTATGAAACACTAGATTTCATTTCCACGTTACTAAATTTGATGTATTAATAAATTACTTTTGTTACTTTTTGTTGTTTGGTTTTGACATCATAGAATAATTGGACTATTGTTAGGAAATCGGTTCAATTTGTTAAGAAAGGTTGGCCATGAAGCCAAAAAAATATTTCTTAACCAATCAATTTACCTTCACTACTAATTTTTAAACTACAAGCATATTTTTTCTTATGCATCATAAAAGCTATATAAACATGTGTATGTAATATCAACTTGGTCAGAAAGCCAGACAGAAGGAAATACATTTGATATTATTAAGAGAAGTGTTTTGAAGTATTTATCAAAAAAATTATAAGCTTTTTATTCATCATTTGATTGGGAGGAAGGGTGCACACTCTTTAGCTATTTTTTTTTTTTTAAAGGTGCAATGCACCCATATTATTAGGGGTAAACTCTTTTGACCAAAGCTATGAACTGGGTACAAGAAACCACAAGAAACAACCAAACTCGTGAGTGCAATGGCCCAGCAAAGGCACAAGGCCTACGAGAACTTTGACCTAGTGAGGGTTTGAACCCTATTGGTCATCACCACAACCAAGTGACTTGACCACTATACCATGCCTTATCAGCACCCACTCTTTAGCTATCAATGAAGTGTAAAATATTTATTTATTTTCTGCAAAGTGTGTTTACATGTGTCATGATTTTAGTTGATTACATTTTCAATTGTTACATTTCTACATGTTAATACTTTTCATGTATTAATGATCTAGATTTTATTTCCATGCTATAGAATTAATTGCTAATTTTTTCATGTCTAATATCTTTTGATTGAGTTTCTATTTCAGAATTTACTATCATAATTTATGCACAGTACTTGTCACAATTTTTGTTATTCCTATCATAGAAATACTACAGAACTAGTAAATTTTTTTGTAGTAGTTCTTATCATAGAAAAAAAAGAATTATTAATATGCTTTTCAACCTAGGTAGTTGATTGAGTTTAGGAATACATTTTCATCCCAACTCACCTCATGACTTGCAGCCCTTGTGTAGATAGCCATGACACCTTTCATAAGCTTACGATCCCTAGATTGACAATTAGACCGAGTTGAATCTAGTTTATTATTTACCTCAATTTTGGCCTATATATCTTCATGTTGTATCCTTGCTTTGAAACATGTATCCTTAAAGATACTAATATGCTCTTCCATGTCTTTGTGAAGATAATACTTAGGACACAATTTTTCTAGATTCTTTGGAAGACCATTATACATAGAAAATTGAATTGGTGTTTCCACATTAAAGAAAGTCATCATTGTAGACAAGAATGGTATAACAATACTCATATTTTATGGTACTACATTTGAAATTCCAAACCCTTGGGTTCTAGATAACATTTAGCCACTAAGTTTGAGTAATGTCACACATAGATCACTAGACTAGGACCTAGTGACTTTATGAGACTTCAGCTTACTTCCTAATGAAATCAAAAGAACTGTGCGGGCCCTCCTTCTAATACCAAATCCTCTTGATGATGATGTTAGTCACACACCAATAGTGAAAATAAATCCTAATAGACAAACCACGAGAACCTATTTTTAATTGAAATATTGCCTTGCCCCAAGACAACCTAAATCTTATACTAACTCAGCTTAATCCCAAGACTCATTTATGTCAAGTAGTGACTGTACTAGGTTTGTATCAATGTTCATTGTGATAATGATGTTAATCATGAGGGGTAAATGGTTTTTTGGGTTCTCAAAGGAATCATAAAGATAAGAAAAATGTAATCTCCATCTAATCATTTAACAACTTCATGAAATCGACAAATTTACATTAGCATTTCATGAACTTAAAATAAATTGCATTTATCTAAGTAGATTTAGCTTTAAGCATTCAAAAATATCATGGAGTCAAAATATTTGAAATAAAATTCCATGTGTTCAGTTATTTTTATAAAGCATTTTTTGAAATTTAAACATATATTCTAAAATAAAGCATAACAAATTACTAAAAAAGTAAAATTTCACCCAGGTGTTTGTTGGAACACAATAATCTACTAAGAGGGGGGGTGAATCACTAGATACTAAAAAAATTAATCCTCTTATCCTTAGTGTAGACACAACCCTTAAATATAAATGTGCATATAAAAACATGAAAAGATATGACAAACACATGCACATACAAGACCAACACATAATACTAGGGTATGTGCAAGATCATGATGGGCCAAAAAGTGGCGATATGATGGGTATGTGGCTGATGACTTTTTTTCCACCAAAATTGATGAAACGAGAAGGGTTTTTAAAGGAGATTCCTAGCTTTCCAGCAATATAAATTATGCTTTATTTTGAATTTAATAAATAATTATTATTCATTTTCTATTTGAATTATGACTAAAGTCCTGATTGATAGGCTGATTGAAAAACATCTATAGCTTTCAAACGGTATGGCATTTTTTTAATTTGAAACATGTGTCACATTCTATGCTTCACATACTATAGGATTTAAAAAAAAAATGAATTTCATGAAGTTTTGACCAAGTTAAGGTGGTCAAACATACAATTTTTTTATATTTTTTAAAAGTTGTAATAAAAAATTCATAATTAATTATTTACTTGGAAATAAATTACAAAAGAATATGCATCACATTGAGACATGAGTCCTCTACTTATATCTAAAATCTTATAAAAAAATATTTTCACTTTATTGTGGTTAGGGTGGTCAAACAGACACCTACTTCTTATTTTTTTCCTAAAATTTAAGTAGTACTGCACTGAAATTTCAAATTCTCATGAAATAGATTTAAAAATAAATAAATAAACTTAGTAGTTTAGAAACTACATTTAGTTTCTTACAAATTCTATTTGTACATATTTTTGAAATAATATAGATAACTTATTCAAAATTTTATGTCAAGTTTCCTAACTTTGAATTTTTTAAACTTTTTGCCACTTAAGGGCCTATTTTTTCCATGATGATCTTGCACATAACCACTAGATATATATGGAAACCCAAGATGGGAAAATCCATGGTGACAAAAGTTCCTTGAGTCTACTACTCAAATCTAGTGTCAAAAATAAATCTTCTATTATAATTTTTAATGGCACCAACCATAAGGAGACACCAATCCCCTATTTTGAGCACCAACTCAATACAAATGAGGCAACAAACTCTACAAAATTAAAAACTCATATATGCATAAAATTGGTTCCGCATAACCTGATAATTGGTTCATTCAATGGTTTGTCAAACTAACTCAACACCTCACTTATACACTTCACTCTATAATTTTGTAACCCACTTTCAAAAAGCCAATTGTTTTTATTTCTACTCTTCTATTTTATAACATTCTCTACCTTCATTGTCAAGATAAATCAACCATACAAAAATCCTTGTCCAAATTCAACGTACATTCCATTCTTGATTAAAATGAACCTAGGGTTTTCATGTCATCTTATCATTTTTCTATGCAATAAATTCATGTTCAATATCTCTGATTTTCTTTTCCTTAGTAGCATAATTTTCATCTAATAAACAATAAGATCTTTGCTGGAAAATTACCTAGTTATCAATGCAAATATCTCCAATCATTCATTCTTTCATTTGAATCGATTTCATCCTCTATTTCTTGACATATTAAATAATGCCATTCACCTATTTATTGACATAAGAAATTGTGCCATAGATTTAAGCAATCGTGCCATCCTTCAAACCTATATTTTATCAACACTATTCAATTAGGATTTTATCATCTTTTTAAATAATTTTAAAATCATTGACCAAAACTAGTATTTAATTGCCTTTTAAATTGTTGAACAAAATCAACACTATCATGAAATTTTCCCTTTCATGGAATCCAAACTGGTCCAAATTTCTTGAACCCTTTCTCTTCTTTCTTCATCATGAATTTTCCCTTTTTGTGGAACCCAAGGGAGTGTGGATTCACCAAAATCACTATTCTCAATAATTCCTCGATCACACAGATTACCTAAAGTCACCACTTTTTCACTAATTCCATGCTCATGTAGATTACCCATGAATTCCTTCTACATGTGGATTAATCGAAATCACCATTTTCATGAATATATTTCTCATGTGGATTAAACAAAATTTATATTTTCATGATATCTTCTAAGTCTTCACACATCACTATCCTTCTATCAATTGTCACGGATCAGGGATCCTACATACTCCATACTACTTACTGCCATTCATAAGGTGCAAGCCATACATCCAACTTGCGATGCCCAATACCTCTTGGGGGTTTGGATATCCTCCATACTTCTTCCTTTGAATATAAAGGTAAGCAATGCTCCCAAAGTTCAAATTCCAAAACTCTTCAAATTGCCTAAGTCTTTTTCAACCGCATTTGGTAAGCAATAAGCCTAACAACCGATGCTTAATTATCTTCAAAGCTTCTAAGTATTTTTCAAGGTATTCAATATGCGATAGGCTTGAACTTTGAACCCTACTAACTTAGCAAAAATTTGATGGTCTTTTACACCTCTTATATATGATATTGCACATATCTTCTTTTGACTTCAATGACACCATTATGCCAACAATCTTCTTTTAGAATCAAGTCCAACTTGTTAGAACTGTAAAATTTTGAAATTTTCATAGTCAATTGCATTCTTGAGTTTCCAAATAAGTCCTCATCATAAGCATAAAATTCCCTCTTTGTATTGTCTTGCTTATTTTCTATCATGTGATCCATTTGAATCCATCTAGTCCTTCACATTCCATTGTTTTACCCATATCCCCAAGACAGCGTGAAGGTCTCCCTGACCTATATTTTTTACTAATGTATGTTTGTTGCAGACTATCGATAGGACACTCCTTTTGTTTCGGTGACAGAGAACATTCATATCAGCATAAGAGTCATATTCAGGATGAGGTCATAGTGAAGCATTTTTTCTTGCCGACCGGCATATAAAAAAATATATTGGCAAAAGGTTGGGGCATTGATGTAATGTCATGGAAAGTTCAATATGTCTTACAGACTAGCATGTAGAAGGGTCATTTCAGCCAAACTGATTGGTATTGGCATGAAGTCATAGCGAATACATTGTGTCTTGCCGAATGACGCATGTGGAAGTATATCGGCGAAGCTAAAGGTATTCAAGATGAGGCCTTGGCAAGTTTGAATTGTCTTACCGACAGGTGATAGGGATATGTGTATCAGTAAGACTAAAGTGTATCAGAGTAATGTCTTGACGAAGGCGTCAGGTCTTGCTGATAAGGTGTAAGGGGTTTTATCAAAAGGCTAGTGGGGAGAAGCTATGTATTTTTGTCAATTCAAAAGTTATGCTAATAGAGATATGCATCGCCAAGAGAAGAAGTCTTCGGCGTAAGTTTCACCAAGGTTTGAAAGTTATATCGACAGACTATTTTAGGTTGAGTCTCACCGAATGGAGCAATCTAGAGGAATGGGTTTGGCGAGACATTTAGTGTCGGTATGAGTCTTTCTGAGTTTTCAGAGTCTTGTCGATGGAATTTATTTCATTGGTAAGATTATTTTCATTGACGAAAGGGGTGATCTTGTCTCAGCAATTGGAAAATGCATTGAAGAACATATCTCAGTGTAGTATAATGAACTCTATGAAACATCTCCCTGACTTGGAATTGTTATAGTGACATGAAAGAAGTGAGTCATCAATTTGATTCCAAGTGTCGGTATGACTGTAGAATGTTTTGGCAAAAGGTGTAGTAAACGTTGCATAAGGACTTCACCCTAGATTTGAAAATCTCTCACTGATAGGACATTTGATACGACAGTGCCAGTTTCAAATGATCCTTCATTCGTGCTTCATTAATGGCACGACTAGATATAACAATGAAGGTTTAATCAATTCTTTAGTACCAAATTGATTGCAGAAGAATTGGCAAGGTGAATAGAGAACTAGGACATTTTTCAGTTTGAGGAGTTTGAGCAGAATACTATAAGTAAATTCATCTTGAGTTTTCCACATTTTTTATTCTGTAATTTTGAAAGAATGGAGTCTACTAGTTTTGGAAAAGCTAAAACTAGAAAACTGGGTGAGAGTAGTTAGTCAAAAGGAAAGAAACAAAAACTTGATATAGAACAAGAGGGAATTGAACGAAGGTTAAACCAAGATCTTATTGACTAGTTACCTGGTTCAAGACCTAAAGCCAAAAGGTCTGCACAACTTAGGGCATAAGTTGATAAGTTAGATGATAAATGCAAGTTCATAGGTGATGTCTGGACTACCGTAAGAGGGTATGAACTTTTTAATTTTCACTATCATAAGAGAAACCGTTTTGAACTAGTTTGTAATCCATGGAAGTTGAATGTAGGGAAACTGGTGTGCCCTAATGTATTCATGAATGTAGAATTGGTAAATTTTCTTGCTGATCATTATGACCCAAAACATAAAGCTATATGTGACGCATCTGGGAAACCATAGATATATGCGTCAAAAGAAGCAATAGGTGAGTTTTTCAAATTGGAAGGGTTCTGTGATGAGGAGATCAGTTGTGAATAGTTGGAGAAGGAATTTTCAAGAATGGATACAATCTACAAGGGTTGGAGGTTTCCAATTCATAGGGTTAAATAGGGAAACAAGCCAGAACCTCTGGAAGATAGTGAGGGGCCTCCTTCATGAAGTACACATATTTCTCAGTGTGTCAGGTGTTGGGAATGGATGCACCATAATTCATGTCAATTGTGCCAATGATTATCACAACACATATCCAGTATCACAATTCTAGGGCATTTGACTATGCCTCATACATTTCTAGGGGGCTTGATTCAGGGTTGATGGATATCAAGAGTGGATCATCTATTGTTCATATTAGACACTATTCATTATTGATGCACTTGGTGCTCTATTTTGGACAGGAGTTAGGAGTATGGCCTCCAGAGATGAGAATTTCTCAAGTTGGTAAGGAGGGTGAAGCAATGCCTATTCAATGTGGACTAATATTTGGGACAACAGGTTTGCTAGTACTAGTTTCATTCATTTTGAGGAGTATTTTGTAAAAACATTGTATAAGTTGTATCAATATCCTTGTAATTATTCATTGACTGATGAGATTAAAAGATTCCTTTGGCCAAAAGACTTCAATGGGCCAATTGATCATAACTGGGGAGATTGGTATTGTTTGGAGGGAGCTACAATGATCAGAGTATATGGATTTGAAGATTCCCCTCTCATTCTACCAAGGATAGTTCCAAACAGAGTTCCATAGTTGGAGATTGTTAGACAGATGGATTACGGTAGTGTGATGCATTTCAGCTCTTTTGGGAAGCAAGCTTTTATGCCTAGTACCTTGTGTTTTGGTGATTTCACTGTGATGGCAAAGGAAGGATACAATTCAATACTTGATAGATTGTTGCATTATAATATGAAGAGAGGACCACCCAGGAATATCTTTGACCTAGAGGGACATATAAATTCTACTAAGATGAAGATAAACTTTGGAGGGTATCAACATGTACCCTATCCTTTTGATGATATGATTAGGAATTTGGATGAAGATGAAGCTGAAATGGTGGGTGAGAGATATAACCAAGGGCTACTGGAGGTAGAGCAATTGTCTTCAAGGGGGAAACACCAAAGGGTAATGTGCCACAGGGTAGACCAAAAAAGGTATCCAGGTTGAGGACTCAGTAGTATGCTTGCCCAGTTAGAGAATAGAGTATTGAAAGTGGTGATGTTGATGTGAGGCACATGGAATACAAATCATTTGTCTTTGATGATGAGTTTATAAATTCCCCAGAGTTCAAAGAATTCTTGTACAAGAAAAATGGGAAGGAAATAAGAGAAAATGTTGATGATGTTACTTCAGGGAATGAAGAGCAATTATTGGGTCAATTGAGAAAGTGTGTGGATGATGAAATGAAAAATATGACTCTTGAAAAAGGGAGGAAAATGTTGGAGAATGATGGTGCCATGATCTTTCCTAGCCTTGACTTGAACTTTGCATTGGTCTTTGATAGTTTCTTGAAGGACAATAATGCTACACACAAGCTTGACAAGGAAAAGGTGATAGAGGTGTATGCAGGCTCTAAGTACAATACTGATGAAGGATCATTGATGATATGGGATTTATACCCACCCCATAGGAAATCAATGGTAATTGACATAGAGAAGGCATTTGGCCATGTTATGACTCTAAAAGTTGGAGAGGTTGATCCTATAGCTACTACTGAAATTGGGGTCAATATTGCAAAGTTGAATAAAGCACAAATTCAAATGCTAATAAAAGAAAGAGAAATGTACAAGGAAAACAATCAAAGAATGTTGAGAGAGAATGAGAGACTAAAATATTTGGTTGGTATTTCAATGGGGCCAACCAAAATGCTCACTCAAGGAGAAAGCTCTCAGGAAAAAGATCACTGGGTAGGATCAAGTGCTTATTCTCAGGGAAAGCATGAAGCAATCGTAGCAATTGTCAAGAAGAGGCAGGATAATTTGACATCTTGGTTGAATAAGTTGTGGGGAAAATACTCTCATACTCTTGCTACATTGAAAGAACATACAAGGATGGATGGATGAATTATGGAGAAGTTTCATGAACTGGCCCAAAGTGATGTTTCCACCAGTGCAGCACTTGAAGCTGCAAATTATTTTGTGAATCGTCATCGAAACTTCTATGTTGAGCTACAAGGGGATGAATAGGGGTTGTTAGAAGCTGCTAGGAAAACTGTGATCACATTCCCTGATGACAAAGGGGAATTGAAAGAAGCCACCAAATGGAGAAATGAATGTGAGTTAATGCTGAATGAAATCACGAAGACAACTTCTATAGAGGAAACAACATTGGGAGAAGTAAGCGAGCAGAATGAGGAGATGATCAAGATGGAGATCACAATCTGGAATGCTATTGGAGATGCAGACACATATGAACATTGAGATTATTTAGATCATCTTGCTAAAACTCACTTGTGGATAAATAGAGCTTAATTATCTTCTATCTTTTGTTTTGTAAAATGTGACTTTTCAGTTTCTGAAAGGATATGGCCTTTCGTATTCTCAATGTATAAATATCCATTTTGCAAACAAAATGAGGGGTGATAAGTAGAATAGGATAGAGGATAGGAAATATACTATGGAACACAATGTTTCACACATCTGAGACTCTGATGGATGTTTTGAAGTCATGCATATATCAATGAGAATCATCTAATTTGTTGGTGTATTCCTGGTGTCAATTGTTTTGTTGCATTTATTGAAAGAATTATTTAAGGTGTCTCTAAGATTAATGTTGTCTGGTTATTTAAATTTGACATAACAAGTTTATGTTTGGTTTATCAATACACATTTTTTTTATTTGTGTGATTGGTTGATAGGTTCTTTCAAGGAAGGATTAAATCTTTTTAATTAATCACAGTAATAAGGGAAATTCATTTAGATTAGTAAGAAGAACTTAATAATCACAGTCTTGCATGTTTATATTAAAGTTATAAATGAAAAATATGGTAAATAATTTGAATGTCCTCTAGAAAGAAGTCACTCATTTAAGATTTCATTTGACTCCACATACCCAATAAGGCACTAGTCTCTACATTTCACCATTAATATTTATTCATTTTACTTTACATCTGTTAACTGAGCATATTAGGTTTTAGTTTTAGCATTGGTATACAATTTATACCAAATTTGATTTAGTTTGTCCATTTCTATCTGCCATCATGGACAAATCACTGGAAGAAGAGAAGATTAAAAGTCAAGTTTTCTCAATTCATTTAGGTACACCCGCCTAGGTTTATGCATCACCTAAAGAGTAGAAGGTTTAAGCCATTTAACCTTGTCTATTAACCTAAAACATATCAAAAGATTGGCAGCCTCTTTAGGTATCCTTTACCTGCATTTTTGAGAGCTAACACAACTTATCTCTGATATCCTTTTGACATTAATAAAAACTATATGCCTACAATCCCCATGTTGATGGGTGTTTTGTAAACTTTCTCAAGAGAGGTGATGCATAGTTGCATCACCTCTCTTGAAAGGAAACTTCCAATGGGAAAGTTGTTGAAGATTTCCCCAAGGTCTCTCGGGTGTTAGGTCATGACTTGCATGGAATTACTTAGTTGATATTTGATGTGATTTTGTTGGTAATCATGGGGCGGACTTATGTATCTAGATGCATAATGGATCTTAAATTTTGAAGTTTCTGAAGTGGGAGTTACGGTGCCATCTACTGTAGGTTCAAACAGCAATCTGAAACTTCAATGTTTTCTTTAAGTTTGGCTTTACAATGTGCAATGAACCTTACCATAGACTATTTCTAAAAAAAGGGAAAAGAGCAGGGGAGAGGGAAGGTTCCTAGATCTGCAACTAACTATGAACAGTGATCATGGAGGTTCTACTATGGACGGCTCCCTTCAAACAAAATTCCACTTAACTAAGAAACCTACAGTATCATGAAATTTGTGCTATCTTCAAAGGTCTGCAAATATTTTACTATTTATCCACCATTTACATGTATGAATAAAGATAAATATTTAAAGAGAAGCTTCAAATTTTAGCATAGGCTAACTTTGCAAGGCCATTTACCAACAACAAAGAACAAAAAGTATGGGCTGGAAGGCATCAACACATCAAAAATTTCTACAATCACAAAATAGCATGACTAAAGTTTATCTACGCACTTTAAATCTAACTAAAAAAAGCTATGTAAATCTAAAAAAAGCATTTAACAATGGAGATTAAACCACGAAACATGTGGAGAAATCAGAAAACACACCAAGTCAATATATTTTCATTATAAATTTTAGCAGCATGTCTTTTCAACAACTCAACTCCCTTTGAAAATGAGAGGAGACCCCTATTTATAGTGTTTAAAAAGCTAAATGAATGGCTAGGATTGATTTTCATTGTGTGGCCAAGATTCATTACAAAATAGGGTTTCACCTACCCACAAATATTTTACAATTTAAAATTACATTCTTGTCTTTTCCCTATTTTGTCCTTTAGTGACAATACTATAGAATTTTGTCCTTTGTTGACTACTCTTTCTGTTGTAGCTATTCCTTTAGGAGCTCTTCACTAATAATAGGGTCACCCTCCTGCTTCTTCAAGGCTGCGTATTCCATGAATTTTACAATCACTGGCTAGAGTTTGTCAACTTCTATTATCTTGAATTGCAGCATCTAATAACTCTATTCTTTCAAGTTGTCATCAAGCTTCTTCTAGTGTTTATCATACTTTGCGGCCTGATCCTAGAACAACTCCGACTAGGTGAAGTCACAGGTGGAAAAACTCATGAAATCCACAGTTATTTCATTGGACATCTTGTCCTCCATGGTCTTCTTGATATAAGGCTTTATTTTCTTCGGATCCATTTGCATTGTGGGCATGTCATATTCCATCATCAGCTTCAGATATCGGGCATAGTTCACCCTAATTTCCTTGACCCATTCGATGTCCAAATCCACTTTATCCATTATTTGTTCCAACCTTTCCCTTCTATTATCAAAATCTTGCCTACACACATCCACCAACCAGTGATCATCTCTTTTGAATGCAAGCTCCTTTTCCCATGTGGCCTTCAGTAACTACAGGATGGCCTCAATATTTGGATATGTGGAATCATATGTTTCAGGGAAGTTGGTGTAGAGCTTCTTCATGCTCTTTAGAGATTGATGTAGATCCAAGAACTTGTTGGCTATTTAAACAGCCCGACCGATACCCATGTTCCTGACATACAGGACTTGTCAAAACTAGCTCTATGTAGTCTTGTCCAGGTTCTTTCTCTTCTCTAATTTTTCAATTTTTTCTTTGGACAACAGTTGGAGTGGAGCAGTGGATGTGGTAGGCATGTCATCCACTAAAGACCATTGTTGGATGTAATCTATCAAGGCGGCCACCTGTATTTTAAGTTCATCCTTTGAGACCTTGTCTTGTCGTATCAGGTGCACCATTGTAGCCACTGACTCTTCAAGATGTACCACTTTCTACTCTCTGGTGGTGGTTCCCAAATTAATGGTGGAAAAATTATAGCTTGCAACCTCCTAGCCTACCATGGGTATTGCTATCTATACGGTTCGAGACAAAGAAGCATCTATTGTTACCTTGGATCTAATTTTGGGCTTCTTCTCCTTCATGGTTGAGATTTGTGCTTGGGCTAGGATAGCCTCTAGCCTCACTCATGGATCCTTAGGAGAGGGAGTCTTCTTCTTAAGCTTCCTCTCCAGCCATTCGGGCATGGTAGACTTTCCTTTTGGTGACTCTTGATCACCTTCACCCTCCCCTATTCGGACTTCCATTTGTTCTCTTGTGGTAGTCCTTTCTTTCCTTTTGGTGTTGTCTCCCTCTTCTTCATCAGAGTCCTGGATGAATGTGAGACACTTGACGAGAGGCCTAGTAGTTGATCTCTCTTGGGGACTTCCCTTTACCTCAAATTCCTTTTCCTTTATTTCATCAATCTGTTTGTCCTTGTGCATGTATTCCTCGGGCTGGTCCTCTTCTATATCTTCTTCTCCTCTAGGAGAAGGTGGCACAATCTCCAATTGTTTTTCCCCTATAGGGATTTCTACATTTTTTCCCTGTCTTGTCACCCTCCTGCCCCTCTTTGGGAGGTGACCTTTATGTTTATTCCTCATCATATCTTAGTTTCCTGGCCATTTCTCCTTCAAGATCATCATCAAAAGTTTGGATGATTACTTTACCACTGGTGTCCTCCTCATTTCCACTTTCAGAAGATCCCGTTCCTTCCTCTTCGTACACTACCCTATCAATTTGTAGATGTTCATACTCTGGGTGTTCATAGTACCTGTCAACCTCCTCAATTTCCTTTGAGGCTTCTTATTCTCATCTCTCCCACTCCTTGGAAATTAACATTGTTTCCTCCATTATTGGTGGTCCCATGGGAGGTTGTGAGGGCACGACGGTGGCAAGGACCCGTGCTAGGGAAGTCTAAATGGCAGGTTCCATAAAAATATGGGAGAGCTCAGAGGGGATATTTTGCATATGCCATGAGAAAGCCTCTGGTAATGCCAGTGTGGGCATTGGCACTGGTCACGCCCACAAAAGGATATGAAAATCACAGTAAAAACTTTCCTGGGAATTGGACATTCCAGCAGGTGACTAATATCTCTTTATGGACATTCATTTACTTGTCAAACCAGGGAATGTATACTTTGAATGGAACAACACAATATATGCACTAAGAACTAGTTTTAGTCACAACTTAACAGAAATAAATACTTGGAAGGAATTCTATCTATGCTACAGAAAGGTAATGCAAAGTTCTTTTAACTCAACCATGATTTGACTAAAATAGAAACCATAACAACTACGATTGAAACACAAACTATGAACTGGCCTTATGTTGTAGGAACAGGCACAGGGATGGATTCCTGATGTTGCAGGAGCAATATAAGACTAAGTTTGTATGGAAACTCCAAAGATGAAAGCTAACTGATGATCAATAGAAAATAACAGCTAACTAACTAGCTATAGATACTTACTAAGTGGGCCCCCTTAGCAAACATCTACTGGTTATGCAAGTGTTGAAATCAGAACTTCATCAAACTTTATTAATAAAAATAGAATGGTATACATTGCTTTGTTGATATAGAAACTAACAACAAACTCTGTCTCTTGTCATATAGATTCTGCTTTTCATTCTTACATGATATCTGCTATATCTCTATCACTATGCTTCTATCTTACTATCAACTATCATCCCCTTTCTCACTCATGCAGGAGGAGTACCTTATTTAAAATCAGGAGAACAACTAACTAACTAACCCTATCAAAGAAAGACGTGGAAGTAAAGTGTATCCCAGAATCAAGGAACAAACTTCATAAATGAATTTATTCGTTCAACCCAATCCAGAGAGAATCTAGCACTCCACTCTTTCGAGATCGACTGTCATTAAAAATCTTTCCCAATGGTTTCGGTCAAAGAGTCTTCACCAGAGCTTCCTTGAAGTTGTGCAGGAAATAGACTTTACTACAAGGCCGAGATCAGCTATGTTTGACTCGATCATACTTTCTTCAACAACCTGTGAAACACAAGGTAACATATGCAAAAGAAAAGACGCATGGCACATACACAATATTTTTTCATTAATCACATATTTAAATCTATTTCATCATTCAAAAACTATATGTGATATACCAGTCATTTAGGGAGTCAACAAGGTAATAAATATAGTCAAGACAACACAATAGGCTGTAGGAATATGAAAATATTTTGCTACAGGATATCCCCATAAAATATTTCAAAAGAGTTTAAACAACCATGAATAACAAAAGTAAAGGTATTAAAAGTTCATCATAATATCCAAACTATGGGCATATTTTGGGCTCATCATTCTATTCCCTACTTAGCCCAATGCATTAACTTTCCTGGTGGTTTATTTGAAATTAGTGGTTGCTACATGACTCTGAAATGGAGTTCCAAACCTGTAATAAAATCCTCTAAAATTTTGGCACCTTTCATACCTACGGTCTTTTAAATCATCATTAAGATTTGTAGCCTGGTAAGGATAGAGGGGCCATATTAGCACAGGAGGTCTGAATGTCAATGGCAACTATAGTTCAAATCTCTTTTGAAGTCCTAACTATATATATCTACTTGATCATTTAAGAGTTGCTGTGAAATTTAGGGGACTATGAGGTTCGGACCTTCTTAGCCCAACAGTTAATCTTTCTCACCTTTTCTCACTTCTAGTGTATGATAGTCTCCAAAATGAATAAGACTATGCCTGAAATTCATCATATACCTATTTCCTGAGATCAAATATTTTCTCTCTGGCTATATTATTATTAATGCCATATGTCAGAGTAAACTAGGTTTTCAACATTGCATGGGGGTTTGAACTTTGAGAGCGTAATGGAATAGGCTCATTCCTTTCGGCTTCCTCATATGTTTCCCATTACCTGCCATAATTTGCTTCATTTACTGCTTATAACATAAATGATCTCAAATGAATATCACTAATATACATAAGAGGATTCCATTATGTTTCAAATATAATTAAAAAGCCATGTAAATAAAATTCACACAGAGAATTTCTTAACCAATTAGGGGCTTCCTTGTATGCATCGTAAAATTCTTTAGCAGTGTGAAGTATAGGATCTTGATTTTTAGAAATTCTCATTAGTTGGAACCATAAGAATTGTTCCTTAAGGCACAAAGCATAAAATCTGGGTAGTGGTCTGCATTCCATAATCCAACTAGTTACTTTTAACATTTCATCCATTTTTTTCTTTTAACTCAAAATTTTTATGTTTCTGACTTCCAATTTCTTTTTTCAATTTCTTCCTTTCTACCTCCCATAGACTTTGTTGCATGTCAGTCTGGGCTAAGTGCCAGAAAGTCAAGGTTTGCAATATAACTGGTACCCAGTTAACTTTGACATATTCCAGAAACTCAATCAAAAATGTCTTCTTATAAACAATAATGGCTTTACAAGTTGCAAGGGAAAGTGTAGCTTCACTAGGCACATCCAATTGTTCAGTCAGTTCATGCTCTTGCTGTAGGATAAATTCTTGTTGCTATAGTGGGGAAGACTGTACTTCCTCTAAAAACTGCATAGCAGTGGTAGTCAAGTCATCAAGACTTGGTAACCCTTTTTCATTATGTCGCATTTCCTTTGTCTCAATTTATTCCTCTTCAGGAATGAATGAACTCTGTGCAGTATTCGTAGACATATTCTGAGAAACATCAAATTTAGACTCGATGAACTCTTCTAAAGTTACAATAACCTCTGGTTGAGGTGAATCAGGGGAGGTCTTACATTGTTTCCTTGTGAAAACTCTTTTTGGCACTGGTGCAACTACAGGAGGTGTTCTTGTAGCCTTCCTCTTTCTGGTCTACCTAGAGGGTTTTGCCCTGCTAGAGGATGATGGTGAACTGGTAATAGCAGCAGGTGTTGCTGTAAGAGAGATAGCTATAGGGGAAGATGTTGCAGGAGAGGGGCTTTGCCTTTTTTGAAAAGGAGGGTCAGATTCTAGGGACCCTTCTGCCTTTGTTTTTCCCTTCTCTCTCCTAATGGCAGACCTAGTTTGTACCCTAGCAGAGGATTAGGTGTGAGAGCTATAGGACTAGGTGCTATAGGAGTAGATAACCCTTGCCCTATTCTTCTACTGGTAGACGCAATTTTTTTTTTTTTCTGAGGCCGTGGGGTAAGTACCCTAGGGGGTTGTGGAATTTGCAAGTTCTTTTGGGCAACGAATTGTTGCCAGGAAAGAGGTGAGACATCTCTCAAAGAGCATTCAATTGATAATTTGATAAGGCCATGGTGAGTAATAGAATTATCTTTCCCTTACTGGGCTCCATGGGCACTTTGTTCCAGAAATTTTAATAGAAAATTCAAAATATTTACAACTTACCCATGCCTCATATGACTTAATAATTTGAAATGATAAGAATGCAGGTAGGAGAAATGACATTCACAGGTTAAATACCTGATTATGTAAGTAGTGTATTCTGAATAAGGAGGAGGAAATAATACCCGCTTGCATCCCTACTTGGAGATTTCTAAAGGTCGATCAGTAGGTATTGAGAATTTAGCCCTTACAGTGGCAGCATCTAAAGAAAAATTTTCTCCGACGGCTGGAAGCCTGGTTACTTCAGCAATTCTCTCTTCAGTTGCAACAACTATTAGATCCCATATAGTAGCCTCCCCTTCATAAAGGGTTCTCAAAAATTCCCCAGCAGCCTCCTCATCAAAATAATTTAAGCTCAAGAAGTAGTTTAACCATCCACAGAGGCTGAATGCCTGGACTGTTTGAGGATTTTGCAATAATAATTCATGAGCTACAGGCTCATATTGCACTAGCTGACCACCCATGTTCATAGTTTTTCCCTAGCTGAACTCGACTCCCTACTAAAAATTCAAAAAATTTCCTCTCTGTTTCCCTTTCTTTTCTGGTTTTTTTCTTTCTGTCATGCCATCACATTTCTCGCTTTTCTAAAAATAAACTTTTTGAACAGGCAGTTTTGATTGTAATTTACAAGAAAAACATACAAATGAAAAGGACATGTGATCATATTTGGAAAGTACCAGAAAAATAATAAAGAAAAGTTATTTGCACAGTTATGGCAGCGGCGAAAAGACAGGTTTTAAAAGGTGGATTACCCCGCCCCCTACTTAGAGTATGACATGTGTCCTCACATGTACTAAAGAAAAGGCGCAGATCGGGTAATAATGACTGGTACAGGCATAGCAATAAATGAATAGAATAAAATAAATCAAATATGTGATAACAAAAGATATGGTGTACCTTTGATAATTGCATGTGTGTGAAGAAAGATGACAGCGTCTTCATGAGGTGACAATTGGGAATGATATCATAATGAAGGGTAATGCAGATGGATGAGGTGGATGGGTGATGTGGGTGGACAAGATGAATGGATGAAATAGAAAAGAAAGAAGTGGGATGTGGCAACTAGGAATGGAGAAAAAGGGGTTTCCTTAAAAGAAAACCTTTATTATGAGCATGCTTTTCAAAATTACGGTGAAGCTGTAGGAGAAAGGCTACAGCCTTCAGCTATAGGAAGAGTAGCAGGAGGATCCTGAACAAACTGCTACATAAATTATTCTTTTGAGACTAGTTTATTGTACAACTGGAGTCAGCGACCATTAACTAGCAATTTGAAATGGACTAGATCAATTGTCGCCAGCTGTATAGCCCCGTTGTCAAACACATTCTCAACTTTATAGGGACCAAGCCATCGTGTTGTGAGCTTACCTTGGTTTTCTTGATATCTAGAATCATATAACAGAGCCCAATTATTAGCAACAAATTGCTTGATTTTGATGTGTTGATCATGTCATTTCTTCCTTTGCTGTTGGACCGCTTCGGTATTTTGCAGGGCATCTTTTCTCATTTCGTCCAAAGCATTTAGCTGTAGGAGACGTTCCTTCTATACTTCAGATATTTCCATATTGAGTTCAAGAGTTGTCCTCAAAGTTTTGTGCTCAAATTCTATGGGCAACGTGGCTATTTTCCTATAAAGCAGCTCAAAAGGTGTAAACTTAGTTGTCATCTTCTATGTAGTTCTGTAGGCCCAGACTGCTTCAGGAAGTCTACTGCTCCAATCTTTTCTATGGAGCTACACTATCTTTGTTAGGATTGTCTCAATTTCCCTGTTTGTAACCTCTGCTTGACCATTGGCTTGAGGGTGATAGGGGTTGGACTTCCTATGTTTGATTTTATAGTCATTCATTAGTGTAGTGATCAAATTGGACATGAACTGAGCTCCCTAATCTGTTACAAGCTCTATGGGAACTCCAAATTTAGTGAAAATTTGTTCATACAGAAATTCAACAACCTTGTTATCTCGAGCATGAGTCATAGCTTTTACCTCAACCCATTTTGTTATATAATCCATGCAAACTAGAATGTATGACTTGCCATTTGATGGTGGATCAATTGGTCCCACAAAATCTATTCCCCACTTATCAAAAGGGGTGACTATTACATATGGATATAGTGGCATTTCATCTGACTTGGTTGGTCTTCCCATATGTTGGCATCTATCACATTTCCTTGTATAGGCTACAACATCCTTGTGTAACATTGACTAGTAGTACCCTATTGTAAGAACCTTCATTAATGTTCTCTTTGCTGCAAAATATCCCCCACATGGTTCATCATGGCAAGCATGCAAGATATCATAAGTCTCATCTTCTCTTACACATCTTTGCATCACTTGATTAGGTCTAGTATAAAATAGACAATTTGCAATCCATGAAAAGTTCAAACTTTTCTCTATTAGCAATTTCTTTTCTTTTGGAGAAAAGTGAGCTGGTATTCTGTTGGCTGCTAGATAATTGACAATGTCTGCATACCATGGAGTATGTATAGCAATGGAAAACAAGTGTTTATCTGGGAATATATCATCAATGACCTTGTGTTCAATAGGTGTAGCTATTTAAAGTCTTGATAAAAAGTCAGCCACAACATTAGCTCTTCCTAGTTTATCAATGATTGTAATGTCAAATTCTTGTAATAAAAGGAGCCATCTTGCCAATCTACTAGAGATGGCAGGTTTGTTCATCAGATACTTGATTACTACATGGTCAGTGTGGATGAATATCTGATAACCTGTGACATAATGCCTAAACTTATTCAAAGAATACACTACTATGAGTAATTCCTTTTTTGTAACAGTATAGTTTAGCTCTGGACCTTGAACATTCTTGCTGATAAAATAGATAGCATGCTCAATTGAATTTTATTTTTGACTTAAGACTTCCCCTATACCAAAATTAGAGGCATCAGCATGTATGTGAAAAGGAAAATTCTATTTTGGACCTTGAAGAATAGGGGCTTTAGTAAGCAAGTCTTTTAGTTGTAGGAAGGATTTTTCACAGGCCTCTATCCACTCAAATTGAGAATCCTTAATTAATAAGGCATAAAGTGGACTGAAAATTTTATTGAAATCTTTTATAAACCTTCTATAATACCGTGCATGGCCAAGGAAACTTCTGACATCCTTTTGTTTTGTAAGAGTTTGTAAATTTAGAATAACTTCAATTTTAGTAGGGTCAACCTGAATTCTATTCTTAGAAATATGATGGCATAGAACAATACCTTCTTCCATCATTAGAAAACAATTTTCACTGTTTAGAGACAAATTTTGCTCTCTGCACCTTTTCAATACTTTTTATAAATTCACCAGTGCTTCTTCAAATGTGACTCCATAGGTAGTGAAATCATCCATATAAATCTCCATATAGTCATGAGATATACCAGCAAAGATACTAATTACTGCTCTCTGAAATGTTGTTGGCGAATTGCATAGACCAAAAGGCAAGACCGAGTAAGAAAATGTTTCCCATGGATAGGTAAAAGTGGTCTTATCTTGATCTTCAGGGGAAATTTTTATCTGATTGTACCCACTGTAACTATCCAAAAAGGAAAGATATCTTTTGTCAGATAGTGAGTCTAGTACTTGGTCTACAAACGATAGTGGAAAGTGATCTTTTTTAGTGGTAGTGTTCAACTCTCTGTAATCTACAGACACTTTTCATTTTCCACCTTTCTTAGAGACAATAACTAATGGAGAAACCCATTGATTGTTAGAGATTGGGTAAATAAAACCAGCATCAAGCAACTTTTGAAGCTCATTTTTAACTATTTCTCTAAGTGCTAGATTTATTCTTTTTTGAGGCTGCCTAACTAGGAAACAATATTCTTTGATGTAGATCCTATGAGTACAAATTTGAGGATCTATTCCTTGCATGTCCCCATGTTCCTATGCAAAAATTTTATGCTGACCTTGTAGCATTTTTAATAAGACTGCCTGTTGGGATTGTAACAGCTTGCTATTGATATTCAAACAGTGACTTGGAGACAATTCTATCTGCTTAGTGAGATTACTCATAGAATATATAGGTGATGTTTTTACCTCTTGTGGAAGCAAGTTATGAAAAATTGTAGGAAGTTTAGGTAGCAAACCCTTAGAATTTAGTTGTTGCAAGAAACATTGTAGATGGCTACTATTTGGATCAGATGAACTACCCATATCAGAGTTAAACTGCAAAATTTGAAAAAGCAAGGCATCCTCATTCTGAAGTTGTGAGAATGGATCATTTTGAAGCATCATTAATTGAGCCAATGAATTGGCTTCTTCAATTTCTTCCCCCACATCTGGCCAAACAGGTTGGGACAAATCTGGTTGGTGTCTAGTAGGTGGATACAAAGCTAATTTTTTTGTGGACTATCTATCAGAAATGGTCATATCTCCAGAATGACATCCTATAAAAGCATTAGCAGTGGCTAACCATGGTCTACCAAGGATAATTGGATATCCTCCTAAAGTTTCCTTAACTGATAATATTATGAAATCAGCTAGATACTCCCAAGATTCAAGAGTGACAATTACATCTTCCACTATTCCATCAAGTTTAACTGTGGAGCTATCTGCAACCTACAGAACTGTAGGTGTATACCTAATGTTTAGAATGTTCAAGGAGTAAATAGTATGCTTTGTCATGACATTAATGGTAGCATCTAAGTCAATCAAAATATTTTTCACAATTTGGCCATTTATATGTATTTGCACTACAGGACTTCCAGGGTCAATATACTTTGGAATGACTACATTTTCCAACATTATATCTGGCAATTTCCCTAAGACATGAATTGTTTGGGGATCCTTTTTCTTCTGTCCAGGCTTCTTTAAACAGACTTCTTTAATAGCTTTTCCAAAAATGGGAACATCTTTAATAGCCTGAAATAAAGGGATTTGAATTTGTACATACTTGAGTTGATCCAAAATGTCAAAAGTGGGTTCTTTCATAGAATTAAATATAGTACTTTGCAACCTCTAAGGAAAAGGTGGTTTGTCTTGACTTTGTAAAATAGGCTCCTTAGAAACAGTATGAGTTATAGGCATATGCTCAGTAGGAATAGTAGGTGTAGTAGATTCTTCAAGGGGAGAATCTGGTATTTTAGTAATTAGAGACAGTTTTGGAGCAGGTAGAGTGGTTCTAGACCTCAAATGGATATCATTAACATTTAAGTCATAAGCTTGATATTGATTGGCTTTAGCAAGATACATAGGTTGTTGTGGCTGCTGTTGTTGCTTATTATTGAGATTTGGCAATGGCTGGGTAGGCATAGGCATTTGTTTTGGAGGGCCAATATTTGTGGCAGTTGCTGCAAGAAGTGGTATGAGGGCCTGTGGTTGTGGCTGTGGAAGCTGCAGGAACCCAAGGGACTAGTTTTGCCATTGCTGAGGACTTCTCTATTAAGGATTCTGCTACCAATTACCTAGGGGTGGGGTCCATTGTCCTTGTGGGTGTTGCCAACCTCCTTAAGGAGATTGCCATTGATGGGTCTGATAATTAGCCCAACTTGGTTGAGATGTATTCCAAGGTGGTGGTGGTCCATATGTAGGTTACCATTAGTTATTATAGCCAGAATAAGAATTACCAAAATTTAAAAGATTTTGAGGCATACCTTGTCTTTGAGCCCATGGTCTCCTTTGTGCAAGAAAGAACACTTGATCATCATCACCTTCTATTGGCTTAAAGTCAGTAGGTAATTGCTTAGTTTCCAGGTTAGCCACCATCTTGCATCTGCAATCATATTTTTTTTGTCTACAGTATGGATAGAACTTGGCCAAAACTGCCTCAGCTTCCTCATGTTTCTTCTGAGCTTGCATAGTGTCTAGTTGTGCAGCCATATTATTAATGATATCCTGCTTGAAATTAGACACCAAATTTGTTATCTCCATCTAGAAAACTCCATCGGAAGAAGACTTCCCCACTATAGCATGATGACCTTGACCTTTCTTAACTATTGCTCGAGAGTAGTTAATACATATTTTCTTCATATCATCCCAAGGAAGCTGGGTTATATCACCTCCTCCCATCAGGTCCAGGGCGTCTATACAGGAATCACTGATTCCCCTTAGAAAGAGTAGTTTTTTAGAGTCTTCATTGAGAGTATTGTTTGAGTTCCTTTTCAGGGAAAACAAGAATCTTGAGATATAATCTTCTAGACTTTCATTCTCCTGCTGAATTCTGAATATGCCATCACCTTTACTAGCACTCTTACAATATTTCTTATATTTCTCAAAGAATTTTGTTTGCATGGCTGGCCAACTATCAACAACACCTCTTCCAAAACTCATGAACCACCTGAGAGCTCCCTCCTTCAAGGTGGAAGAAAATAGCTTCAGCTTGTGAGCATCTGAATTGTAGTCATAACTGTGACAAAGGACATCAAACTCAAACAAAAAAGTTTATGGGTCCTCTGTAACTAGGCCATAGAACTTGAGAAGCAATGAAAATGGAATATTCTTAAGATTTTCAGTATCTCGTTGGGGAACAATGGGAAACTCAAAAGCAAGAGGTGGATTAGGTGGATTATTTGCCATATTTGCATACTGGAATAGCAGAGAAAATGGATTTTCCTCAGGTTCTTCGTCAGCTAGGTTAAATGGTAGTTCAATAAATAGGTTTTCAAGGAGGAACCTTCCTAGTGTGTCTCTTCTTCTTCTATGCATGCAATAGAATAGATTGTATTTAAAAAGAACTTGAAAATACTTGAACAACTGACTAAACTACTACTAACAATTACTATAGCAAGTTCTTAGATTGACACCATCCTCAGCAACGGTGCCAAAAATGGTCGTGCCCAGAAAAGGATATGAAAATCACAGTAAAACCTTTCTTAGGAATTAGACATTCCAACAGGTGACTAATATCTCTTTATGGACGTTCATTTACTTGTCAAACCAGGGAACGTATACTTTGAATGGCGCAACACAATATATGCACTAAGAATTAGTTTTAGTCACAACTTAATAGAAATAAATACTTGGAAGGAATTCTATCTATGCTATAGAAAGGTAATGCAAAGTTCTTTTAACTCAACCATGATTTGACTAAAATAGAAACCATAACTACGACTGAAACAAAAACTATGAACTAGCCTTATGTTGCAGGAACAAGCATAGGGATGGATTCTCGATGCTGCAGGAGCAATACAAGATTGAGTTTGTATGGAAACTTCAAAGATGAAAGCTAACTAATGATCAACAGAAAATAATAGCTAACTAACTAGCTATAGATACTTACTAAGTGGGCCCCCTTAGCAAGCATCTACTAGTTACGCAAGTGCTGAAATAAGAACTTCATCAAACTTTATTCATGAAAATAGAATGCTATACATTTCTTTGTTGATATGGAAACTAACAAACTCTATCTCTTGTCATATAATTTATGCTTTTCATTCTTACATGATATTTGCTATATCTCTATCACTATGTTTCTATCTTACTATCCACTATCATCCCCTTTCTCACTTGTGTAGGAGGAGTACCTTATTTAAAATCAGGAGAACAACTAACTAACTAACCCTATCAAAGAAAGATGTGGAAGTAAAGTGTATCCTAGAATCAAGGAACAAACTTCATAAATGAATTTACCCGTTCAACCTGATCCAGAGAGAATGTAGTGCTCCACTCTTTCCAGATCGACCATCATTAAAAATCTTTCCCAACAGTTTTGGTCAAAGAGTCTTCGCCAGAGCTTCCTCGAAGTCGTGTAGGAAATAGAATTTACTGCAAGGCCGAGATCAGCTGTGCTTGACTTGATCATACTTTCTTCAACAACCTGCGAAACACAAGATAACAGATGCGAAAGAAAAGACACAGCACATATACAATATCCATTCATTAATCACATATTAACTATATGCAATATACTAGTCATTTAAGGAGTCAACGGGGTAATAAATATAGTCAAGACAACACAATAGGTTGTAGGAATATGAAAATATTTTGCTACAGGATATCCCCATAAGAGGTTTCAAAAGAGTTTAAACAACCATGAATAACAAAAGTAAAGGTATTAAAAGTTCATCATAATATCCAAACTATGAGCACATTTTGGGCTCATCGGGCATTATCACTACTGCCAGTGGGAGGGATATAGTAGGCAACATGGTGGCAGAGAAAGGTGGAGTAGTCACGGTGGAGGAAGAGTCAACCACTATTATGGGCCCAGCAAGGGGGGAAGGTGTGATATGGACTGAGATATCTACCGCAAGAGGGGATGTGGTGATCATTTCTTAGGAGACAGATGCCAAGGTGGTCAAGACAAGGGGAGACGGAAGAAGTTCTGGCTGATCCGTTGTAGCTTCCTCACCTTCTTGAATTGCAAGTTGTTCTACAAAACTTCCTGTTTGTCTAGGTCTCTTGGAAGGTGAGCCCCCTAAATCCTTTCTAGTGTACACTTTGGGATCTAGAGATTGTTCTTTTTTGGTCTCTTTCCTCTTTTTTGAACTAGTGAGTGGAGGAGATTTGGATGTCCCACCCATTGACGTTGTGGTGATGACATCTTCAGTGGTATTTGGCTCACTCTTTAGCCCTTCATATTTTAGGACCACTCCTTGCTACTTTAGCTGGGCCACTTGTGTTTTAACTCATTCTTCAGTCCAGGCCACGATGGGTTTGGTTACAATGTCAAGGTCATCAACCTCATGTTCATCCCAATCAATTGTGGGCAGCGGTAAGTTGGAGACTGCATTATGCCTGGGATCCATAACTGTGCTTTCATCTTCCTCAACTTGATCCAGTATAGGGAACAATTGCACCCTCCTTACGAAGTATGCAATCATCCTCATGTAGTGCTTGGCACGCAACTCTTTGTCATCCTAGTAGTTTACCCAAAAATCCTCAACATGATGCAAGTGGGCATACTCTGGTCCAAACACTTTCCTCACGTGCCCATATGGGTCCATCCATGCGTGAGTAGTGTGTAGTTGGAAGTGGTACTCTGACAATTCCTTTTCTGAGTTCCCAGCACACTGTAAACTTTGCAATTTATACATACCTTGACCAAAGGTCAAAAGATAAGAGATCCTTGCCAAATGTTTATTTCTGAGGATGGTTTGCACATGTTGTAGTTGCTGGGAGAGTTTCAATAGTATAATCCGATCATTGGGGTACCAAGGCAGCTTGTTTGGTCTTTCAGTGAAACCCTGGGCATGAATGTAGGTGAGTTTGGGAAATTGCAGGTATAGGAAAGCGTACTGCTTTAGGAATGCCCATGCACTGTGAGAGACCCTCTTCTCAAAATCCCCTCCGAGCAACTAGATAATGTGACCAATAAAGGCATCATTCACCCTACAGTATTCCTTCTTAAAGTTTCTGAATTAGAGCTACGGATATTAGTCATAGGCTTTTAGTCTCTGGCCTGAATCCTCTTTAGGCACCACAGATAGTCCACTATACTGCCTTTGTTCTGCCATTGAATAGACTAGATAGAAGATCACGTAGAATTTGGAGCTCTTTATTATGTTCATAAACTGATCATGGAAGCAGTTGCTAATGATGCCTCCCCAGTAGAAGGATGCTTTTGTGGTGACATCCTCATCCCCATGGAGGATTTGTTTAACAAAGTACAACATCCATTCCTAAAAAAATGTAGCAGAAGAAAGGCCCATTACCCGACTCAACATAGTGACTAGGTCATGGTAGTCTTCATGGAAATTACTGTGAAAGAGTTCCTAAGGGACCTTTGTAGTACTGCCTCTTTCCTTCTTGAGCTAGAATTGGTTTATCAACCTTTTGCAACCCGTCAGGTCTTCATCCCAAGTCACCTTTCCCTCTTTCATCATTGGCATTTCCATTTCTTCAAAGGTAGGAATGTGGAAAGTTTTCGTGATTCCCTCAGCTAACATGTTAGTGAGAATATTCCTATCTCTTTCAACTATGGTCCTTGTCTTAGGTTGGTAGGCCTGCCAATAGGCCTTGAATAGTTTAGGGGAAATGAGAGATGGGGGAAGCCAAAAGATTTTGTGATTCCACTCTGCCTGATTAAGCTGGCATTGTCAGTCTTTGGGTGAATTTTGACCCTTTGTTTAAATTCATCAATATCGATATGGTCGATATTGGTGTTTGTAATTTCTTTCTAGTCCGTGGTGATTTTTGAATGTAGAGGTTCACCCTGGAACTGAAACTTCATCTGGTCTTTATCCTCCTTCCCATGAGGAGTCTTGCCTAATTTCTTTCCTTTCTCCCTTTCTATAGTTTCCCCCCAGGGTCCTGCACCTGATTCCATATATATCTTGCAGACATGGACATAATGAGTACAATTATTTATAAAAGTATTAGTGTTAGTCAAAATTCCAAGGACTAAATCCAATTAAACATCATATGGTTAATGAAGTTAAACCTTTTCCATTTAGTTGTCGTTGGTCACGTTTTAAAGGATTTTGGACAATCCGGGCTCAGGGGGTGGAGTTCCCTGGCAGGAATGCTTTTCTGCAAAGGGAAAATAGGCTGAGGCGATCCAAGTGGTTTCTCCCATCTTCACATTTTGATGGTTCGAGGGGATCATATTGAAGAGGGCCAAATTCGAGCACGCGGGTAGGCATTAGTTTTGAAATTTGAGGTCATTTAGGTAACTTTTGAGGCTGCCAAAGGTTCAAGCCCAGAAAGTTGTTAGGGGTTCACTGCTTGAAACAACCGACAAGAAACAGAGTTCCAAGAATAGAACTCTAGGGTTTGGGACCTTGGTGGGCCAAGGATGGTCGTTATTCAATTTATATTTTGAGGCACTCAGCCCTGAAGGGGTGGGAAGCTATCATGTTTTTTCCGTTCTGAATGGCAGGCAATAGACAGAAGTCCGGAGGGAGCAGCCTGGCAAACCGAACCTGACCTTAAGCTTGGACATCAAATTTCCTTCATTAAGTTCTCATTTGGTGAACAAGACAGTGGAGCTCGGAGGTTAGAAAGGTGGGCGTGTTTCTCCCTTTTGAACCAGCAAAGGCTGGATAAAATCCTAGATGGTGAAGCCCCGTGTTGGTATCGATATCAGAGTTCAATGTTGTTTGCATCTCCCGGTGAATGAGAGCCTGGGAGGTGGAAGGTCGCCAATGGATTTCTATTTGAAACGGCCAAGTGATGATGAAATTCTGTAGATGGAAGTCTGCAGACCGGGACCCAACAAGATGACAGATCAATTCATTTGAGATTTTAATGCCAGACAGCGAGAGGCAAGGCGGGACCTGGAGCTTGGGAAGATGGGTTCATTTTTCCATCTGGGAATGGCAGGAGCTTGACAGAGTTCTAGACATGAAATTTAAAGGGCTCGGGCCTGAAAGAGGATGTAGCCATTTGCAAAAGTCATGTTTTCTAAGGTTTCACCAGTGGCAAAAGGAAGACCAGGGCTCGGGAGACGGAAATGCCCCTGGGTGACAAACAACCGTAACAAGGCCAAGTTCGAGATCAAACTAAGAGGGCATTTTGGAGGTTTCCTGAAAATTCCAAGATATGGGTTTTGTGTGTTTTATCATGTTTTAGCTAATTAAAGCATTTTTAACCCATGTTATTCATCATTTTAGGTGTTAAAATTGTAAAAAACCTCTCGGGAGAGCAAATGAAAAACCTACCTCAGGAGTTTGATGAGAGAAGATGTGAAATCCACTAAGGGTGGTTGAATAATGATCTAAGACGTGAGAGTAGCGAGCAACTGGTGCACCAATCTCCTCTAGAAATAGGTCGACCCCTTTATTTATACCCTTAATAGAAATTAATGTCATTATTTAATGTAGGTATAGTTGGTAGGTTGATTGGTGGATTTAAATTCTCAGACAATGGCAGGAGGTCCAGGGTTGGGGGGCCGGAATGACGTGAGGCAGCGACCGCTTTAAAATTCTGTTCAAAAACCACCAGCGGCAAAAGGAACTTGGGGCCTGGATGGTGAAGAGCCGGCATCGGTTCACTATTTCAAATGGTGAAATCATCACATAGTTTTGGACATAGAAGTCTGAAGGGTCAGACTCGGCAGGAGGAAGGGCAGTCCAAATTTTGCATAAATTAAATTGGCAGAAAAGAGGGTTCCAGGCTCTAGAGTCCGGGAGAGCGAACACAAGGAGGGAACCTAGCGAGGCGGACCTAGCCAGCCCTAAGGCTACTAGTAGGAGCAAACTGCTAAGGAGACTCCGCAAGGCACTAGGACTTAGCCAAATTGTATGGGACAAATCATGGTAAGCTTAAGATGATGCTTTGGAGGTGTGTTGACCATTTAGGACACTAAAAATGGAGCACACAAAATGAGACAATGACAAAATAACCCAACAAGGTGAAAAGAAAAAAGGGTCCCTATTCTGAGCGGGGCATGTGTGTTGAGAGCACAACAAATGGTGACTCTACTGGAGAACGCTCCTAAGCATTCTAAGGATGAATTTTCATTCAGGACCCAAAATCTCTGGTGTCACAGACTAGGGAAATTTCCAAGCATGAACTAGGAGAACAAGGCCCTTAGTTGGGTCAATCTACAAGACATCTTAGAAGTGGGTGTAGTGAATTTATTCCTTTCCATGAGAATTATGACAGATGGCTGCTACTCCAACCGAGAAAACTACATAAATTGTCCAACACCAAAAGTAATCTGGATATTGCCTCACTACCATTCAAGCGCCCATAGCCTCGACGAAGTTGTTTTTGTGATCCTACGGATATTTCTTTACTACTAGTCAGGAGTCCATAGCCCTAGTAGAGTTACCCGCACACCCATACGATTGCTTGATTTCAAAACTTTCTTTTTCTTTTTTTGATATTGTTATGAAATAACATGCACAATAGAAGAACATGATATGAAATATGTTGCAAATACTTGATAATAACTGAGAATAACAAGCCACTTTGAGGGGGAAAACCTCCAAATATCTCTAATGAGAACACACTTCACACTTGATGATGAAATAAGACTCACAACCTCCTATATATACCTATTTATGCCAAGGATATCACCTAGGCCGACTTAGACACACCTATATAAGACTTAGGCCGACCTAAACAACTAAATAACAATATACTAATGATAATATGACTTAATAGAGAGTTACGATAGCCACAAGATGACTATTCATAACCTTATGTATAATAATATTAAGGGCGTAGCATGCCCCCTTCTTCAAAGAAGCATTGTCCTCAATGCTAATCAAGTGTGGAAACTTTTGAATAAACTCCTTGTCTTCCCACATGACATCTTCAACTGGTAACTTCTTCCAGTGGATGAGATACTTAGTGATAGTTCTATTCCTTAGCTTCTTAGTGCGTGTTTGACGAATGCACTCTGGTTCCAAAATGATTCTTCCTTCTTCATCCAACTCAGGAAGTGTTGTTTGAATGGAAATATTATGCCCAATTACCTTTTTCAAATAGGAAACATGAAAAACTAGATGTATCTTTGTTGTTGGTGGCAACTCAAGCTTGTAAGCAACACTACCGATCTTCTGCATGATTTGTTATGGACCATAATACTTTGGAGACAACTTATTATTCTTTCTTTGTTGCTTTAGTGAGATTTGCTTATAAGGCTGCAATTGCAAGAAGACCCAATCCCCAACTTCAAAACTTCTTTCACTATGATGTTGGTCTACCTCTCTTTTCATTCAATTTTGTGCCATGGCTAAATTCTCCTTGAGTCCTAAAAGTACTTGTTGTTGATGAAGCAAGTGGTCTTCTACTGCCTAAACTCTTGGGGACTCCTTAATTGATGATGTGATGGAAGGAGGATGATATCCATAAAGTGAAAAAAAATGGAGACATTTTTTATGAGCTATGAAAAGAAGTGTTATAACACCATTCTGCAAGTGGTAGCCAATCTACCCACTGAGACTATTTCTCTAAAGTGAAACAACATAGATATCCTTCCAAACACTTATTAACATCCTCTGTTTTCCCATCTGATTGAGGGTGGTATGAAGAGCTAAGAGCCAATTGAGTACCCAAACATGAGAATAAATCTTTCCAAAAGTGACTAGTGAAGATAGGATCATGATCACTAACAATAACTTTAGGTGTACCATGTAGCTTTTGGATATTCTCCAAAAAAGCTTTAGCCACTGCACTTGTTGTAAAAGGATGTACTAATGCAATGAAATATGCATATTTAGTGAGCCGATCAACTACCACCATGATGACATTATGACCTTTAGATTTGGGAAGCCCTGTGATGAAGTCCATGGATACCTCTTCCCAACACTGGCTAGGAATAGATAAGGGTTACAAGAGACCTGGTGTCTTAATTGTCTCCCCTTTATGCCTTTGACACACCAAACATTTAGCCACAAATTTTTAAACATCACCCTTTAGCCCCTCCCAAAATAAATCCTACTTGACTTGATGATATGTCTTTAAAAATCCTGAATGACCACCCATTGGAGACTCATGCAACTCTGTGAGAATCTTGATTTTAAGGTTGGAATTCTTGTAGAGATACAAACGCTCTTTATACCAAAGAGTATCTCCCTTCCAACAAAACTTATCTAAACTACTAGGATCACTTTTTAATTGCTCGATAAGATTACTTGTCACAACATCATTTTGCCACTTTGCTTTGGCTTCCTCCACCCAATTTGCTTGTAATATTAAAAGGGCACACAATAAGGCTTCATCTTTCTCATCCTTCCTTGATAGTGCATCTGTGACAATATTTTCTTTTCCTTTCTTATATACAATCTCAAAGTCATATCCTAACATCTTAGTGACCCATTTTTGTTGCTCTTCAGAAGATAGTCGTTGTTCCAAAAAATATTTTAGGCTATCATGATCTGTCTTAACCTTGAAATGTCTACCCAATAGATAAAGCTACCATTGTTTCACTGCATGGAGTATTGCTAGCATTTCCTTCTCATAAATAGGTTTTAGTTGATTCTTACCTTTTAATTGATGACTCTGAAAAGTAATTGGTCGACCTTCTTGCATGAGCACTGCTCCTATCCCATTTCCAGAAGCATCACATTCCACAATGAATTCCTTAGTGAAGTCAGGAGTGACAAGTACTAGAGTTGTAGACATAGCCTCCTTCAATCTCTAAAATGCTGTATTGGTAGACTTGTTCCAATGAAAAGAATCCTTCTTCAATAGAGTGGTGAGAGGTGTTGCTATACTACCATAATTCTTCACAAATCTTCTATAGTACCCTGTCAATCCCAAGAATCCTCTCAGTTTCTTAATGGTTTTTGGAACAGGCCATTCCATGATAGCCTTAATTTTGTTAGGGTCCACCTTTATTCCTTCATGTGAAACTATGTGTCCCAAATACTCCACCTCTGTAAGACCAAAAGCACACTTGGATGGCTTAGCAGAGAGTTTATGATCCTCAAGTATTTGTAATATTTGGTCCACATGTTGCAAATGTTCTTCCCAAGTCTTGCTATAAATTAATATATCATCAAAGAATACTAACACAAACTTTTTCAAGAACTTCTTAAAAATGGAATTCATCAAACTTTGGAATGTAGATGGTGCATTAGTAATACCAAATTTCATCACCAAAAATTCATAATGACCCTCATGAGTTCGAAATGCTATCTTACAAATATCTTCCTCCCTAATCCAAATTTGGTGATAACTAGATCTAAGATCTAACTTGGTAAAAAACATAGCTCCATTTAATTCATCTAGCAAATCATCAATGAATGGAATTGGAAACTTATCTTTAATGGTGTACAGGTTGAGCACTCTATAATCTAGACACATGCACCAAGTATCATCCTTCTTATGTACCATCACCATAGGTGAGGAGTAAGCACTTTGGCTATGGTTGATGATTCCTGCCTCTAGCATCTCTTCAACAATCTTTTCTATCTCACTCTTTTTTATGTGTGGATACTTGTAAGGTCTGATGTTCAATGGTTGGCTCCCTGGGACTAACTGTATGGCATGATCATGATCCCTCTTAGGAGGAAGTCCTTTAGGCATATCTCCAAGAACAACTAAGTGACGATCAATTATAGCTTGCAAATCTGGATGAGTAGGAGTATTAGATTGAGAGACTTCTAATGAACATAGTTGGGCCACAAATCCATCCACTCCTTTCTTAAGCAAATTTTGCATTTGATGAGAGCTTACCATTTGTGAATATTTTTCCTTCAACCCTCTTAGCTCTACTAGCCTTCCTTCTAATTGAAATCTCATAAATAGTTCTTGGAAGTTCATCTCAATTGTTCCTAATGTAGTAAGCCATTGTACTCCCAAAACAATATCTACTGCACATATGGATATTACATACATTGGGGTATCAAGTTGATAATCTCCCATGGATAATTTAATGCTATGACACTTCCCTGAGCAACTAACTATACCACCATCTGCAATCAAAACTTGAAACTTTGGAGCTGGATATATGAAACAATTTAGATGAGTAGCTAACTTTTTGTTGATGAAATTATGAGTACTACCTGAGTCGATCAACATTGTTACCTTCTACTTCTTTAGGAACGCCACCACCTTGAGAGTTTGTGGAGTGCTGAAACCTAAGAGTGAATGACAAGAAATGATTGGTTGAGAATCATGTGATTCCTCATTTGACTCCCTTTCATCTTCTAGTATGGATTCCTCCTCTTCTTCCTCATTGGGACCTTCAATATAAAACAATTTCTTTTCACTACATTTATGTCCTCAACTGTATTTGCTATGACAATTGAAACAAAAGCCTTTTTCTCTTTTCTCCTTAATTTGTTGTGGATTCAACTTAGTAGGTTGTGTTGAATATCCTTTCTCTCTTGTCACATTAGCCCCTTGCTTCTTAGGAATCAAATACTTCTCCTCTACCCTGCGTGCTAAGATAAAAGACTCATTTATGGAACTAGGGCTAAAAATGTGTACCTCATGTTGAATGTGATCCTTGAGACCACCCAAGAATAATTCATTCAAGTTTTCCTCCATAATTGTATCCACCTTTAAGGATAGATTTTGGAATTGCTGAATATAATCCTTAACTGATCCTATTTTTTGAAGTTTAGCTAGCTGGCTGAAGAAGTTTTCTGTGACGCTATTGCTATATTGTGCTTGGAGTTCCTCTGTAAAAATTGACCATGAGACGGTGAGCCCATTTTTACTTCAATGAGTGCAAAGCCAACGATACCAAATGAATTGATCTGGTTCTAGATATAAAGAAGCCATCGTGACCTTTTGTCCATTTGGGGTTTGGTGTACTTCAAAAAAAATCTCCATTTGGTTTATCTATGTTAGAGGATCCTTAACATTGAACTTGCACATATCCACCTTTGGAAATAAATTCCTATATCCCATAGGAGTACTAAAGCTTGTGTCAGTAGTAGCTGACCTAGAATTTTCACCTTGGCCGCTTGAGAACTCCTTTCTTGATTCAACCCTGTAGGTGCTTAACATGTTCTGTATGTCCGATATATCTCCTCTTAGGTCACACATATCCATCTTAATTGAGGAAATTTATTCCTTGACCTTATTGATTTCCTCATTATGAGTAATATCCTCAATTGTTTCACCATCCTTATTGGGAGACTTCCCTGGAGTGACATTCTTTTTACCCCTTGTTCCAGGTCCCGGCATGATGCAAACCACTAATGTTGAAATAAATCACACAAATGAAACTTAAATTCTCTCAAATTTTTACTGTAATCTTCTTTGTTATGTCTTCAAAAACCCAATAAAAATTAGACTCCAATTCAACAAGATGTGCGAGATATGTAGACTCAAAAAAATAGTGTAGAAACCATAATTCTGCAATAATTCACTTAATTCTACTCCAATTCTTCTAAAATATAGAATGTAGCTTCTTCAATATTTTCTTCAAAAACCCTTTAAAAATCAGAAAAAAATTCATCAAAATCTGAAAGATATGCTCTTCCAAAAATCACCTCTAAAATTGAGAAAAAACCTTGCCTCTATGGTGCCAAGATCATGGTCTAATACCACTTGTTATAAACTAACTTACACAATAGAAGAATATGATATGAAATATGCTACAAATGTTTGATAATAACTAAGAATAACAAGCCACTTCGAGGGGGCAAACCTCCAAATATCTCTAATAAGAACACACTTCACACTTGATGATGAAATAAGACTCACAACGTCTTATATATACCTATTTATGCCAAGGATATCACCTAGGCCGACTTAGACACACCTATATAAGACTTAGGCCAACCTAAACAACTAAATAACAATATACTAATGATAATATGACTTAATAGAGTTAAGATAGCCACAAGCCGACTATTCATAACCCGATGTACAATAATATTAAGGGTGTAGCAAATATTTCTTCGACGCTTTCTTTTCTCACTTATCTTTTGCTCAACCGTGTAAGCACTAAAGTTTGCGGAAAGTTTTGGAACAATAGTGATCAATGGAGTGGACTTAAGATTTTTCACTTGCTTGGATATCATAGTAACCCTTGTACAGTATTTTGGAAATAATTAGCATACAATTTTGTGTAAGATCTGAGATGTGTGTAAAGAGATCCAACCAAGGGTTGAGTTCTAAGGTAGAGTTCAAATGAGGAAATCATTCCTAGGCATATTTTAGGGACCAATAGTCAAGAATGAATGCTTAGCCAAAGAGCATCAAGGATGGTCAACAAAGCAAACCATTCGTCGAGTGAGCATGACCACCACAACAAAATAGAAAACACCCTCCTTACAAAAAAAAATAGCTAGGGAACAAGCAAAATAGAACAACGTGAAATAGAAAGATGCAAGAAAACCAAAAGAAAACCTACTCTAACCTATATATAAACATTTACAAGGAAGAGCTCGATGGAGCTCAAGCTTGGAAGTAATGCTTGAGGTGTTTCCCGTTGACTGGAAATAGGACTCAAGCTTGGAAGTAATACTTGAGGTGTTTCCTATTGACTAGAAATAGGACATCTTCACCAGTTAAGGTCTTTAGGTAAAAATCCTTGTCTCCCAAAATATCAGCTATTTGAAAGGGGCCAAGCTAGAGCTTGTCGAATTTTTTCTATCCCCCTTACTTTTCATGGGCTTTGTCCTAGTATAGGACTAAATCTACAATTCTAAAGGCCTTGTTTTTGGCTCAGCAGTTGAACCATCTCTTAACCACGCCCTGATGTTTTGTGAAATTTTCTATTGCACGGTCTCAGAATTCTTCTAAATGCAAGAGCTCAGCTAACTGAGTTTCTCTATGATCCCCTCCTTCATAAAAGTCATTGATAAATTGGAGGGTGGGAATCTTTAGGTGGATAGGAAATACGAGCTCTAGGTCGTAAACAAGATGGAATGAGGAATCACCAAGGGCAGCCTTGTGGTGGGTGCGGTCTGCCCAAAGGGTGAATTAGAGCTGGGTATGCCAGTCCTTGGGATTCCTATCTAGCAATTTCTTAATCACCGTGATTAGATTCTTGTTCGTGGACTCAACAAGGCCATTGCCTCGAGGGTAATAATTTGACAAAAAATTAAGAGAAATCTCATAGTTGAAGGCCCAACTAGAAAATTTTAATGAAGCAAAAGAAATTTCATTATCACACACTAACACATAAGGACAACCAAAGTGATTTAAAATGAAACTTTCAGAAAATTGGTAACTACCTCATTTGTTCATTGCCTACATACAATTGTTTTTGTCCATCTAATATAGTAATCAGTAGCAGTAAGAATGTACTTGTGTCCCGCAGATGATGGAGGGCTTACCGAACCAATGAAATCAAGACCCCATTGTGCAAACAACCTCACCTCTAGCACGGGCTGCAGTGGAACCACAAAATTCTTCTCCTTGGTAGCGGTGGCCTAACATGTGTGACATGAATGAACATCACAATAGGCATCCTTGAAGAAATTTGGCCAATAATACCCCGCCCTTAATATTTGATGTGTTGTGGAGGGCCCGGATCCATGACTAGTGCCAAACTTGTCATGAAACTCCTTCAAGACTCGATCTGCTTCTTCCTTGCCAAGGCACCTCAAGTAAATTCCTTCATGATTTCTCTTGTATAAAATGGACCCCTGCAACATGTAACTGCTTCTTTTCATTTTAAGAGCACATTTTTGGACTCCTTGTAAGTGAGGTGGACACTTGTGATTCAACAATTAATAAACCACGTCCTTATACCACTCCCCTGGGGAAACGTCTTCAAGTTGATATTGATGCATAGTGAGTGCAGGTCCTGCTTCTACTGTTGCTTCAACAATCATGCAGGAAAGTGCCTATCCTCTCACCAACTTCATCGGTTGAATCTCCATATCATACTCCTGGAGCAATGTAACCCATTTGGATCTTCATTCACCCAACTCATTTTGTATGAGCAATGTCTTTACTGCAGGGTCAAGGACAATGGTGAACACTTTATTACACAAGATGTAATGCCTAAACTTCTTCACTCCCTAACCAAGGGAATATGCTTGCTTCTCTATGTTATGATAGCATAGTTCAACATCTTTCAATAGAGTGCTCATGAAGGTGATTGGGTGTTGATTTCCCCCATCATCTTTTTGGGTGAGGATGCTAGTACAAGAATGCTCTAAAGCAAATGAATAAATGTAGAACGTCTTTAGATAGTTTGGGTTGACTAGCACAGGTGCCTCAGCAATGGCCCGCTTGATTTCTTCAAAATCCTATTTGGCTCTGGGAGTCCACTCAATTTTGGCATCTTGTTTTAACATGGCATTGAGTGGTTTAACAATTTTAGCAAAACCCGTGATGAATTTCCTGAAAAAATTGATCTCTCTGAAGAAAGATTTTAGTTCCTTCTTGCTGCCTGGTGGTGGGATCTTTAGCAAAGACTAGGTATGTTCAGGGTCTATGGAGATTCCCTATTTTGAGATGATATGTGTGAGAAATCTACCCTCAAACACATCAAAAATGCACTTCTTTGGGTTAAGGGAAACTCTGAACTCTCTACACCTTTGAAACACCTTACATAGATCAAAGACGTGATCACTCTGCCTTTTAGAGAACACAGTTAAATCATCCATGTAGATGATTATGCACTTCCCAATCAGATCTTTGAATGCATTATCCATGGCACGTTGGAAGGTGGTACTAGCATTGATGAGCCCAAAAGGAATTCTCCTATAAGCAAAGGTTCCCCATTTAGTAGTGAACGCTATCTTATGGTGGTCTTCATATTGCACCATTACTTGGTTATATCCAGAATACCCATCAAGGAAAGACATCATTTGGGAGCCATTGACAATTTGCAACACCTCATCCAATGAAGGCACTAGATAGTTGTCCTTCTCTGAAGTGCTATTCAGATTGCAGAAGTCTACACACAATCTAATTTCTCCATTCTTTTTTCTAACTAGGACCAAGTTGGCTACCCATGTGGAATTCTTGACTAGGAAGATAATTCTTGCGGAAAGCAATTTTTGTACCTCTTTGTAAATGATGGGCTCCAACAAGGCATTAATAGAACGTTTTCATTGGCAGAATGGCCTCAGTTCTATCTTTAGAGGGATGGTATGCGTGATGATGGAGGTGTCATAATTCTTTAGATCCTCATAGCTCCATGCCACCACATCATGATACTTTCGCAAAGCATCCATAATTCATTTCTTTTCTTCAGGTGTGCATACTTTTTGAATAAAAATATTTTTGGTCTCTTTGGTCGTCCCTAGGTTGTGGGGATCACACTAGTTGGCAATGGCTTCCTTCTTTATATGATGATCCTGACCTCTAATTTGGTCCAAATCAAATATTCCTTCAAGTTGAATCATACCTGTAGGGATCATGTTGGTTTTGAGGTTGATGACCCCTTCTATATCCAATTCGGCCTCTTCCAGATTAGTCTCATCAATTATTTGGGTTGTGAGGACATCAGAACCTATGATGAAGTTGAGGATATGCTTATCGTCATTGAAAACCTGAAAGTGAGTGACATTATCTAGGATGGGTAGTGTGGATGTCAACTCAACTGTAAATTTCTTAATCCTAGATAGGGAGAGGGGTTGTAGAGTGTTGGCTACTTGAGCCAAGGAATTAGATGTATGATTCTGAGCATAAGGGATCAATTGTATATTAAATGCATCTAAACCTTCTAAGAGATCCCAGATCCTATGCCTATAGTTTGCGAGTCTTCTATCACGATAGGAATACAGTTTTCTAACTTGTTTGACTACAAGTTCAAAGTCCCCAAAGACTGACAACATTTTAACATTTTTCTTTAAGGCCATGAGAAGACCATGCACTAATGTCTCATATTCTACTAAATTATTAGTCCAATAAAACTATAGCCTATGGGCAGCAAGAAAGGTCTTACCCATTGGGCTGATGAACTCGAACCCAAAATTGACTCCTTGTTTTGATTTAGATCCATTGAATCAAAGCCAAAATATGGAAATTCCTTTGACTTTGGGACCAACTTGGCTCTTACTTCCTTTTGGCTAGGTGGTTACCTTGGCAACCTTTTGGGAATCTTGCAACTCAAGGTGTTCAGCAATGGGTGGTTCTCTTAGCACCTCCTTCGGCATTTCCTTTTGAGGGACAGTTGATTTTTTGACATGCTCTACTGTTGCTTGGCACAAATAGCAACCAAACTCAGAGTAGGAAGCATTGTGAATTCTGCACCAATTTGTTAGCAAGAGATCCTGGAAATCCATTTGGGTGCCCAAGCTGAGTTGATCCCTTGCACACTTTTCTATTAATTCCTGGAAACCACTGAGTAGTCCCCAGTTGTCACCTTCATCAAGTTTATCATCTGATTCTACCAACATTTTTGTACTCAAAGGCATTTGAGTAAATTCAAATGGAGGGGTGCATTGCACCAAGAGGACTTTGGCAACACACTCTTCTTAGGGTTCAAATTCATCCTGGTAGGTAAAGGGACAATAGTTTCCCAATCCTGTCTCAACAAATAGCACCTCATTTAGGTTGTTGTACTTCATGATCATGTATCTCATACAAGGCTCACGATCTATACAGAACTAATTTGGCAGCCCTTTCCATAGTAGCCATATGTGAGAGTGGTTTGTGGCAACATATCCATTCAATGTTTTGGTGAATTCCCTTCCTGAGATGATCTTGTATGCATCGAGAATGTCAACCACCTGAATATCAATGACTTGTTATATCCTTGAATCTGTAGAAATTTTCATTGGGAACCAATTCATTTCTCCCACGATGTTGATCTCTATTTTTTCCAACTAGGTCACTTTCCTTCTTGAGGGCATGGGGGTAATCCCAAGAGCCTTGCATACTACTAGTGGCATAACATTGGCAGACGCTCCTGAATCAAGTAGGCAGTTATGCAAGTTTTCCCCGAATATCCGAATGGTGGTAAGGAAAGGGGAGTTTCCAATCTTCCTTGGAAGAGGCCCATGGGTGTCTCTACCTAAGCTACTTGAGCTTTGTTCTTATCACTAGTTTTATCCTTAATTTGTGTAGATGACTAATCCTTGGAAATCTACCTATTGTTCTAATCTGGTTCCTTTTCCAACTATTTACCTGTAGACTAATTTGAGGGAACATCCTTCCTTTTCCCTGTGTTATCTTGTATCACGAGTTCCTACCTAGCTTTTTTCAAAGGTGACTCTTTTAGCTAATGCCTCCTATGTTGTGCTAGAGGATGGGGTCCCATTGAGTACCCTAAAGAAGGTGTGCCTTATAGTAAGGACTTTGAGTAGTTCAAAGGCAGATAAACTGATTTTTACTTTCTTGAACTCTTCTGCCACATATTCACCCATCTGTTTAAACTCAGAGCTGAAGGTTGGACTTCCATTTGAGTTGATTGATTTTGGGGTTGGCCTTGGGGCAGGTTCTGTGACTAATTTTGGGGCCTATCCTTATTGAGATATTGGGTGGGCACATGGGGAAGCCCAGGATTATTGCTGGCATTAGGGTTAGGTGGGGTAGTAAAATTATTTGGAGGAGTAGAGGTTGTAAAGGGTCCACCCGCGTGTCTATTCCTAAGGAAGTTGGGAGTTATGCTTTGGTGGAACATGTGAACTTCATCTATATGTGTTTCTACTTCATCTAGTGAACCATTATCTACTAAATCAAAAAGATGAGCCAAAGTTTGTTCGTTACTTACCTCCTGCACCTCTTCGCCCTCGACATGAGTGGGCTCAACCTCAGGCTGATTGTGGTCACTTCATGGAAATGACACTGGGTTTACCATGAGACAGGAGGAATCATAAGGCTTAGATGGAGTGATGTCTCTGTAATTGGTACTATTAGCGACATTTTGGACCTCAATTTGGAAAATTTTTGCAACTGTCTCGAATTCAAGACTATCCAACTCAGAGTGTCTACTAGTCTTGTGAATTCAGCACCATTTGGACAAGGCTGCCTTGGCAAGGTAAACCCCCTGGTAATTCTTTCATTGTTGGCTAGCTGATCAAGAGGAGTAGGGACACCTCCATTATTGGGCCATGTATTCCACATGAGGTTCTACCTCTAAGAAGGTCTCCTCTCGGAACTTTGATTCAAATTTTTTACTCTATCATAATTATGCCCGGAAGAGGTGCTTGCTTCCTAGTTGTCCCTACTATCCTTGTTGTCTCAACTATCTTGATTAAGATTGGCCTAGAGTCTACACTAGGATTCCTGCAACTGATTATTCTAATTCTTTAACTATGTCATTTTCATGGACATTTTCTTTATCATCTCTATCAGCTCTTCCAATTTGTCTTTCTTAGTAGTGCTGCTTGGTTGCAGTGCTAGATTTTGGAGAAAGGCAGGTGGGGCTACCAGCTGATTCTTATGTGCTAGAGGGAATTTTGATCCTATCAAGTACACTAGTGCTTGCGGCTACTAAGAGTATGCCTATTGTTGTTGGGGAGCCTGAGGATAGCTTTGTTGTTGTTGAGGCTACAAATAAGAAGGCATAGGAGGTGCATAATTCATTTGTTGTTCAGGGTGCATAACGATGGGTAGTTGAGGCACCTAGTTCATAAGAGGGCTCTGGTTAGCAAATACTTGATTAAGCCCTTGAACTTGTATTGGATGAGCTACCAGTCCCAACAAAGGTAGTGGACCTGAGATGTTTTTCCCCAGATCTGCACTAGTAACAACCACCTCTGCATAGGCAGTTACTAATGAGGTGAGTGGCAGATGCATCCTCTTTACCAAATCAGACATAAGGTTATCTAGCACTGCATAGTAGACTAGGAGGGTTGTGGCATCATTATGAATGTATGGATCCTAAAGCCTTGTGAAGGCACGATAGAAATGGTCATTAAAGGATCCAATGGGCTCATTAACTTCCCTCCTAATAGACAAAAATTGCCTATATAACTCCGACGGGTTGATCAGGATCTTATATTTTTGTAGGAAAGCATTCTTCATGAGGTCCCATGAGGTAACATACCCCCTCAAAAAATTGATGTACCAACAAAAAGCCTCCTCACCCAATGAGTACGGAAAGAGGTAGCATGCAATGTTTTCATGACCGACTTGCCTATCTATAATTATTGTTTTGAATATTTTGATATGTTCTTCTACCATCCTTTGTGGGTCACGAGGATTGAACTTTGAACAAAATCCCTTTGGATTCTTGGGCATATCATGGTAAGCACCGAATAGCAATGGTGAAGGAATTTGTGGCAACCAAGCCATGGCAGGAGGTGGAGGTGGTATTTGCTATTGAGGAACAACAATCTGGAGTTGTACCTATAATAAGACAACAGCTTGGGCTGTGGCTATTTGGACTATACCTTGGGCTTGAAAGGCTGGGAGAGAGGCAACTTCCTAGCTGCCAGAGATGGGGGGTAAAAATGTAGTTTCAGATGGTTGGGTGGAAGATGAATACAAGCCGAATGAAAGTGAAGGTGGAAGGGAAGTGGGTGGAATGGAGGAAGAGGAAGAAGCAACATCTCCTTAGTTCATTTTTCCCTTATAGGAGGCTACAACTCTTGAAATTCTCCCTTGTTTGGTCTTGACCATAAAACTATTTAAAATATTTTCGGTGAGAATGATCCAATTCGATCCAGCTTCATAAAGCCTTCCTTCTAGCACCAGTTTTGTTGATGGGTGTTTTGTAAACTTTCTCAACACAGGTGATGCATAGATGCATCACCTCTCTTGAAAGGAAACTTCCAATGGGCAAGTTGTTGAATGTTTCCCCAAGGTCTCTCAGGTGTCAAGTCATAACTTGCGTGTAATTCCTTAGTTGATATTTGATGTGATTTTGTTGGTAATCACAAGGAAAACTTACATAGCTGGATGCAGAATGGATCTTAAATTTTAAAAATTTTGAAGTGGGAGTTATGGTGCCATCTACTGTAGGTTCAAAAAATAATCTAAAACTTCAATGTTTTCTTTAAGTTTGGCTTTACAATGTGCAATGAACCTTAGCACAGACTGTTTCTAAAAAAAAGGAAAAGAGAAAGGAAGAGGGAAGGTTCCTGGATCTACAACTAACTGTGAACAGTGATCATGGAGGTTCTGCTATGGATGGCTCACTTCAAACAAAATTCCGCTTAACAAAGAAACCTACAGTATCATGAAATATGTGCTATCTTCAAAGGTCTGCAGATATTTTACCATTCATCCACCATTTACATGTATGAAATTAGATAAATATTTAAAGAGCAGCATCAAATTTTAGCCCAGGCTAACTTTGCAAGGCCATTTACCAACAACAAACACCAAAAATTATGGGCTGGAAGGCATCAAGATAGCAGAAATTTCTACAATCACATAACAGCATGACTAAAGTCTATCTAAGCACTTTAAATCTAACTAAAAATAGCTATGTAAATCTAAAAAAAGCATTTAACAATGGAGATTGAACCATGAAACATGTGGAGAAATCAGAAAATATACCAAGTCAATATATTTTCATTATAAATTTCAGCATTATGTCTTTACAACAACTCAACTCCCTTTGAAAATCAGAGGAAACCCACTATTTATAGTGTTCAAAATTCAAATGAATGGCCAAGATTTATTTTCATTATGTGGCCAAGATTCACTACAAAATAGGGTTTCACCTACCCCCAAATATATTACAATTTAAAATTACATTCTTGTATTTTCCCCATTTTGTCCTTTAGTGATAGTATTGTAGCATTTTGTGTTTTGATAACTTCTCTTTTTGTTGTAGCTATCCCTTCAGGAGATCTTCACTAATAATAGGGCTTCCCTCCTGCTTCTTCAGAGCTACATATTCCATGAATTTTAGAATCACCAGCTGGAGTTTGTCAACTTCTATTATCTCAGACTGCAACATCTGATAACTCCATTCTTTTGTGTTGTCCTCAAGCTTCTTACAGTATTCATCATACTTTGCGGCTTGATCCCGGAATAGCTCTGACTGGATGAAGGCATGGGCAGAAAAACTCATGAATCCATGGTTATTTCATTGGACATCCCGTCCTCCATCCTCTTCTGGAAATAAGGCTTTATTTTCTTTGGATCCATCTGTACCATGGGCATGTCATATTCCTTCATTAGCTCTAGATATCAGGCGCAGTCCACCCTAATTTCCTTGACCCATTTGATGTCTGGATCCACTTTATCGATAATTTGTTCCAACCTTTCCCTTCTATTATTGAAATCCCACCTCCACATGTCCACTAGCCAGTGATCCTCTCTTTTGAATGTGAGCTCCTTTTCCCATGTGGCCTTTGGTAACTGAGAATGGCCTCAATCTTTGGATAGGAAAAATCATATGTTGCAGGGAAGTTCTTGCAAAGCTTCTTCATGCTCTCCAGAGATTATTGCAGATCCAAAAACTTGTTGGCTATCAAAATAGCCTGACCGATACCCATGTTCCCAATGTACAGGACTTGTTGGAACCAACTCTTTGTAGTCTTGCCCAAGTTCTTTCTCTTCTCTAATTTTTCAATTTGTTCTTTGGACAATAGTTGGGGTGGAGTTATGGATGTGGTAGGCATGTCATCCACTGAAGACCATTGTTGGATGTAATCCATCAAGCCGACCACCTGTGCTTTAAGTTCGTCCTTCGAGACCTTGTCCAGTCATATTAGGTGCACTATTGTAGCCACTGACTCTTCAAGATCTCCCACCTTCTACATTCTAGTGGAAGTTCCCAAATTAATGGTGGAAACATTATATCTTACACCCTCCTGGCCTACCATGTGTGTTGCTCTCTATTCGGTTCAGGACCTAAAAGCATCCATTGTTACCTTGGATCTAATTTTGGGCTTCTTCTCCTTCATGGTTGAGATTTGTGCTAAGGCTAGGATAGCCTCTAGCCTTGCTCTCAGATCCTTAGGAGTGGGAGTCTTCTTCTCAAGATGCCTCTCTAGCCATTCAGGCATGGAAGACTTTTCTTTTGGTGACTCTTGATCATCTTCAACCTTCCCTATTCGGACCTCCATTTTTTCTATTATGGTAGTCCTTTCTTTCCTTTTCATGTTGTCTCCCTCTTCTTCATCGGAGTCCTAGAAGAATGTCAGATGATTGACAGGAGAACTAGTAGTTGATCTCTCTTGGGGACTTCCCTTTACCTCAAATTCCTTTTCCTTTATTACTTCAATTTGTTCATCCATTTGCATGTATTCCTTAGGCTAGTCCTCTTCTATATCTTCTTCTCCTCAAGGAGGAGTTGGCACAATCTCCAGTTGTTTTTCCCCTGCAGGGATTTCTACATTTTTTTCTGTCTTGTTGCCCTCCTACCCCTCTCTAGGAGGTGACCTTTCTATTTCTTCCTCATCATGTCTTAGCTGCCTAGCTATTTACTCTTCAAGATCATCATCAAAATTTTGGATGATGACTTTACCACCGACATCCTCATCTCTGCTCTCAGAAGAGCCTATTCCTTCCTTTTCATAGGCTACCCTACCAAGTTGTCGATGTTCATACTCTGGGAATTTATGGTACTCATCGACCTCCTCCTTAATTGCCTTGGAGGCTTCTTGTTCTCATCTCTCCCAATCCTCATAAATTAACATTGTAGGCTCCATTGTTGGTGGTCCCGTGGGAGGTTGCGAGGGTGTGGTAGTGGTGAGGACCTGTGCTAGGGAAATCTAAATGGTGGGGTCCATGAAGATTTGGGAGAGCTCAGAGGTCATATTTTGCATATGCTATGAGAAAGCCTCCGGTAATGCCAGTGTGGGAATTGGTGATGTCACTGCTGCTAGTGGGAAGGATATAGTAGGCATCATGGCAGCAGAGGAAGGTGGAGTAGTCACGGCAGATGAAGACTCAACCACTATTATGGGCCCAGCTAGGGGGGAAGGTGTGTGGTGGACTAAGATATCTACCGCACAAGGGGATGTGGTGATCATTTCTTGGGAGATAGATGCCAAGGTGGTCAAGACAGGGGGAGCTGGAAGAAGTTCTGGCTAATACATTCTAGCTTCCTCACCTTCCTAAATTGTATGTTGTTCTGCAACACTTCTTGTTTATCTGGGTCTCTTGGAAGGTGAGCCCCTGAATCCTTTCAGGTGTACACTTTTGGATTTGGAGATTGTTCTATTTCGATCCCTTTCCTCTTTTTTGACCTGGTGAGTGGAGGAGATTTGGATGTCCAGCCTATTGAAGTTGTGACCGCGACATCTTCAGTGGTATTGGGATCACTCTTTAGCCCTTCATATGTTAGGACCACTCCTTGTTGCTTTAGTTGGGCCACTTTTCTTTTAACCCATTCTTTAGTCCAGGCCATCGTGGGTTTGGTTATGATGTCGAGGTCTTCGACCTTCTATTCATCCTAATCAATTGTGGGCAGTAGTAAGTTAGAGACTGCATTATTCCTGGGATCCATAACTATGCTTTCATCTTCCTCAACTTGATCCAGTATAGGGAATAGTTGCACCCTTCTTATGAAGTATGTAGTCATCCTCATGTAGTTCCTAGCATGCACCTCTTTTTCATCCTAGTAGTTTTCCCATAAATTCTCAACATGATGCAAGTGGGCATTCTTTGGTCCCAACGCTTTCCTTGCATTCCCATATAGGTCCATCCATGGGCAAGTAGTGTGTAGTCAAAAGTGGTACTCTTCCAATTCCTTTTCTGAGTTCCCAACATACTGCAAACATTGCAATTTATACATACCTTGACCGAAGGTCAAAGGATAAGAGATCCCTGCCAAATGTTTGTTGTTGAGGATGGTGTGCACATGCTGTAGCTGCCAGGAGAGTTCCAATAGTATAATCCAGTCATTGGGGTATCGAGGTAGCTTGTTTGGTCTTTCAGTGAAACCCTAGGCACAAATGTAGGTGAATTTGGAAAATTGTAGAACAGGAAAGTGTACTACTTTAGGAATTCCTGCGAACTGTGTGAGACCCTCCTCTCAAAATGCCCTTCGAGCAACTAGATAATGTCACCAATAAAGGAGTCATTCACCCTAAAATATTCCTTCTTAAAGTTTATGAATTAGAGCTGGGGATATCGGTCATAGGATTTTAGTCTCCAGCCTGACTCCTCTTCAGATGCCACAAATAGTTCGCTATACTTCCTTTGTTCTGCCAGTGAATAGACCAGGTAGGATGTCATGTAGAATTTGGAGCTCTTTTTTGCATTCATAAACTACTCATGGAAGCAGTTGCTAATGATGCCTCCCTAGTAGAATGAGGCTTTTGTGGTGACATCCTCATCCCCATGGAGGATTTGTTCAACAAAGTACAACATCCATTCCTAAAAGAATGTAGCAGAAGGAAGGCCCATTACCCAGCTTAGCATGGTGACTAGGTCATGGTAGTCTTCATGGAAATCACTGCGAAAGAGTTCTTGAGGGACCTTTGCAGCACTGCCTCTTTTCTCCTTGAGCCAAAATTGGTTTATCAACCTTTTGCAACCCGTTGGGTCTTCATCCCAAGTCACCTTTCCATCTTCCATTGTGGGCACTTCCATTTCCTCAAAGGTAGGAATGTAGAAAGTTTCGTGACTCCCTTAGCTAACATGTCAGTGAGAATATTCCCATCTCTGTCAATGATGGTCCTTGTCTCGGTTTGGTAGGTCTGTCGATAGGCCATGACTAGTTCGAGGGTAATGAGAGATGGGGGGAAGCCTGCAGCTTTTGCGATTCCACTTTTCCTGATTAATCTAGCATTGTTAGTCTTTGGGTGAATTATGACCCTTCGTTTAAATTCATCAATATCGATATGGCCAATATTGGTGTTTGTGATTTCTTTCTAGTATGTGATGATTTTTGAATGTAGAGGTTCACCTTGGAAATAGAACTTCATCTAGTCTTTATCCTCCTTCCCATGAGGAGTCTTGATTGATTTCTTTCCTTTCTCCCTTTCTATAGTTGCCCTTGAGGGTCTTGCACCTAATTCCATATATCCTGTAGACATGGACATAATGAGTACAATCATTTATAAAAGCATTAGTTTTAGTCAAAATCCCAAGGACTAAATCCAATTAAACATCATATGGTTAATGAAGTTAAACCTTTTTTCCTTTTATATGTCATTGGTCACATTTTAAAGGATTTCGAACAATCTGGGCTCAGGGGGCAGAGTTCCCTAGTAGGAATGTTATGAAAGAGGCAAATAGGGCAGGGTGATCCAGGTGGTTTCTCCCGTCTTCAAATTTTGATGGTTCGAGGGGCTCATGTTGAAGAGGGCCAAATTTGAGCACGTGGGTAGGCATTAGTTTTGAAATTTGATGTCATTTAGGTCACTTTTGGGGCTCTCGGAGGTTCAAGCCCGGAAAGCTATCAAGGGTTCACTGCTTGAAACAACTGACAAGAAATGAAGTTTTGGGGACAGAACTCTGAGGTCCAGGACTCGGGTGGGCCAAGGATGGCCGATATTCAGTTTCTATTTTGAGGAACTCGGGACTAAAGGGGCAGTAAGCTGTCATGTTTTCACCATTCTGAACGGCTAGCAACAAACGAAATTTCAAAGGGAGCAGCCCGAAAAACTAGACCCACCCTTAATCTTGGATGTCAGATTTGCTTTGTTAAGTTTTCATTTGGAAAATAGCAGGGCAGAGCCTAGATGTCGGAAAGGTGGGTGTATTTATACCTTTTGAACCGATGAAAGTGGGACAAAATCCTGGATGGAAAAGCCCGGTGAGGGTATGGATGTCAAAGTTCAATGTTGTTTGTTTCTCCTAGAAAATGAGGGCCCGGGGCCTAGGAGACAGAAGGTCGTTGATGGATTGTCATTTGAAACGGCCAAGTGACGATGGAAGTTCATGGACGCAAGTATGTGGACCGGGACCTGGCAAGATGATAGATCAGTTCATTTGAGAGTTTAACGCCGGACAATGAGAGGCAAGGTGGGACTCGAAGCTTGGGAAGATGGGTTCATTCCACCGTTTGGGAATGGCGAGAGCTCGATGGAGTTCTAAACATGAAAGTTCAGGGATTCAGGCCTAAAAGAGGATGTGACCGTTTACAAAATTTGTGTTTTCTAAGGTTTCACCAGTGGCGGAAGGAAGACCCAGGCCCGGGAGACAAAAACGCCCCTAGGTGATGAATGACCATGATAAGGCCGAGTTTCAGATAGAACTAAAAGGGCATTTTGGAGGTTTTTTGAAAATTCCAAGATATGGGTTTTGTGCGTTTTATCATGTTTTAGCTAATTAAAGCATTTTTAACCCATGTTATTCATCATTTTAAGTGTTAAAATTTTAAAAAACATCTTGGGAGAGTGAACGAAAAACCTACCTTAGGAGTCTGATGAGAGAAGACGTGAAATCCACTAAGGGTGGTCGAATGATGATCTTAGACACGAGGGCAGTGGGCGACAAGTGCACCAATCTCCTCTAGCAAGCATTCTGATCTCTTTTGGAAAACTTGACAAATGAAAATGATAGGTCAGCCCCTTTATTTATACCCTCAATAGTAATTAATTCCATCATTTAATGTAGGTACTGTCGGCAGGTTAGTTGGTGGATTTAAATTCTCAGACAGCGGTGGGAGGTTTGAGGTCCAAGGGCTGAAAAGACATGAGGTGGTGGTTGCTTTAAAATTATGTTCAAAAACCACCAACGACAAAGTGGAACTCAGTGCCCAAATGGTGGAGAGTTGGCATCGGTTTGTCATTTCAAACAGTGAAATCATCACGAAGTTCCAGACATGGAAGTCCAGAGGGTTGGACCTAGTAGGAGGAAGGGAAATCCAAATTTTGCATAAATTAAATTAGCAGAAAAGAGGGTTCCGGGCTTCAGATTCTAGGAGGGTGGAAGCCTTCCACCATTGGGAACGATGAACACAAGGAGGAAACCTAGCTAGGGAAACCCAGCGGGGTGGACCTGACCAGCCCAAAGGCCGATGGCAGGAGCAAACTGCTAAGGAGACTCTGCAAGGCACTATGACTTAGCCAAATTGGATGGGACAAAAACATGGTCAGCTCAAGATGATGCTTTGGAGGTACATTGACCACTTAGGACACCGAAAATAGAGCACACAAAACGATACGATGACAAAATGACCCAACAAGGTGAATAGAAAAGAGGATCCCTGTTTTGAATGTGGTGTGTGTGCTGAGGGCACAACACTCCTTTTTCATTGATGGAAAAACCTAAATTATTTGAACCAAAAGATGTACCAAATAATACATTGTACCAAAGCATAAAATATTATCACACATTCATTGTCACAACTCCCCCTTAGACATTTCTCCACCTTTGACAAACAAGGAGCTTTTAGCTTACTTTCTCCATATAGAGTATTTTGCTCAATTTCTCGCCCTTTAACATCAATGGAAAATGGTCTAACTGTTCTCTACCTCAAAACATAGTGTTGTTTTTTATAATACCCCCCTTTGAAAACCCATACAAAGAGAAAGAATGTGTCTATATTGTTGTAACCATCAAGTCATTAGAAATTTGTAAAACTAATTTTACCTAACTTGATATTTTTGTCTGTCTATAGATGGATGAAGAAAAAATGAAGCGCCCCTTGGATGCATGCCCTATCACTAATGTTTAATGACATGATTTGGGAGAGATTACTCCTAATTTCTACCTCAAAAATTCAAATTGCTCTATAGGAAGAGGCTTGGTGAAAATTCCAACTAGTTATTTTGTTGGGACATAGTTCATGCTAACCTCTCAATCTGCAACCATTTCTCTAATGAAGTGATACTTTATGGATATGTACTTTATTCTAGAGTGCATTACTAGACTCTTTGAGATATTTATTACACTTGAATTGTCAAAAATAATAGAGATAGGTTCACTATACTCTACCTTGATGTCCTTAAGTGTCTGCTTCATCCATAGGACTTGAGTACAACAAGTTGTTGCTACATACTCTACTTCTACTATGGAAAGAGTTACTAATTCTTGCTTCTTGTTGATCCAAGAAACCAACTTATCTCCCAAAAAGAATGATCCACTACTGGTGATTTTCTTGTCATCTACACTTCCTGCCCAATCTACATCTGTGTTTTTCAAAGAAAAATCTTTGCTCTTGGGATACCATATCCAATAATCAATAGTGCTCTTGATATATCAAAAAATTATTTTCAGTACATTGACATAAGAATCCTTTAGTGTAGCCTAAAAACTTGCAACTAAACATACTAATTGCATAATATCAGGGCTTGATGTAGTTAAGTACATCAAGCTACCAATCACTGACCTATACATTGTCTAATTTGCATCTAAGGATTCATCTAATTTTCTCTATTTACAGCTAATTATCATAGGATACTGAATGGTCTATTTTCCTCCATTCCAAACTTCTAGAACATGTCCTTAGCATATTTTATTTGAGATATAAATATCCCTCTATTACTTTTCACAATTTGTAAGCCAAGGAAAAATGACAAATCTCCTAGCATTGACATTTCAAATTCATTTTTGCATATGCATAGAAAATATTTGACACATTTTATCATTGCTACCTCAAAGTATTATTTCATCTACATAAACAACAACAATAAGTATATGATCACCTTTGATTTCAAGTATATATTACTATCTATGCATCCTTTTTTAAATCCTTATTATTGAAGATATTGGCCCAGTCTAGAATACCATGCTCTTGGTGCTTGCTTTAGACCATACAATGCCTTTCTCAATTTGCAAACATATTCTTCTTCTAAAAGTTGAAAACCCTTTGGTTGTTCAATTTAGACTTCCTCTTCTAGATTTCCACTCAAGAATATAGATTTAACATCTGTCTAATATACTTTGAATCCTTTATATACTGAAAATGCAAGAAACATTCTTATTGCTTCTAATCTTTCCACTAGTGCAAATGTTTCTTCAAAGTCAATGCCTTCAACTTGTGCATATCCTTTGCACACTAATATTTCCTTATTCCTCACAAAAACTCCATCCTCATTGAGTTTGTTTCTAAACACCCACTTTGTACCAATCACATTTTTTCTTGGGGTTCTAGGAACCAATTCCCATGTGTTATTCTTCTCAATCTAATTTAACTCTTCCTCCATGGATTTTATCTGGTTTTCATCCTTGCTAGCTTCATTAAGGATCTTTGGCTCATTTATCTTTTGCAATCCTTCTCATAGTTTGAACTCATTCATTTTTTCCCCAATTATTTGATATTTGGGGTGATCCTTTTGAACATACTTTGTAGGGGCCTTCTCAACTTCTACTTCCTTAGATTCTTCTTGATGACTAGTTGTTGGCTCATGATCAAAATCATTCTCATAAGGTTTGGTATGATTTATTTTCTCATCAATTTTGATATTGATTCTCTCCACAATCTTGCTTAGCTTGATTTTGTAGCACTTGTAAGCTTTTCTTTGAGTATAATATCCTAAAAATATTCCTTCATCACTTGTTGATTCAAAGCTTTCCAAATTCTCATCTTCTCTTTTTATGTAGCACTTGCTACCAAACACTTTGAAGTACTTCATGGATGCAGGTCTAGCATACCATAACTCATAGGGGGTACTATCACTATGTGCTATGATTTGAACTCTATTCAAAATATATATATTGCAGTATGAATTGCTTCACTCCAAAACATATCAACTAATCTGGCCTCATTTAACATTGTTTTGACCATGTCCTTAACCACTCTATTATTTCTTTCTACAACTCCATTCTACTATGGAGTTATTGGTGTTGAAAATTATCTCTTGATTGCCTCACAATATTCAAATTATTCACTTGATGTGAATTCTCCTCCTCTATCTGACCTTAAGAATTTAATCATTCTATTTGTCTCCTTTTCAACCATTTTCCTGAATATCTTAAATCTTTCCAATTCTTGTGACTTGTCTATCAAGAATATTACCCATTTCACTCTTGTGTAGTCACCAACTAGCAGCATGAAATATCTCTCATCTTTCAAACCTCTTGTCCTTGTAGGTCCAAATAAATTCATTTCATGCTGGTAGTTATTTGGTTGAAAAACTAGCCTTTTTTTCTTTCCCTACTAACATTCTTTGCATATGACATTTGCAGGCTTAGTTATTTTATGCATGTGTCTTACAATATCTCTTAAACTTACCTTCACCATATTATCAAATTTTATATGGCCTAATATTCTATACCACAGCCAACTTTCATTTGCTTGTCATATCAGAAAACTTTGACCTTTCACTTCATAAAGGTTGTAGAGATTGCTATTAGTTCATGCTCCTTTTACAATTACTTTTCCATTCCTTCTAATTTTGTAGCCTTCTGAATCAAATTTGACTCTATGGCCATTTTCACACATGTGAGTCACACTTAGTAGATTGTGCTTCAATCCTTCAATGCACAAGACATCCTTTGTAGGATTTTTTCCATCTAGACTCAAGATGCCTTTTCCAACTATCTTAAATGTTGTATTGTCACCCAAACTCACAAATCCACCATTGTATTTATTGAGTTTTATGAAATTTCTTTCATCTCTAGTCATACACTTGGAGCGGCCACAATCTATTACCCATAAATTTTTCTTGTTAGCATGCAATGTTGTTTGAGTAATCATTGACTATGTGGAACTTTGTTCTTTTTCCTTCCACACCTTCTTAGATTTATTTTCAGTCTTTTCTACCTTATCCTCCTTGTTTTTATATTCTTTGTTTGACTTAGGAGGTAGATCTTTATTTTTCCCATTCTTTACATTTGGTCTCACAAATTTCATTATATAATTTTTGTTATATGACCAAAATTGTTGCAATTGTAACACACTATATTCATATACACCAAGGGATCAAAAGAGTCTTTTCTCAAAAATTTTGTACTCCTTTTAAGGACAACTCTACACTCTCTATCCCTATGGCCAAATTGATTAAAAGCATAACAATAACCATATAATTATGATGAATACTTGGTCACAACATTTCCTTGAGTTGGATGGGGTGATCTTTGTCTTGGCCTCCTTGGATCAAGCACTCTTGTAAATAAATCAACATTAATCCTTCTAAAATTCTGCCTTATCTTCTAAGGGTTTTGAGAATATTTTTTATCCTTCATGACTGTAGCAGGCTTATTTTCTTCTTTTGTTTTCTCAACTTTTACAAATTTCTCTTTGAGTTCACTTCCTTTGCAATCACTTTCGTTGAAAGATTTAGACTTTTCTCCTACAATAAGTCATTATTATAACTTTGAAAATCGATCATTAAAAGAACTCTTCCCTTTCTCCAATCCTAAGCCTAATTTCTCCTTATTAGCTATCTTTTGTGTACTCAATAGTTCATTCATAATTTCAGAACCACCTTTCAGCTTGAGTCCTTTTTCAACATGCTCCTTAGCTTTCTCCAAATCTTTTCTCAAAGCAACATTTCTACCTCAAGCTTCATGCATGTATCCATTTTATATTTTATTTTTTATTTCATCACTTCTTCCATTATATTGGCTTCCTCCACTTGAAGTTTCAGACCTACTACCATTTGATTAGATCCCTCAAGATCCTTGCTTAGTTTATCTGATTCCTTTTGTGCAAGTTTATTCTGCTTTAATTTCTCCTTTTTTAAGATTTCAATATGATCTCTGAGACTATCTATCTCATCTAGGGCATAGATAAGTTCTCCTTCCAAGTTATCTTCTCCTTCTTCTTCACCATCTTCACCAAGGGACCTTTAAATTTTCCATCCTTTTATCCATAAAATCTTTTACCATGAAAATAAATTCATTTTCTTTTACAATAAAAGAACAATTTTGTTCATCATGTGAGTTGTTACAATCATTAGATACATCATTATCCTCTTGGATGTACAAAATTTGTTTTTTCTTCTAAAAACTCCTTCTCTTAGGATAGTAGGGTTTCTTCGATCTACCTTCTACCTCTTGCTTAGAGTTTCCTTTCTTATTATAAGCACATTTAGCAGCAAAGTGACCGACTTTTCCACATTCAAAGCATTTAAAGGGAAACTTACCTTTGTACTTAGATCCTCTTCTTAGTTTCCTAATGAATTGGCTTCTTCTTTATTATTCTCATCATTTTCAGATGTGATGTTCTCATCCTTGTCTTTCTTAGGAAATAATTCCTTCTCTTTGTTAGTAACCTTGAAAGTGTCTTATTTTTCTATGGTTCAGCATCTCCCATCCTCATTTCATATGCAGATAATATACCATGCAACTAATTAAGAGTGATTTTATATATTTCTCTTCCTTCCTCTGTTGCAGAAATTTTAGAATCATATCTGGTTTTCATTGACCTTAGGACTATCAGTACAATGAAATCTTCTCTCACTTCTTCCCCATATCCTTTAATATATTTCACTATATTTTTAACTCTTAGAAGATAGTCTAAAGTCTTCTCTTCTTTTGTCAATATTAGGCCTTCAAATCTAGCTCTCAATACTTGAAGCTTTTCCAATTTTACCTTTTTATCTCCTTCATAGATATTTTTTAATTTATCACAGGCATCCTGTACAATCTTACAATACATAACCTTACTATGCATAGATCTAGATAAATTGTTCATAATAGCAAACAATTCTTTTTCATTTTTCTCATAGTCCATTTTTCCTATAGCATCAGTAGGAGGTGTGATTTGTAGTGTGTATCCATTCACAATAGAAATACACACATCAAACCCTAAAGGTCCCAAATATCTAGGTTCACCAATGAGCTCCAAAAGGCATAATCCATTCCATCAAATTGAGGTGGCTTGATTCTAGAAGAACCTTCTTGATTGGCCATTTTGTTCACAAGTCTAAGGATCTACACAAGTTGATTAAGCTTCTCCTAGGGAATCTAGGGCTTTGATATCGATTGTTGGAACACAACAATCTACTAAGGGGGAATGAATTAGTAGATACTAAAAATTAAATATTTTTATCCTTAGTGTAGACACAACCCTTAAATATGAATGTGTAGATTACAAAATGAAAAGATATGACAAACACATACATATACAAGATCAACACATAACACTAGATATACATGGAAAACCCAAGATGGAAAAAACCACGATGACAAAAGTTGCTTGAGTCTACCGCTCAAATACAGTGTCACAAATAAATATTTTATTACAAATTTTAAGGGCACCAACCTTAAGGAGACACCACTCCCCTATTTTGTGCACTAACTTAGTACAAATGAGGAAAATACCTCTACAAAATTGAAAGATCATATATGCATAAAATTGGTTCTGCATAGTGTGATATTGCATCAATACATTTAATACATAATTTCTACAACACACTTATCTTTCTTTACTCACTCTCCTTCAATTTTGGTCAACTTCAAATATTCTTTAACACTCTGTAAAATTAACTCAACACCTCACTTACACTTCACTCTCTAACTTTTTAACCCACTTTCAAAAAACCAAATGTTTTCATTTCTAGTCTACTCTTTTATAACATTCTCTACCTTCACTGTCAAGCTACGTCAACCATATAAAAACCCTTGTCCAAATTCAATGTACATTCCATTCTTTATTAAAATGAACCTAGGGTTTTCATGTCATCTTATCATTTTTCTGTGCAATAAATTCATGTTCAATATCTATGATTTTATTTTCCTTAGTATCACCATTTTCATCCAATAAACAATATGATCTTTGTTGCATAGTTACTTGGTTATCAGTGCAAAAATTTCTAATCATTCATTCTTTTATTTGAATCAATTTCATCCTCTATTTGTTGACATATGAAATCATGCCATTCACTTATTCAATAACATAATAAATCATGCCATAAAATTAAGAAATTGTGCCATCCTTCAAACCCGCCTTTTATCAACATTATTCGATTAGGGTTTTGTTATCTTTTAAATCATTTTAAAATCACTGACCAAAACTTGTGTTTAATAGCCTTTTAAATTTTTGAGAAAAATCAACACTATCATGAAATTTTCCCTTTTGCAAAATCCAAATTTCCCAAAACCTTGCTATTCTTTCTTCATCATGAATTTCCCTTTTCACAGAATCCAAAGGAGTGTGGATTCACCAAACTCACTATTCTCAAGAATTCCTTGATGACATGGATTACCCAAAGTCACTACTTTTTCGCTAATTCCATGTTCATGCAAATTACCCAAAATTACCATCTTCATGAATTCCTTTCTGATGCAGATTACCCGAAATCGCCATTTTCATGAATTCCTTGCTCATTAGGATTACCTGAAATTGCCATTTTCATGAATTCCTCTAAGTCTTCATGCATCACTATGCTTCTATCAATTGTTGAGGATTAGGGATCTTGAATACTCTATACTGCTTACCGCCATTTGGTAAGGTGCAAACCATACATATGACTAGTGATGCTTGACACCTCTTCGAGGTTTTGAGATCTTCCATACTTCTTCCTTTGAATACAAAGGTAAGAAATGCTCCCAAAGTCTGAAGGCTAAAAATCTTTAAATTTCCAAAGTCTTTTTCAACTGCATTTGGTGAGTGATAAGCCTGATGACCGATGCTTGATTCTCTTCAAAGCTTCTAAGTGTTTTTCAAGGTATTCAATATGTGATAGGCCTGAACTCCAAAACCTACTACCTTATCACAAATTTGAGTATGTATTTTACACAACTTTTGTATGATATTGAAAATATCTTCTTTTGACTTAAATGACACCATTATGCCTACAATATTATCCAAGCATGCCTCAAGAAATAACCAAACTAGATAAAACCATTCCACATGTCACTAGATTGCTTCATAGCCAGGCACAAATTGATGTGATGTTTTAAAGAAAATTTGGTTATTTGCCACTGGATAGTTAGTATGGACTCTTAAACATTGTAGCACATAGTCTTGTCTGATAGGAACAAACAATAATCTATGTTAGATTTCATATCAGGAAATAGATTTCAAATTGGCTTTGATATTGATTAAATTCTAATGAAACATACAAGTTTTTTAATTTGGAATGAAATAGAAAACAAGAAAAAGAACAAAACTAAAAAAAATTTGGTTCTCCAACATCCAAATTTTTTTAACTTAAAATAAAAATAAAGTAGTAAATAACCTTTTATAGGAACAAGGCCCCAAAAGGTTTAAACTTAGGTCCATCAAAGAGAATCATAAAAAAATTGAAATGTAGCATGTGGCAAGTGACAATTGTCATCAAAATATTCTAGGAAAAGTCAAAACTTTGACTTCTTCATCATCATCAATCTTCAACTTGGAGCTCTCGTTCACAAGTGCTTTGCATAAAACAAGAGCATCAATACTCTTCAAACTTTGGAACAAGCCACCTTCACCAAGACTGGGAACAAACTTGTAAAATTCATTTCAAAACCATATTGATGCACTAAAGCTTCAACATTCGATATTCAGTTATCTATCCTTCTTCATTGAACTCTAAGTCCAAAAACTCTTCTTCACCTTTCCTCTACTGATACTCCTAGAAATCAACCAACACTTGATGCATACATTCCTTTGAAACTCCCTGAATCACTTTCTAGCTATACTTAGGCCTAGTATAATCTTTTGATATTTGAATGATATTTTCATTCCTTTGCATCTTTTATGCTTCATATATAACCATGGAATTCTTTCACTTTGTAATCTCATCAATAACCTCCTAGTTTAATAAATGAATTGGGTCCTTATTCACTCTTTCAAGCCATTCCTTGAAAGCTTTTACCTCCTCACCTTGCCCTAAAGTCTGGGGATCACAACTCTATTGTGCTAACATTTCAATAAAACCTTTATCTCTGTCACGAAACTTCTTACATCTTTCAATGACCATTTCAAATCCGTCTACACATTGAAACAAAGTATCACTCTCCCAATTCACTTATTTTTTCCACTTTTCAAACATTGAAACCTCTTGTTCTGTGGTTATCTTCTCCCTTACCATCTCTCAAATATCTATCTAAATAAGATATTTTAACTTTCACCTCTCTTCATCAACCTATTCTTGGTGAAATCTACATTCTCCTTCTAGTCTTTTAGACTTTTCACACTAATGGTATACCTCCTTATGTTTCCCAATTGCATATGTGATTAACTCTTCTCCATGTCTCACCAGATACTCCATAAATTCTTTGAATAAAATTAGCTGATTTTGGAGTGCTACAATGGCATCCACCTACTCCTTAGATATAAGTATTGGGTTTTGAGGAAATTCAATCTACACTTGATCAAATTGGGCTAATGACTTGATAAAACCTTCCAAGTAGGAAATCCCCTCCTTTAGCTCTCCTTTCTTTTGTTTAGTATAAGTACCCTAGTGATAGTTGTCTCTAAATTCAATTTCATTTCCTCTAATTCATGTAGCCAAGATGAATGTACTACATTAATGGTTGTTACCTTTTCATCCCTAAGTGTCATCTCATGCTTGCTCTTATCTCCCACTAGAGTAGCTATATGGAGTGTTATCCTTCCATCTTCATTCCTCTTTAAAGCATGTTTTTTCTTTTCTTTGCATCTAGGTTTAGGGGTTTCCACTTCTTTCATTAAGCTTCTAAGATCTAGAGGCACTAGTTCTACCTCCAATGGTGGAGCCATTTCCCTGACTAACCACTCAAGTACTTCTTCAATTTGTTTCATCTCTTCAACATTTCTTTGTTCTTTATTATTTGCATGTTAAGGAACTTATCCTCTTAAACCATCAAAATTTCCTATCACACCTCCCAAAATTTGAATACCTTCAATCCTCACTGGCATGGATTTAAGATTATCTTAATTTATCACTGTCTCTTCCTTTTCAAGACTTATATTTTCTTGTCTAGCTATGTTTTCAACACTAGTCTTTGGGACATCACTTTCCTATTTTCTTAGAACACCAAGGTTACCGTCATTTATTACTTTACCATCCAAGGTTAGTAAAGGATATTTATTTTCACTCTCAACCCCGTCTTCTCTTGATTTCTTAAAAACTTGTGGTTGCTCAATATCATTTCTACTACTTCCTTGTTGAACTTGGGCATCAACTGTATCTTCATTAATGATATTATCAATGGGATTTTGACTTGTCGTATCCCCTATTACTCTTTCATCAAGCTTCTCAAGGCTTCTCACCTTTGATGTGAGTTTTCCTCTCATGAAATATTCTTCTTCAATATTTATAAGACTTTACCCTATTTCTAGCAGTTCTTCACTTACTGGCTGCACCATGGGTTTTTCCTTAGATTGTTTTCCTTCAAATTGTTTCATCATGGCACCTATTTTTCTCTTGCAGTCTCTAATTTCTTCTTCATTTAGCTCAATAATTCCCTCTTGAATTACAAGAATCCTTCCCATTGTTTGCTTCATTACCTCTGTATTAACTAAAGGGGGAGAGCTGAATAATTCTACAACCCTCTAAGATGCATACCTTGTCTTAGCATGAGTATGTGTCTTCATTCTCACCTCTTCATCAATCATAGGTTGAAATTTTGGCTTTTCCATGGAAGAAAATGTTTCCTTAATATTTACTGTCACCTTGACCTTACTATCCATAGTTTCTTTACGCTCACTAGCTAGCATCAATGAAACTCTTTAGCTCAAAGCATTAGGAGTTCTCTCCTCAACATGTCCAGCTGCCTCTTCTTTACTAGCTTTTCTCTCATTTTTAGCAATCTCTTCATACTTAGGTTCATCTTCTACTCTCTTTTTTTTAATTTATATTGAGTGGGTATGTGGGTTTTATCCCATATTTTCTTAATGCTTTATTATAATCATCAATCTAGTGTTGAATGTATTCAAACACTTGCTCGAAAATCTCCTTGATTGTCAATGTTTTTTTCTTTTCACAATCTGGGTCTGGGATAGGTTCATCATAAATGTTCTCTAAATTATAAATTGGATTCAACACCTCCCCATTATCTATATCCAACAACTCTAGAATATCATGGAGTCCTAGAATCCTTACTGATTGTAATGACAACCTTTGAGATGATCACTTCCTCAACTTGTGCTCATCATCACAATTAAGCTAGAAATCTTCTAAATTGTAAACATGAGCATACTTGCTACCTATTTACTTAGCAATATTTCCATGTAGGTCATAATTTTTCTTCATAGTGTAAAGAAATCCAACTTATACATCTTCAATTCTTCTTCTCACATATCATCCTTTTTAGCCACATCGCATTTGTAATTCCCAATTGTGATAGGGAATTTGATAGAACATTTATTACATGCTTTCAAGAAAAGGGCATGTGAAGGCTTCGTCTATCTCACCAATTCTAATAATAATTTTTTTTCCATTAGATACTTAGGTAATGTTAGAGCTTCTAAAATCCTGATGGATTTTTCCTCTCCATGGGTTTGGTTTACCTCTTTGATAAACCCTTGTCCTCATAGGTTATTAGGGTATTATTCATGAAACCATGTAAACATTATAATTTTGGGTTGACCTTCTCAGTTAGTCATCGACCCCTTAATTCATCTCTTGAACCATCCGACATGTCAGTCTATTGGCCCAATTAGCTCGAAGAACCAACCACCACTTTCCCACCATATTAAGTCTTTTCCTAAGGTCAGGTTTTAAATTTAATCTAATGACCTACACCTTAAGTCACTAATCCTAGGAAATGGTCACATCATCGTCGACTAGACAAAGTCCATCTATTTAATGCTAATGTTATGTGATATGTAGATTTCAAGATTCAAAGATTGGGGAAAAGATCTCAATCGTACCCCGCCAACCCGCGGGAGTTAAGTGCCAGCGAGATAAATGCAGCGAGGTTGGAAAGAAGCTAAAATGTGTCCATGTGATGTGCAAGACCCACTCCCCACTACCACTCTCATGCCCCAACATCTTCAGTGAGTGGTTGAGATCAATCTGGTAGAAAAATATTCACTGTTCCCCACTGGCTCACTGGGTGAAAGTGAATGATGGTAAAAACTAGCGAGATCAGTGAGATCTCGACACCTGTCTCGATCTAATTGGTTGGTTGAGCCCCCACATGGTGAAGATGTCAATTGACATGGATGAGAATGATTGGTTGTGGATCACATTGGTGAAGCACCGCTAGAAATCAAAGGTGGCCAGACAAAGGTTGGTTGTCTGATTATCCATCAAGGAAAAATATTGATGGATAGCATTCAAAATTGGAAAAATAACATGTGATAGCCATTTTTACTCTATGAAACTAGCCTAGATTAATGGCTAACATCCTGTAGAGTGATTGAGCTGATCTCAATTCATGTGGAGACACAAATGTTGGTAATCATGAAGAATAGTCTATGGATTTCCATGCAAATGGGTAGTTAAACGGTGATAGTACATCTACCAACAAGCTTCCTAGGTTACGCATGTGTGTTAAATATTGATTGTAAATATCATCACTTCACGCAATAAATATAGAAGGAAAAACTGTTATTCAGTTCATTTACACTTAGGATTCAAGAGTGTGATTGATCAAGGCGAGGTAGTGCGAGCAATTATCAGAGAATAAAATGATGACTTGAGGTTTGGTTTTGATGCACCAGAAGCTGTTGAAAAGCACAAAATTGCACTTAGTAGGTGTAGTTGAAGGCTACAATTCTAGGGTGATGCTACAGGAAAAGCGGATGACAAAGGAAAGATCCCATTGCGATCTCCCACAGGAGCACAACAAAAAATAAGGTATGGTGTGGCTCTTATGAATGCCAACACTTTCCCATTAACCTTACAAGCAGTGTGTCTAATAATGACACTGAGACTGACTCTACTTACAGTCTCTATTTAGCTCCTTTGAATGAAGGTCTACCCTCTAATGAGGAAGTGATATATGTTGTGCCATTGGTAGTTAAAACCCTGAGTGGGTGGACTAGAACTGTGTTGGGTAAAGAAAAGAAAGAGGAGGTTTAGGTTTCCTCTCCTCCTCTGGAAATGACTAGGAGTGGTCATGTGTATCGCACATGTGGCACTAGTAAAGTTGGGGTGACGGGTAATTAAGAATTTGTTGTGTGTGGGGTCTAAAGTTTTGTGTTGATGGAATTTGTTGGGTTGGTCCTGTTTTGTGTGTATGGGGCACTCTTTGGTATTTGACGTCAATTGTGTTCCTTCATGGAATTTTGGGTTCCTAGTTCATTGTGGCATGGATGGTGACAAAGGGAGGCTTGGTGGAAATTTGCATTTCCCTTCTCTGGGGGTGGTTACATTTTGGCTTTCCCCACTGGCACCATGTTCTGAAGATTCAACATGTGGGGGTTTTGAAATGCAAGTAAAATGTAGTTGATATTTTAATGAAATGAAAAATATGTAATGAAGTTGCATTTGAGCCTAAAGCTTGTCGCTTCTCTTTTTCTTTAAAAGGGAAATTGCGGCTCATTTGCAAGAGGGAGAACGAAGGATGAAAAATTTGGCTAGGTTTTGGTTGAATGTATATGGGTAGATAGGAATAAAATAGCTTGTCAATTTTGAGCTTTATGAATGAACTCATACAATTAGCTTAAATTGTTTCACATATATGACTTAAATATAAGCATGTATATAAATTTGATATATTTCTCTCCTTGTGCAAGTCTATGTGAATTTTGACTAGAAATATTAATGGTATTTTTATTCTAATTTGATTATTTGTTCAAATGTATGTCTATGTTCTTTTTTTTTATTCAAGCAATCAATTAAATACTTAAATGGGGCAATGAGTTTCCGTTCATTTGCAGAGGATTTGATAAGTAGTGATGTATCAGAAAATTTGACCTCCATGATGCAAACTATTGTGAGATAGTCTATTCCATTGAGTTATTGGGTCATCTCTATTTTACTAGTAGTTGTATGTGTGACTCCATTTTTCCCAATAAATAGGACACTGATTTGTTCCTTAATGATTTTCCTAAGGGATTAATCAAACAATCATTTAGTGAGCAACCTGAAGCCAAGGTTTAAATTCATTTAAAAATCATCAATTCCAATGTTCATGTGCAACAATTCTCATTAAGGGTGTCTTCATTTTGATGAATGGATAGAAAATTACTTAGAAGCAAACCAATTTCATAGTAATTGCTGTAGAATTATCCTTCATCAATATTGATCCGTGTGATGATGTGTTCTACAAAGAAAAACTCAAATGAAGATACTAGGAATACCCTCCCTGGTCCCATAGAGCCTAAAGTGCAGAAGATCTTAGCTATTGACTAGATCTTGTTAGTTGGCCATTCATTTCAAGAGTCTTGAGTATAGGAATTGGCTATTCCTTAGAGATGTCTTAGGTCTAGTGGAAAACACCAATAAAATGGAAACTCTGTTGGGGAGTTCTCATTCTCCAAAGGTGTAGATACAAAATGTAGAGTCAAATGATGATTTAATCCAAATGGTTTTATATTTTTGAACCTGGTCTACAATCTATATGCAGTAAAAGATCCGAATGTGACTCCATTGTGGAAGATAGCCCAGAACCTATCTTATTTTGCAAAGAAGCTTCATCCTATTTGAAGCTTTTTCCTCTGAAGGGAGGTGGTGAATCTAACTCAAAGAACCTGTTCAAGCATACATCAATTTTACGGATCTCTAGTTCGAATGCTAAGAAACACTTCATAGCTGCTAGCATACAAGTACTCTTATAAAATTTGAAAGGATTTTGAGCATTTTAGAGATAATATCATCATAAATTTCCAATGGTCAACATGAAAATGATTCCCTAATAAGTAATTTAGCACTAGATTAGGGAATATTCAAGAATTTTAGCATGCTTCATATGTGAGTTGAAATTTATGTAGTAGAGTGCAAGAAGTGTGTCATATTGTAGATCTTAGGAAACCTTTGTATGGAATACTTGTGCTAAGATCTTGGGATTATACTTGTAAAAGGAATTGAAGTAATGTTTTATAAATTGCATAAATCTTTTAAATTCCTTTTAAAGAATTAGGGATGAGTTGTCAATTTGTGCCATCTCGTACAAATATGCACAGAAATATACAAGTCAAATAGTATTGGGCCCATCATAATGGCTTTTGTATTGATAGGTATAGAGCTATTAGCTTTGAAAATATTTGTGGCTATCCAAATTTTATGCCACCCAATATCACGGATAAGATACCAAAGTTTAGTGGTGAGAAATATGAATCAACAAATAAACATCTGCAAGAATTTGTATTTGTGATGGGTGACTATGAAATTGAATTTGAAGATGTGATGATGAAACTTTTTGTTCAATCATTAAAGGGAAATGAAAGAGACTGGTTCTCTCTTCTTCCTACTGCCTCTATACATTATTGGAATGAACTCAAAGTTTCTTTCCTTGAGCAATTCTATGAAAGGATCAATCCAAGTATGGAAAGGAGAAAATTCACGGAAATCTTTAAAGATAAAGATGAATCAGTCCCTGCCTTCAACCTTAGATTTTCTAAGGTTATAAGGGAAATTCCTAAATACATAAGGCCAAATGATGAAGGGTGCTTGGTTGTATATTTGGGAGAATTTGATAGAAAAATGAGTTTCCTATTGAGAGACAAAGAATGGGTTACATTACAGCAAGCTTACCAAGAAGTTGTGAATATTGAGAATAATCTGAAGTACTCGATTATGAGAAGATTTGTAGTGAATGGTGCTAATAGCTATAGTAGAGTCCATACAATCCAACTGGGTCAATTAGAAATTAAAAATGTTCATCAGGATGAGGATCCTTTAGATATTGTTCTTACATCATTTTCAAGAAGTTCATAGCAAGCATCAACCTCTAACCTGCCATGCAGGGGAGGGATGAACTTGATGTTATCTATTAGGAAGCTATATGAAATAAAGAGGCATACAAATGAGTCAACATATGACTTATTTTCAAGGTTCTTGGATATCTTAATGGAAATTTCCATAACACTTAGACCAAATGAACTGATGTGTATTATTCTATTTTGTGAAGCCTACACATTAGGATCAAGCCAATGGCCTAAATATATGAAGCCCCAAAGCATTGACCAAGTGGTGGATTGGATAAGTATAGTTGAAGAGATCAAGCATGGTTGTATGTATTCCATTGAATCCCACAATGCAGATAGTGATTGTCACAATGAGGAGAGACATAGATTAACACTACTAGATCAACAAGGAGCATCGATATTAGGACAATTAGCCATTAGGTATGTGTAGGATCATCATAGAAAAAATGGGCCCTTAAGTGGCAAAAAATTCAAAAAAATAAGAGTTAGGCAACTTCACATAAAAATTTGAATAACTTTACTATATTATTTCAAAAGTATGTAAGAATAGAATCTATAGAAAATTGAATGTAGTTTCTAAACTACTAGGTTTGTTTAAAAAAAAATCTATTTAGTGAAAATTTAAAATTTCAATGCAGTAGTACTTAAATTTCAGGGAAAAAATAAGTAGGTGTCTGTCTGACCACCCTAACCACAATAAAATGATAATATTTTATAAGATTTTAGATATAAGTAGAGGACTCATGTCCCGATGTGATGCATATTTTTTTATAAAAAATTTCCAAGTAAATAATTAATTATGAATTTTTTATTACAACTTTTAAAAAATATTAAAAACTCGTATGTCTGACCACCTTAACTTGGTCAAAACTTCATGAAATTCAATTTTTTATTTTTTTAATCCTATATTATGTGAAGCATAGAATGTGACACATGTTTTGGATTCAAAAAATATGATACCATTTGAAATCTATAGATGTTTTTCAATCAGCCTATCAATCAGGACCTTAGTCATAATTCAAATAGAAAATGAATAATAATTACTTATTAAATTCAAAGTAAAGGATAATTTATATTGGTGAAACACTGAGAATATCCTTTAAAAACACTTTTCATTTCATCAATTTTGGGTTAAAAAAAAGTTGTCAACCACATACCCATCATATTGCCACTTTTTGGCCCATCATGATCCTATACATACCCCATTGAGTGATGTCATTTCACAAACAGTCTAAATAAAAATGCACACAAAAGTGATGAGGATGAAGAAATTGAGTGTGAAGTCAAGGAGGTCATATCTCATTACTCCCCTCTAGATTTCTCAAGCCACGAGTCTATACGGGAAATGCATGAAACTGCACAAATGCATGTTGCTAGAATTAATCCAGTGTCACCTATTACTAGGGATACTTTTGCTATTTATGACAAGGCACAAGCAAGGATTCAGAGAGGTGAGGTTGGGTTTGAACAATCTTCAGTTGAATATGGCCCATCTTATGAATTAGAGATTGAATCCATAGCTTCTAGTAGCGGGTATGTCAATAGCCTTGAGGAGATCTTCCTTTTAGGAAGTGAACAATTCTCCTCATGTGAAGAATATTCGGAGCATGGATCAATTGTTATGAGCATAAGTGATGAAAAAGTTGGTGAATCTACTTCTCTTTTCTCCTCAAGTGACTACACTGATTCTGAGTGCTTGGAAGACCTAGGTCAAGGGATTTTTCATGATATAGATGATGAGATACATCCAATTATGTCTAAGATATGGAAAAACTCTTTATCTAATAATTCCACACCTAGAATTGAGGATACAGAGAAAGATGTTTATTGGTGTAAGAGTAATCCATCATGGTGCAGAATATTAGAGTTTTATTTTTTCAATACAATTTGATGAATCCATGATGGGAAAGGATGATTTTGGCAGTGCTATCTCAAGTATTATGGGAAATATTGATCATGATGAGGTTGTACACCTAGAATTACACAACATTCATAAAAATCCAATGATGGTAAAATAGGCTAAGGTGTTTGATAGAGGAAAAAACCGTCCCTAAGTTTTGGGGGCCATGGGCCTCCAATTTGAGGATCGAAGCCAGTGTTTCATATGAGGCATCTAAAATGAATTGCAATGTATAGTTCTGTAAATTGTGTACATGTGGTTTGGGTTTTCCTTGTTCTTTCTTCTTGCCTTGTCCAAGTAAGCCCCTCTTTTGGCCTTCTGCCCTATTCTAGATTATGATTCTCACCATACCCACTAGGGGTATGCATCCCTGAGCATGAGCCGTTGTTAGAGCTTCTAAAATCCTAATGGATTTTTCCTCTCCATGGATCTGGTCTACCTCTTTGATAAAACCTTGTCCTCATAGGTGAGTAGGGTTTTATTCATGAAACCATGTAAACATTATAATTTTTGGTTGACTTGCTCAGTCGGTCATCGACCCCTTGAGTCATCTCTTGATCCATCTGGAATGTCAATCTATCGGCCCCATTAGCCCGAAGAACTAGTCACTGCTTTCCCACCATGTTAAGTATTTTCCTAAGGTCAAGTTTTAAATTTAATCTAATGACTTAGACTTTAAGTCACTAACCCCAATGGTAACATCATCGTCGGCTAGACCAAGTCTATCCATTTAATGCTAACATTATTTGATGTGTAGATTTCAAGATTCAAAGATCAGGGAAAAGACCTCAACCATACCCTGCCAACCTATAGGAGTTAAGTGCCAGCAAGATAAATGCAGCAAGGTTGGCAAGAAGATGATGCATGTCCATGTGATGTGTGGGACTCACTCCCCACTACTGCTCTCATTTCTTGGCATCTTTAGTGAGTAGTTGAGATCAATCTAGTGGAATGATCTTCATCGTTCCCCACTGGCTTGCTAGGTGAAAGTGAATGATGGTTAAAACCAGTGAGATCAATGAGATCTCGACATCTATCTCGATCTACTTGGTTGGTGAAGCCCCCACACAATGAAGATTTCAGCTGACATGGATGAGAATGATTAGCTGTGGAGCACATCAACGAAGCACCACTAGAAATCAAAGGTGTTCAAACAATGGTTGGTTGTTCAATCATCCATCAAGGCAAAAGATCAATGGATAGCATTCAAAATTGGAAAAATAACATGTGACGGTCATTTTTAGTCTATGCAACTAGCCAACATTAATGTCTAACATCTTGCAAAACAATTGAATTGATCTCAATTCATGTGGAGATGCAAATGTTGGTAATCATGAAGAATAGTCTATGGATTTCCATGAAAATGGGGAGTTAAACAGTGACAGTTCATCTACCAACAAGCTACTTTGGTTATGCATGTGTGGTAGATATTGATTGTGAACATCATCACTCCATGTGATAAATATAGAAGGAACAATTGCTATTCAGGTCATTTACACTTAGCATTTAGGAGTGTGATTGATCAAGGTGAGGTAGTGTGAGAAATTACTAGAGAATAAAATGAGAAAAAGAGTAAGGAAATATGCTCACTTGAGTTCCCTCAGGTCTATTTCTAATGCATCGGAAGCCGCTAAAAATCCTAGACTCACACCCAGTAGGTGCAATTGAAGGCTACAATTCTAGGATGATGTTTTAGGAAAAGCGGATGACAAAGGAAAGAGCCCTCTATGGTCTCCCACAGAAGAACAACGAAAAATAAGGTATGGGTGTGGCTCCTATGAATGCCAACACTTTCCTATCAACCTAACGAGCAGTGCCTCTAATAATGACACTGAGACCAAATTTTCTTATGGTTGGTATTTAGCTCTTTTGAATGATGGTCTACCCTCTAATGAGGAAGTGATCTCTGTTGTGCCATTGGTGGTTAAAACCTCGAGTGGATGGACAAGAACCATGCTGAGTAAATAAAAGAAAGAGGAGGAGGCCAAGGTTTCCTCTCCTCCTCTGGAAATGACTGGGAGTGGTCATGTGTAGTACGAGCATGGCATTGGTAAAGGTGGGGTGACAGGTAATTAAGAATTTGTTGTGTGTGGGGTCTAAAGTTTTTTGTTGGTGGAATTTGTTGGGGTGGTCCTATTTTGTGCATATGTGGCACTCTTTGGTATTCAACATCGATTGTGTGCCTTCATGGAATTTTGGGTTCCTGGTTCGTTGTGGTGGAGATGGTGACAAAGGGAGTCTTGGTGGAAATTTTCATTTCCCTTCTCTGATGGCGATTACATTTTGGATTTCCCCACTAGCACCATGTTCTGAGGATTCAACATGTGGGGGTTTTGAAATGCAAGTAAAATGCAGTTGAGATTTTAATGAAATGAAAAATATGTAATGAAGTTGCATCTGAGCCTGAAGCTTGTCACTTCTTTTGTGCTTTAAAAGGGAAACTACAGCTCATTTGCAAGAGGGAGAATGAAGGATGAAAACTCTAGCTAGGTTTTGGTTGAATGTATATGGGTAGATAGGAATAGAATAGCTCATCAGTTTTGAGCTTTATGAATGAACTCATACAATTAGCTTAAATTGTTTCACAAATATGACTTAAATACAAGCAAGTATATAATTATAATATATTTCTCTCCTTCTACAAGTCTATGTGAATTTTGACTAGACATATTAATGGTATTTTTATTCTACTTTGAGCATTTGTTCAAATGTATGTTTATGTTCTTTGTTTTGATTCAAGCAATCAATTAAATACTTAAATGGGGCCATGAATTTATGTTCATTTGTAAAGGATTTGATAAGTAGTGATGTATCAGAAAATTTGAGCTCCATGATACAAAGTATTGTGAGAGTAGTCTATTCCATTGAGTTATTGGGTCATCTTTGTTTTACTGGTTCTTATATGTGTGACTCCATTTTTCCCAATAAATAGGACACTAATTTGTTCCTTAATGATTTTCCTAAGGGGTTAATCAAACAATCATTTAGTGAACAACCTAAAGTCAAGGTTTAAATTCATTTAAAATTCATCAATTCCAATGTTCATGTGCAACAATTCTCATTAAGGGTGTCTTCATTTTGATGAATGGATAGAAAATTACTTAGAAACAAGCCAATTTAGTAGTATTTTTTGTAGAATTATCCTTCATCAATATTGATATGTGTAATGATGTGTTCTACAAAGAAAAACTCAAATGAATTCACTAGGAATACCCTCCTCAGTCTCACAAAGCCTAAAGTGCAGAAGATCTTAGCTATTGACTAGATCTTGTTAGTTGGCCATTCATTTCAAGAGTCTTGAGTATAGGAATTGGCTATTCCTTAGAGATTTCTTAGGTGTAGTGGAAAACACCAATGGGTAACACAAAGGGATATCCTTCAATTCATTCCACCTTGATGTAGGTGAAAGTGGCAATTGAATGTACCAACCCCCAACCAACTGATTGACACTCTATGCTTTTTAAAGACAATCTTTCAGCTTTGTCATCTTCCATTACTTTGACTATACTCATGGAAAACACGTCGTTAAACCTCTGATAATGCTCTTGGTATCTTTGGATGGTAATTTTAAGCAAATGAGCATATATCAAATTATTTCCTAATTCTCTTCCTAGGGTACCAACTCTATTTAATCCATGAATATTTACCCTCAGGGTGTAGGAATAAACCACATAATAAGACATAGAAAACCATCGGGACTTTGGGAATGGCTTTATCTTCTCATGTAGCTTGTCACTAGTAAAACTTCCCCAATGAATTCACATAGGGCCTTCCATTATTTTGGCTACGAGTCAAAACATCCAAGGTTCAAATTTACTAGCATCTCTAAGTCTAGGTATCCTACTTTACAAGGTTATGATGTCTTGAAAACCCTAAATAAACACATAGCTGAGGATTGGTTTCATTTGATTTGTAATCTCCTCTTGTCAATACTTTGCATTCATAAAATTTCTATTGCATTCTTTGAAACTTAGGTATTTCATGGTCAGGATTTTCATATTCAATGGATTCATCTAGTGAGATGTGAGGTGTCCAAATGTATATAAAATCCCTTTTATAGAGAGGTCTTTATAGAACCTCCCTTCTTTTTCAATGAACTTCTTGTTTGGTTCGTACCAAATCAGACATTTCATTACCAATTCAGGTGCTTCCATTGTTGGTAGAAACCCTCCTACCAAATGGATCCCACTTGCAATAATACTCCTTAAGCATTGAGAAGCATTCTCTTGTCCAACCCATGTGATAAATTCAATATCAAAAAACCATCCTAGATGGGTATCAATAATTATCCCAACAACTAATATGTCATGTGAAGAAAAGTACTCAATTTTCTCATTTGGCTTCCTTCTAGAAGTGCTCATATTTTCCTGGGTTTCCTGCATTATTAGAAAATATGTACCTTGTGTGTGAGTTAGGGTTAAATTTAACCATTCATTTTCAATAATTCATATAACTTTCAATCTACAATTAGGTCAAATTTGCTTCAAAATAATCAACATTTTAATTACCAGACCAAGGGAAACACCATTTATCCTTAGAAATGAATGCATAGAGAGACTAAGAGAATTTTAGTTATTTGAAACATCCCTGGTTTTGTCAAAAATATTATTTTCTTTTAGAATGCAACCTGACAACATTTTGTATATGTGTTCTTTGGCTTCTTAGGGTTTACCTTTCTTTGCATGCCACAATGTTGATTTAGGTTCTTCAAAGTCCTTACATGTGAGTAGTATGGTGCAAGGTAGAATATTATGAAAGAAATTGCATGCTCAAGGTTCTGCTAAGTACGTGTGTTGTTCACCACCTTCATTAATTTCCTATTACAATACATTAATTTCCTTGAATAAAGGTGCAATCATGGCAGGTTAGGGTTCAAATAATGAACATCATGGTTTTTTTGTAGGGCCCACCATTAGAGAAGAAGATGACACAAAAGGCTTACATGGCACATTTACATGTCACTTTAATTATTACAAGGAAAAGACTCTATAAGAAAAGCCACTTTGGATACTTAACAATTTTCAATCAAAAGAGAATTGAAACCTCCTACACCAAACCTTGGAAAGATTACCAAGAATTGATACTTTTACCCACCAGATTCATGAGAACTGGGTGTAAAGAGAGGACCTAGAATCGGGTTCAAGCAAAACCAAATTTATTTAGAACATATTTGTAATAGAACCTACAATTTTTGGTTTTTGGTTAAAGAAAAGTAAAAGTTTCCATGGGGCTAACTACCAAAGAAAATGAGAACACACACACCAAGATGATTTATCTGGGTGATAACTCATTGAGCTTGACTTACTAATCAAGAAAAAAGCCAAAACTTGTCAAAGATATAATATCCTTAGCAAAACAACATCGACTTCAGGACCCAAGGATCTAATAAATTGATAATACCAAGGAAAAAGAGCTTGCAACACTTCAATTCTGGTAAAGACAAGAACCTAGGTAGGGACTAGGCAAGATGAATCAAAATTTTCCATTTTATCATTTCCTCTGAAAGCAACACACCAAAGCAAGCAAAAGAAAAGAAAGGGAATGAAAAGTAGTAGAAAAAAGGGGGTCCACATTTTTCCAAGGAGAAAAATAGGGGATTTTGTGAGACCACACAACACTAAGTACCCTTGATCTTGGCAGTGAATTCCCTTGATAGGGACATACAAAAATTGGGAGGAATGTCAATTACCACCAACTCTTGGGTCACCATCAAGCTTGGACATGAATATAGGGTCAAGGGGAGACTTTTTATTAGGCCTATGGTAGGGACCTTTTTCCCATCTAATAACATAATTCCATTATCTAGTAACTCATATTCTAAACTCAAAGCATCAACCACTAATTATGGCATCACTATGGTACTAGTGCTCAAATCAATCATGATGTTTTGTAGTAACTTATCTTCTATAATAAGTGTTAAGAAAAAGGGGGTGGGATTCTATTTACATAGGTCTTTCTTAGTCAAATTTTCTTTGATATTTATGAATGTTGCAACACCTAAAGTTTGAGGCTTTTGGTTTGGCCTTTTTCCTTTATTTGTGGTTATGCAACAGTGCTAAGCCTAGTTGTGGGGCTTGCTATTCTTTACCCAGAGCATCCTACAATAAAGTTTGTTTCTCTAGAATAGATAGAATGTCCCATAAAGAAATGATGGTGGGAGATTTCTTAATCTATTCCATTTTGTTGAGTGATCCAATGAGTGGTACCTTGGGTTTAAGAGGTGGTGTTTCTCTTAGTTTCAGAAAGGGTTGATTTATTATAGGTAGGCTAGTTACTTTATCCATATTTTCTTTGTGTCTAGGTTTTTTTCACTTGTGGTTGAGGCCACTAGGGTTGCATCTATGGTTGATGTGTTTGTGGCATATACTCTATAGTGAATATCTACTTTAAGTGGGTATTGTAATCTAACTGAACCTGTGGGGATCCTAATGTCAGAACTTCATTTGCGAATATCAAATTTTCTCCTTCCATGAAAGAAAAAAGTTCATGACTGGGGGAAATTTTTTATTCTTGTTCTAGAGACATACCCTACATCTGAGCGCTAAGTCTAGTGTTTTCTATTCTTGGAGATTAATAGGTTCCTACATTTGGAGAGATTCCCTATTTCCTTTCTTCCACTATTTTTTGTTGGAGATTGACTCTCTAAATGTTTTGAGGCATGTGGGAATTTTTGCAAGGGAAGAACCAAGTATTCACATCTTTTTCCAAGCCATTTTGGCAAAGTACTGGGTCCTTGGTCATGTTGGACATCACAATGTGAAGTGGAGTGGGTATTCGAATTATCTAACCCAATGAATGTGATTGATTATTTCCTATTGGAGCTACGTAGTATGAATTGTGTTGGAAAGGTGGTCTATCTCCTTGGTAATTTTGAGGACACTTTAGAGGTGTTTCTTGTTGAAAATTTATATTGAAAATCTCATTTAAAATAATCCTAAACAAATTTTTTATGTTGTTCATCTTTGTGACTAATGAGGAAGATCTCAAAGTGCTTTCATGTGTATTAGGATACATGTACATCAATGGCAGAGGTGTAGAGGAGGTACTAGGAACTACTTTTTCTTGAGTAGATATCTCTATAAACATGGGCATCAACAACCTAGGTGGGAGCTTCCTAGCATCTATTAAGCTATTTTTTTCTCTCACCACTAGATCATATACATCTAGTAGAGTGTCACCTCTAAGTGACTATACCATGACTACAATATCTGAATTAAAATCCTTTAAGTAAAACATGCATTCCATGGCTTGCAAGGGTTTGGACATTAGGGGAATCCTTTGCCATGTCTTGTCAAACTTGGTGTTAAAATCTATCATGGCCTTTTTAGGTTCCCTCTTGATCATTATCAAATACTACAAGAGGGATGAGTGGTCTCCCTTTTCTGAAAAGCATTAAAATATTTTTTTTCTAAGCTCATCCCAAGTATGGATCTTATTGGAAATCAAAGACCTATACCAGTCTTGAGCCTTACCTTTAAAGGATGAGACCATCAATCTGAGGGAAATGTTTTGTTCTATAATATTATGAACCATTCAAACATCAACAACATCCTAGAGATGTTTTGATGGTGTCCTCTAATCCTCTCTAGTGAGCTTCAGGACTTCTTTTAGAGAATTTGCAAGGACATGAGGCCATAAATTTGGAGGGGTAGGAGGAACAAGAAGACGTCCATTGTTCCATACCACAAAATTCCTTGAGGCTTGAAAGGCCATGGGGTACATATTTTTATGAATACGAAAGACAGGTATAACAATCTAGAAAGATCCTTCAATTGGAAAATTAGATAGACCTCTAGACACAAGGCATGTACGTCTAACCCTATTTCTCCTAACAGGTGATATAAAACTTGTAGTGCATCTTCATCTAGGAGAAAAATATGGCAATTCAAAGTATCAGAAGTTATCTTCAAAAGATTCCCTTATTTGGATCCTAGACATGAATGTGCGTGTTTAGTCTATAATGGCCTCTAACAATATTATTTGAGTACCCCTTTAAGGTTTAGTATCAAATGCTATAAAGATTACTTGGTCCCATCAAGAATTCCAAAAAAATAACTTTCTATCATGAAAGTGTATGCTTCTCTAAACAACCTTATGAGAAATCTAGTAGATGGGGACCTATTGCACTCTACTAAATAACCTCTAGGATTTTAGAAGTTGACTCTTCATTATTTTTTGGTAAAAGGGGAAGAAAGAATGTAGAACTAAAAATAACAAAGGTGATGTATTGAAAATATTTTAAAACATTTTGAAACCCCTACTAGGATATCAACCTTGATAAAATAAACACATAGTTCCATAGAATCTTCATTGTTGAGAGGAGAATGAACTACTAAGGTTTATGCAAACATAGATAAAACATTTAGTTCCTCTCACACGAAGCACCCACTAAGGTTTTGACAAATTATGATATACAAAAGAACAATTGCTTAATGCTTCAATTCTCTTATAGAGATGTCTTTACTTAATAGCATAGAATGAAACCTAACACATCTTTTGCAAAAAATGAAAGAGTGTAAACATGATTCAAATTACTATATATTTAGGTTAGATATCACAAAATTTGAACAACCAAAAAATGATCAATCGCCAAGATCATGTTCGAAATATATATGACACAAAGCATAAGCTTTTTTAGAAGAAATGAATGAGATATATGATAAAGTCCAAATAAGTAAAATCCTATATGTTTCTCCTTTATATTACTTAAAACAAGAAAACACTACAAAATGAAAAGGTTGGATGCTAATACTAGACACTATCTATAAGATTAATCAAAGAGTTGATGATAGGACAGTAATAAATAATTCTATAAAAAATCTTCCACACTATGAGAGGCTCAAAAATTGCCTTTGATAGAGAAAGGGAAGAAAACAAGCATAAATCTCTCTCCAACACCACAAATATAAAAGAGAAAACCTAAATAGTGGAATAAAATTCACTACCTCAAAAACCATTCTAAGATCATATTTATGTCAAGTAAATCTATAGGGTAATAAATTTTGAGCTGCTAAAAACCAATTGAAATAGAACTCAAACAACCCTAGTTGGTCCCTTTCATTAAAAATATGTGAAAAACTACTAAGTTGGAGCTTGGATTTCTTTCAAAATACCTTCTTTTTCAGAAGTAATGCAACAACATAAAACCTCATTTTCCATAAATTTGACCGCTTTAAGAAGACTAGGCAAATGATTCTTGGAAGAATGTGGAATCCGCAATCCCTCAGGGAATGCCTAGTATCCTTTAATATTCCCCTGATGATAGGATGCTCCAAAAATCCATACCCCAACATTCCTTTCTCATACCAACAAAGATCCATTTATGGTATGTTGCACAAGGATATGTATTCTAGAAAAAATATTATAAATACTTCATCGAAACCCCACGGTGTAGCCACATGTCACACACTGCTCTAAAATGCAAATGATATTTAAAAATGTGTTGCAACCACCATGTGGTTCCATCACACACCTTTATGCAAACAAGGAGTCATGACCTTCCCAAAAGTGTTATTGTACAATACATAGACAATCCCAACAATATAGATGAAACAAGAGAAGTAAGAAAAACTCACAAAGTTATAAAGCAGAAAACATGAAAAAAGAACTCCCTCTAGGAGGAACTCTACAACTTAAAAAATGTGCAAGGAATACAAGTGTTAGTGATTGTTTAAATTATAAATTTAAGGCATTTGTTGCTACAAACTATTCATTTTTTTCTAAATTCACTAATATTCGATTAGATGTTTTGGTGTATCAAACATTCCAACTTGTACAAACAATAAACAAACATATTCAAATGTATAATGGCAATTTAATTTCCAATTTAACCTACCACTAAAAATAGTAATGTATATCACCAATAATATTTTTCAATTTATCATTCTCCTAGAACTATGAAGATGTGAAGATTTATTCAGATTCATCAAATTCAAATTTCTCTTGATAGCTAACATCACTTATATCTTTGAAATTGAAATAAAGAAAAAAAAGTAGGAGGTGGGTTACTAAAATGGGATTGATGAACCAATTAGGGACCTATTTCTCTATTTATTTCATTACAAAATGAGATCCACACAATGAAATGTCTATCAACCCTTAGGTGAATCAAGTCAAAGTGTGAATCTACAAATTTTATTTTTTTGCAAGGACTGGGGTCCTACTCAAACAAAACTTTGAGTAGGAAAATTAAAAATATTAAACTAACTCTAAAATGAAATCTATAACTTGGAATGGCTATACGAAACTCAAAATAAGTAAAAACAGTTCAATCCGATCACATATTAGATAAGGGTTAGATGATGTGTACCAATCACCAAAAGTTAGTTTGTGAAGCTAATCTGGTACTCATTCGCCTAGGGGTGAATGGGTCCTAAGTTAGGGTTTGTAGGAAACTTTCAAGAGTCTTTGATAGAGATCTGAATCCTTCAATTTTCCCAAGTTTTAGGTTTGAAAAGCCAAAAATAATTTTTGTAATTGAGTTTTTGTGAGATGACAACTTTTTTGAAAACTTTTGCAACTTTGACAAGTTCTCCAATTTTTCTCTTCAAGAGATCTTCAAGAATTCTTCCACCTAAATCTGCAAACATAAATCAAGAGGGGATTTTTATTTTATTTTTGATGAATGGGGGTTTTCCTTGGTCAAAACCTATTTTTGAAATCAAACCTTAAAATGAAACAAAATAGCATAAAAGGAATGATGGATGAACAAATCAATGTCACAACTCATCAAACCCTTGAATAATCCTTGGAATATAAATCTGCAACTTGCATGAAATGACTTCAATGCATGTGGATCTTAAACCTTCAATATTGACTTGAAATAATGCTTTGAATACTTGAATGGATCATGAAACCTACATCAAATTAGCTCCAAAAACATGCATGATGCAAGAATACTTTGACATGACAATTGGATCTTGATTGCTGCAATAAATCTATGACAATTGGATTTTGATTGTTGTAATAAATCTACATTTGAATGCCTTGAATTACTCTGGATAAAATTTACTATACTTTTTCTCACTTGAAAATCTTCTAGGTGAAACATAGTGAAATGACCTTATATTTATAGATATGTATCCTTAATTTCCCAAAATTCAAATATCACAAGCCGACATCTAAATATGGATTTAAAAATGTTAAAATAATGCCAAAAGAACAATTTAAATTTAGGTCCTAGGTCTAAGAGAGAACCCATTTTCCCATGAGTGAATGGGTCCTAGGTCCCTAACCCTAGGACACACATTGCTCAATGAGAAGTGTTATGTTAAGGCACTAATGAATGCCAAGTTTGGTCTTTGGAAAATGTAATAAAAAAGGCTTGGATTTGAATTAAAGGGGCCAATTAAAGCAAATTAATTTCAATTAATTAGAGAAGCCCTAGATAAGTATGAAAGTGTAAAAGGGTGCAGTTTACAACACTAAAAATAAGGCACAATTAAGTCCATTTTGATACTAATTCCAAATTAATTGTGAAAATACAAAAGGGATACATTTTTATACACTACATTTAGCCCCCACTTTAGTGAGAGTATGACCTTGCTTCAAACTCACACTAAAGTAGAATTTCAAAACACATGTATCCAACAATGATAAGATTATTCAATCATACAACATAGAATACTTAAAATGAAAGTTAAATAAAAATAAAAAGGTAGATCAAGCCTCAACTATCGAACACAACATGGAATATGTCTCACCTATTTTTCTAGAAGAAAAGGGTAGAGCAAGCCTTAGTTATCCAATGTGATGTGGAACATGCCGCAACTATTTGTCCAAAAAATTTCACAAGTGGAACTCAATATCCACTATGGAAACAACAACACATTATCACTTCAGGTTAATGGAACCTCAGGTTGTCCACTAGGTGAGCCCCTAGAAAACTGACTTAGTGAGAAAGTCATGCTAGGTCTACAAGCTCTCACTATACTAACCATACCAAAGCTATCCCTCTAATGACTCTAAGAGGGTACACCAAAACAAAAACAAAAACTTTTAGCTTCACAAGGTTAACAAGTTGTATTATGCTAAACACTTATGAGCAAAATATAAATAAAGGTTTGTTCAAAGGGATATTGCTTAGTTCATGTAAGGTCTCTTCTTAGAGACATCGTGCCTAATGTCTCCAAGAGAGCACAAGTATAGGATAAAATAAATATCACTCTCTTAGAGGAAATCAAACCTAATGAAACCACCAAGAAAAGGATGTGTCACAAGAAGAAAGAAAATAAGACAATGAAACACAAGGAACGCCAAAAATTTCAAAAAATGATAATGCCAATATATGCTCCCACTTTAAAGAAATTTCTAACACCATTTTTGTGAGAAATTTACATTAAAATAGAAAATAATCAATGCTAATCAATAAAGAGGACATGAGGGCTTATTTAGAAAGCTGTATGCCAAGTCATATGTTCCTGAATGAAGCTAGGTTATGAAAGAGAGAGGAAAGAATTGCCCCAAAAAAGAAATTCCAAACACAAGGGATCCATGGATTTAGGGTCAGTATAATGTTGGTGCAATGTGATTATAGAGATCAAAAACATCATAATTCCCCAAACACTCGTAGAACTAGAGGAATAACAAATATAGAGTGAAAAAAAAGAAAAATCTTTTGGGTCAACATGTAAGAGAACTAAATGTCTTAACACCTTGTGTCATCCCCAAAAGTAAAACACAAGACAAAGAAAAGATAAATGTTTATGACACATAGAAGAATGTAGGTACAAATAGAGGAATGCACATGAAGAGATATACATCAAACAAAACAATACGAGGAGATCACATTATGCACATGCAATCACACAAAGAAGATGAAAAAGAAAACATAGGAAAATACTAGTAAGGCACATGTGAATCAACCTATAGTAGGTCATTCGCATCCTAATCTTGATCAATATATGCAAAAGGTGGATAAAAAGAAAAAGGGACAACATCAAGTTCCAAAATAGGATAAACACCAAGCTCAACACTCTTATTAGGAGGATCATCATTTAAGCTCATAGAAGATGAAAACAATGAATTCAAATCATTATGCACTTGTTCATCAATCTTTACAATTTTATTATCATCATCCAAGTTGATCACAATAGGAGGTATAATGACAATATCCATAGAATTTTTTTTATGTTGCGGAAAGGGTGGAGAGGAATCATGCATTGCTTGAGAAAAGTTTGGATTTTTATTCTATATGTTGTTTTTTTCTTCTTTTTCTTGTAACAAATGAACAATAGCATGAAGTCTATGCCTACGCTCTCTAGCATTTCAATTTATTTTCATTTGGTTTTCAAGTTGTGATTGTGTAGGATAAATTTGGTCAATGATAGGTTCTTTTTCTTCCATTAAGGGAGGAATGAAAGGAATGATGGGAGGTTGTTCAACCACTTTCTCTTTGACTTTATAAACTTTTTTTACTTTAGAAGGTACAATGAGATTTTTTTGATTATCTCATGGTATCTTATATGAAATAGGGGGAGGATTTGTCAAACACTAGTCTTGGTTACTTGGAAGAGATTTTGGTTTAATCATGGTATCATCAAGTATAGGAGGCTCAATCATGGGTGGAGGCATATTACTAAGGGATAATTCTTCCATTTTTTTTCCTTTAAACTTTTGATAGGATTTGAAAATGAAGTTTTTGTGAGGTCTAATAGGTTTAATACGCTCAAGCCAAAAGAAAACCAATGAAAATTTCCCATAGGAAGACATAGCCCCATTAAAGCCACTATGATGCATAATAAAGATCTCATTTCCAAATGGAAACTTCAAACATTTATGCACAATTGACAAGACAAAATTCATGGGGAAAAGCCATGGATAGCCTAACTTCACACAAAATTGGTCTGAAATTGAGATGATGGTGAATGAGACATTTAGTTCTTTCATTCCAACCTTTAAAGGGAGATTTATCAAACCAATCATAGGGAAAGAAAAACCATTATGCATTTTGATCCATTCTTTTGGTCTTTCATATGTATCTTGATAAATCTTATGCAAAAATAGAAATTATTCAGTGATCATATTCTCTACATAGATGGGATCAATTAATATCCCATTAGTAGGATTTTCATTGATTCTTCCAACTATGTAAAGAGGACCATTAGGTGCATGTTTAAGTATTTCTTGTTGTGAGGAAGCAATGTCAAGTGGCATCTTAGTTTGGACCTTACAAGGTTGAGCATCAATATATCCAACACAACCATCCATAAGGTAGTTGTCATTATCTTTTATCTTTTCATCATTTATGTCAACATTCATCATATCATTCTTTATTTCACCAGCTTTGACAAAGGAGATATTATGATTAGGCATAGGATTGATAAATATTTGCAAATTTTGATTAGGAGGAGCTACATATTTATTACCTTGATCATTAACACCTCCAATTAGGATATGATTAGAATCAATGAGATCTTTGAAAAGATGTTTAAGATCCTTACCATGCTATGTATCATGTCCATTTTGTTGATGAAAATGACAATAGGCATTTGGTCTATAGTTTGAAGGTAAAGGACTAGTAGGGTCAAGAACTCTAACTTGAGGTAACGAAATAAAATTCTTTCCTAAGAGCTACAACATGATATTATGAAGGGTATTAGGTAGAGGTGTAATATATCTATTTCTATCTACAAAGGAATATTAGTATGTCATCTTTATAGCAGCCACTAGGGTGTCAACATTTTTATTGGATTGGGGGGGATTAAGTTGTATAAATCCCTTATTTTGTTTCTTGATAGGTTGATAGGTTTGAGTTGTGGATTCAGACTTTTCAATAAAATTAGAGGGAGTTTTCACATCATAACTAATAACCCAATTTTGGTAATCATGAAGGGTTGTACACAACTGTGTGAAGGAAGGAAATCTCAATATCTCAAGCTTAGTTTGGATTTTATCTTGAAATTTATAAATAAAAATTCTTTGAAGGTCACCATTAGGAATCTTATTGTTTATTTATAAATAAAGGATTTGGTATCATGTTATAAAATTGGTGACCTTTTCATCATCCTTTTGATTACATGTCAGTAAATCAGCTAAGTTCATCATAGGACCAATGTGAATTTGGAAGTGGTTGTAAAATAAACCAATAAGTTCATTGAATGAACAAATTGAATTATTCAGTAAGGAAAAAAACCACTCTAAAGTGGCATCGTTCAAGGATTGAGGGAATAACTTAGCCAAGAGTTTATCTTCAAAAGTGAAGTCACTACATAGGGCTATGTATGTAAAAGCATGGCTAGCAGGATCTCCTTTTCCACTACATCTCTCAAACCTAAGAACCTCTATATCTTGTGGCATTTATGTTCTCAATATTTCCAAGGATAATTGATTAGTTTTTATGTTTTGTGAAGGTTGTCATTTTTTTTTTGGTTTAATGTGGAAATTTGTTGTTGGAGGGATGACATATTTTGAAAAAGTGTGTTAAAGAATGAATCATTGTTGGTATTGTGAGATGGAGGTGAATAAGGTGGAGTGTTATATGTGTGCAAAGGACAATTGAATTGTAGATTTGTGAGGCGGGCTGGTTGAGGAGATATGAGATTTGAATTCACAAAGGTAGAAGGATTCCTAGTGGAAATATGTCAGGAAGTATTGACATTGCTAATAGGTTGGATGGTTGTAGTAATATGAGTACTAGTGTAGGTAGGAATAGAGGTAAGGGCTCTAGAAGGAGGAATTGCATTTCCACCTTTACTTTGAGTATACCCCAATGCTTGAGCACAACTAGTTATGGTAGGGATCTTCTTATCTAAAATATGAGTTAGATTTTGTACAACCTCTATTCCATATTCATTTTCAAGAATTTTTGTCACATTATCTGAAGCAGGAATGACACTACTAGCAATGTTTTCATAAGTCACAAAGTTTTTCGATTTTTCTATTTCTTCATCTATCCTTCTTATGTTCTCTTGCAAGACATTAGTAGCCATTGTTTCAACATCATACACATTAGCTATGGGTAGGGAAGTCATTAGAAATGAGGTATGAAGACTATGATCCATAGTGGATTGTGTTGGTTAATTTTAATGAACCAAGCAAGCCTTACCAAGTACCTATGATTTTTCCAAACTCAATTCTCGAATACCTGCTAGATGAGTGGCCAAAAAATGAGATAAAATGTATATTATTTTATCTCCTACACTTCAGGTTCTACTAGACTCGGGAGGGTATTCCCACAATGCCAAATATATAACTCATTTCAACAATCTACACATACATTGTAAATCAAGGTAGACTAATTCTCATTAAAAGCAAATAAGATGAAAACACTCACAAAGATAGCAATTCTTCAAGTTAATTATGCATCTTAAGCTGAGAATATGTAACAACAACAAATGTAGGTGGGTTGATGATTATTTTAAAAGATTGCTCTAAATTTTAGTAACTAAAACTACAAGAAATGTTCAATGGGTTAAAGATTAGTTCCATTATCTATGGGCTAGGAGTCTACGTAAATTGAAACATAAGGCATGTTTAATTCTAAGCAATTATGATCTAGTGATATCACCTTGTAATTCACAAATCAATGACTAAGCATTAAAGACTACTTATCAAATCCAAATGACTTCATATATGAACCCATGATCTAATCCAAGCATTTTAACTCATTCCATAAATAAGAGCCAAAAACCAGATCACATATCAAAGTATAACATGATGAAAAATATTGAAATGATCGTTGATCAATATTTTCATTAATGATTCTAATAAAAAACCAAAATGGAGAGACTATAGACTCAAAAAATATCCATTATCATTCGAATATACTCAGAAACCATACATTTGACTAAATTTACTATCTAGACTCAAAGCATTAGATAAAGACTCAACATATCTACTCTATGTTCTATAATTCTCTCAATGCAGCTCCAAAATTTCAACAAAAGATCCCCACAAATGGCCCTAAATTCCCTTTTATAAAACAAGGGAGAAAAACAAGCCACATGCCAAATGTACACATGTAACACTTCAATGGGACTGCTTGAAGGTATATTCCTCAATTCAATTATATTTGCAATGAAAAATGGAGGGAATACACATAAGACAAAGAATATTTACATTTTCAGTAAAAAGAAACTTTTCCTTTTCAAAAGCACATGTCAAAAAAATGCATCCAAGTTATCAAGAAAAATGACAAAATGATGTAGACCATAAGTGATTCAAAATCTCAATCAACATTCCACATCATCAACAGTCAATACTTCCTTGTGAAACATATGTTTTAACTTTGTAACTTCTGAGGCCATACCTATACAATACACATCCAGTGTATGTTTCTCAAACCAAACTTTCCAACATACAACCTTCCCCATTATCCATACTCTTCCTCAGACGGCCAATCAAAATCCACAATTTTGTCCATAGCTTTCCTATAAGGGGAGTACTTGGTTACCACTGCATTGGATTCCCTGTCAAAATCCTCTAGAAAAATGATAAGAAATGTTAACTTGCCCAAAGTTTTATTGAAGACATCAATATTAACCTCTTTGCAAATTTTACCTACTTGGGAATCAATAACTTCATCTAGTTCCCTCTTCCACACCTGCAATGGTTTCACTTCATAATTGGTCACCTCAATATCTGGTAGTTGTGAGAAATCAGTATGGTTATATTGAGCTATCAATTCAATTATCTTCTACTCCAATGGGGGTGCATATCCTTGAAAATTCTACTTGCTTAACTCACACACAAACTCATAACTAGAAAAACTAGAGGGTACTTATTTCATGCTAGCTAACTCCCACTAATATCAACTTTAATCTCTCAACTCTTGGGACCCATTTATTCAAAGTTGGTATAGCCAATACCTTATCTCTTTGGGACAACCTCATTGCATGCACCATCAAAGCATAGTTTTCATGCAGGCTATTGAGTCTATCCCGAATCTTCTCATTTAGATGCTTTAAGGCACTGCAAACAAATTTTGATATGTTTTCATACATTGTGTCCTGAGCTTTCTCTAGCAATTTCTTATTTTTTCAATTTGCAGAAGCAATTGATCTCTATCAGATGAGCTAGAGCTTCGTCTACTTATTTCTTCCTCTACAATTGATTCTTGTCCCTGGTTATATGGTACTATTGCTAAAGCCTGGATATGAAATGAATGTTGCATAGATGTCATTGGAGGAGCTGAAGGTAGGTGGCTTGATCTAGGTTGACCCTATTCTCTTTGTACTTCCTCTCTTTGTTTATAGAATGCCAATTTAGTTTCTAGTGTATCCAATTTATGTTGGTTGTTGTCATAGTCATCCAGGAGCTCTCTACATATAACTCTAAGATTATCTATTTCCAAGTTAATACCCTCCATAGTTGACTAGGTAAACCTGGAAACATTAACAACCATGTATGTAGCTTCCAAAGCTGGATTGTCAGCAACTCTTTTTACAAGCAATTGTCCACTAAGTTTTGATAAATCTACCAGGGGTGGTTTCCTAGATGTCAAAGATAGTGACCATATGGCTAATGCATCCGAATCCTCGCTAAAGGCTAAACCTTGAAGTGCCATTTCCAATCTTCTTTTGTTTGTACAAGAAGTCTTTCAACCCTTCTTATGGCATCCAAAACAATAGCATCAGAAATAGTCCATTCTAGCAACAAAAACACACCACTCTTCTTTACAAGCTCTCTTCCTTCTTGGGCATTAATCTTTTTAAAATCATCTCTCATAATTCTTCTTACATTTGCCTGAATAAAATTTTTAGGCAATTCAGGGTGCAATCTTCTTTCAATGGAAACCTTCTCTAAATAGTCTGCAGTCTTGGATTTCCACCAAAAATCTTGGAAGGCCAAAGTTTCAATGAATGAATCATCTTCCATAAACTCTTTGTTGGCTTCTACCCTCAAGTCATCTATAGTATTCAATCCACAAATGTCAAGTTTCCCTAATCTGAGGATGCTCTATCCTAAACTTGAAGCAATTGCTCTTTCATGAGGAGGCATTCCAATCTACATTTCCTCAAGAATGACATAGATATCATCTTCATCTATGTAGAATAATCAACCACTCCTCTTGATTCAGTTCTTTACTTCTTTTGAGGTGGTTTCTCAAGAGGGGCAGAACTTTCTAGAGGTGAATCAAGGTCAATTATAGGAAAAGAGGCCTATGTAGGAGGGGTTGGCACTACCCTCTTGGGAGAATCTATTTTTGGATCTTCAGAGGTGACAGGGGCTATTGAGCTCCCTTACTCACTTGCTACTTTTTTCCTCCTAGAATAAATTCTCAACTGTTTGAGTGGTTGATATGAAGGTCTTTCTTCTAATGCCATTTCAACACTTTCTTCCACCACCATTGCCTTTCCTTTATCTGTAACCCCTCGTTGTTCTCTCAAAACACCAACAACATTCTCAAAGTTGTTCATAACATTCATAGATTTATTGAAATCACCCTGTATATGTGTTAGAGGATCATATTGGGGATTATTGTTTTTATTAGCTTCTACCATCTTCCTATAAGCCAATTATTTGGCTTTTCTTTCATCTTGTTCCTCAAAATTAATGACATTCCTAATAATATCCTTAGGGTAATCAAAATCATGTACAAAGATACCCATTTTCTTATCTTCTTTGAGTTTACTAATGAAGCCTTCAGGATCGTGATTCCTCAGGCTCATAGTTATTAGTTTGTAAGGAGATAGCAAGTGTTCTAATTCATTCGCTGTACATTTTGTCACAATGTAATATGCAAATACTGTCCACTCCGGGAAGAATGACCCCTTCCTTGTTGATTCAAGTAAATTTATTTCTTGTGAAGCTCCTGAATACCTCATGATCTCAAGGAATCCTATTCTCAAAAGAAAATTTGTAGGAAAAACATATGGGCCCAAACCACTACCATATATCCTAAAAATTGTCTTATCGGAATACAAGATCAAATCTCCCTAATTATGGCTCAAATTCAAATCTGGCCTCAACTCCCTTGGTCTCAAGAATTCATGGATTTGTCTGGGGATTCTAGGTGGTTGATATACCAAGGCCCTCTTTATCTTAGATGCAAAAGAATTTCTAAACATTACAAAGTTATACCTTTTGTCATCTTTATCCAAGATTCAGGTCTAACACTGAACAGGAAAGTCAACATCATCCTTCTTCCTTTCCAAGGCAATCTCCTTAAAGGCTCTCTGCCCTTTATACAAGAACATATGCATTAACAATGAGTACCACCAAAACTTCACCCATTGTTTTTGTTCTCGTAATTCAACTAAGCCTTTATGAATATGTTCATCTAGATAAGTTCCATAGTCATAAACAATACTATACGATGGGTGTTGCAGATGTGTAGCCAAGTAGCTATACTCCTACAATGTGTCAAGTGGATTGGCACCAACAATTTGGTACAAAGAATATACATTATTTCTGCAATAACTGGAAAAATAGCTCAATGGGAAAGGTTCAAGCTCTCTATCATCAATCCTAACCTTTCTCATTTGTTTCCCAGTTCTAGTCACTATAGTATGTAGATGTAAGATTTTTTTTCTGATAAACACATTGGTATTATTGTACTCTATTCTAATAGTGTCCATGTTTAGAGGGACCATGTCTTGAATCCATTGATGCAAGCCAAATAATTTTTCAATTTCTTCCCTAGTTATTTCTACCATAACCACCCCATCAAATGCTCTGTCTACCCTAGAAACTGGGTCATATTTTGATGTGATATCTTTCAGGAGATCCACATCCATGTACACATTTGGAACAATTAGTTTCCCCATATCCAAATTCTATGGGTTACTAAAAGGGGCCCCAAGGTTCCTATTTTTGAACCAGTGTTGAAACATCTACCATCTCATGTAAGGTACCTTGACATCCTTGATGAAGAAAACCTTATCTATTATCCCATCCTTCACAATAGGGCCATGAAACAACACCCTACCCTCTGGTTTCTTACTTGTACACTGGGGTAATAAATCAATCACATCCTAAGAGAGGGTTCTAGACTGGGTAGAGAAAGAAGCACCTTGAATTTTGGGAGCCATGGGTTTGAATATACAAGAGTTCTTATGGAGGAATTTTAACTATTCACTTCCTAATTGCAACTTATGACTTAGGACAAGAGCTAATTCTGGGAAATTTACATGGCTATTGCTTTTAAAAGCAAAGATTAACCCTAATTTAAATCAATGAAAGTAGAACGATGAAACACACTTGTTTTAAAATAGATTAAAAGAAAACCCTAATTCAGAAAGTGAAAAAGGCATAAAATTACGTTTATTATACTTACTACTTTTAACTGTGACAAACCATAATGTCAGCCAAGAGAACTTCTACAATTCACTTCTCAACTCATTGTATTACCTTGGACACATCTTCAAATCTCAAACAAGCAAGAGTCAACTGCATGCACAATTTTTTGAAGGGAATTAAATAGGCTTACATGTCACCTCTTCCATTAATTCCCATTTGCACAAAGCAAAAAAATTACAATGAACATAATTTGCAACTTTGAATACATGTGATTGATCCATAGCTGAGTTGGGCATCTTGAGCAATTCAGATTGAGTCAAACACATTTGAATTCACAACACCACTCTAGCTCAAATGAACAACCAATAGAAATTCACTAACAAGACTCTCCCTGTGTATGTGGGGGGCCCACCCCATAGTAGCCATATAATACACATGGCAGCATCTCGCGGGTCTCACCACTTTTAAAGAACTTTCATCTTTCCTCCACGAGCTAGTGAGGAACGATTGTGATCATTTCCTTTCACTCAATGATCACCGTCAATCTCAAAGCTCTAGGCATTGAGATGAGACATAGCAACTGGACACACTTACACATGGTGTTATATCACTAACCACACAACAATTAAACTACATTCACTTCAAATGGACGGGCTAGTGGGGAACGACCTAGATTAAACCCTATGATCTGGCGATTTATCAACCTACACATGAAGCAAAGTTAGTCTTAAAAAGGGGCCATGAATAGGCCAACGAGAACTTACCCCTCGAGGAGTTATGACTTAGAAATAAGTCATTTGTACATGAAATATTAAAGGCCAACTTAGGGAATATTTAAGACACATTATGACCAGGGACGACCAAAATAGTCCCAAATGAAGGGGCTAGTCAGAAATGTTAAATGATGACTCAAGAGGTAACTTATACCATTGGTAACTAGAAAAAAAAGTCAACACAGAAAGAAGACATCTGAGGATTGGATGTGGATTTTGGATGACAAGGTTATTCAAATAGAACCCTAAACCTTGTGTGCTATCAACATATTATGCTAATATTGAGGATAGAGGACCTCAAAATATCAAGGACTTTTGGGGATCTAAGAGGTTGATTTGTATCAACACTATGAGTGAAAGAGTTGGAGAACCCAATATCTATTGCAAGGTGTCACCCTTGGTCTCCTCAACATGGGAAAAAATGGAGCTCAAGCTTTGTGACATGGTTAATTACCTCCTATGTATTTTGGATCTTATTTTAATCCAATAGTTGTATTGGGCATTAATAGGTCAATCTTTCCATGCAATGGTAGCCACTTGGGAAAAAATTGGTATCAGAGTTGAGGTCATATGTTCAAACCCATCACTTGTGTTGGGGAAATTGTTGCAGGGTGTTTCCCTTGGTCTCCTTGGTGTGGGCTAGTACGATGCTTGGGCTTTGTGACCTAGTTTAGTCAACTCTTGTTGATCTTGGATCTTATATAAATCTAGTTGTTGTATCGAGCATTAATAGGTTGATCTTTTGGTGTAACAATAGCTTCCTGTGCAACAATATCCACATTGAATGGTTTATCATGTGATGACATGAGTCTCAAAATATATCTCACAACAATATTGCTAATAGGACACCAAGTTGTGAAGCTCATATAAGTTTCACAAACTTAATGTATACCAAAAATGGAAAGAAGGTGAAATGCAATAAACCTAGGATGTAAAGTGCAATGCAAATATGTAAATGCAATTTTTAGATTTCAAACAAGATAATTTTTTTATTATATTATGTAAAAACCTAAAAATTATTTCTTGTAAATGAAATTTTGAGTTCACATAATGCACTTAATTTATCAAATGAAGCTTATGATCAAATTCCAAGTAATGAAATTTCTACAAACTAAAAAATATATACAAAAATAGGGGTTTTAATGCCCAAAAATTTAGGAAACAACCCTGAGAAAGGACTTATTCTCCCTAGGGCGAGTGGGTCCTAGCTTAGAATTTTTAAAAATATTTTTACAAATTTCTAAGTTGATTCTTGTGGTTTCCAAATTTTGATTTAAAACAGTGAGAGTTACAATTTGATTTTTTTGTGAAATTAAGGTTAAATGAAAATGAAAATTATGAAAAAATGACAAAATAAGAGACCCTATTTTATATGCAATTTTGATCCAATTGAATGATTATGCAATGCTATGTAAATGATTTGCAAAATGACTAAATTTTTTGTCTTTTTTAGATTTTAAGAGATGTAAAAATGTAATCCTAAAACCCTAAATGAAATGCAAACTAATGCAAGTTAAACAACCCTAAATGAGATTCAATTCAATGCAATGTAATGTGAATGAATGGAAGAGCTAGATCTAGGGTGGAAGTGTACTAAAAAATTAGAAAAATGCAATGATCAAAGTCAGGTTCACCAAAATGAAATAAAGATAAAAAGTAGGAGGTCAGTTACCAAAATGGGATTTATAAACCAGTTAGGGACCTATTTCTCCTATTTCATTAGGAAATGAGATCCACACAATGAAATGACTATCAACCCTTAGGTGAATCATGTAATGCCCGCCTTGCAAACCCCAGAGAATACACACAATGCAAATAATTTTTTTTTAAAAACAATTAAATTAAACATGCAATGACATTAAAACATAACCACATAACATATTACATAGCATTAACACACTTGTTTCTCTGGGGCACGCGAGGTTACATCGCAACAACTAAACATAAGAAAAGATAAATATTACAACATAACCATTACCTTTATAATAACCATAACCAATGATACATCCAATAACTGTGATGCTATAACCATATACATCACAAAATACATCCATGATAAATCTCTTAATAGAGTTACAAATGAGCCTAACTATTACATCATCGTTATAATATTACATTACAATTTTTTTTGATAAATGAATTACATAGAATCTCCCAACATGGGGATTGATACAAGTATAATGAAATATGAAGTACAACTGATCACTGGTACAACTCCACTGCGGAAAGCTGAGAAGACAAGACGCTGATGGGGAACCCAATGGGTGCGGAGAACGTTCCACCCAACCATGTGAATTACAAGTAACTCACCCCCCGTGCTCAGAGGTGACGAGGAAGTGAACCCGACCATGAATGTCAAACCGACTCAATAACAACATAGTACAAAACATGTGCAACTCAAGGCATACAATGGAAAACCATCAATGTTCACAAATCACATAACAAGATAACACTAAGAAACTCATCACAATAACATGAAGTACTACCAATTAACAATCATGAACCACATTCACAAGAACTCAAAACGCATCATAAGGAGATAACATCTAGAAGAACCGAACCAACACCCAAAATACATTTCCAAATAAATCAGAACCAATAAAAAGAACACGATTCCATAATAAATCTAAATCAACCATTCAATACGCCATTCCATAGGCAACAAGAAACAAGTCAGACAGGTGTCAAGTAGGGAGGGTCATCACATAACTCTCATGGGATCCCCTGGCTCTTCCTCCAACTGAGGCACCGACACCCACCTATGGATTCCCTAGCCTAAAATCAGAACAACATAAAAATTACAATCTCTAGAAGCAACTACAAGCAAAGCACAAGGGTGTCAAGTGGAGAGGGCCATCACATAGCTTTCATGGGATCCCCTAGAACTTCCTCCTACTGAGGCACCGGCACCCATCTATGGATCCCCTAACCCTCGAAAATAACATAAGTATAACCATATCCAGAGGCGACAAGAAACAAGAATAAGGATGTCTAGTGGAGAGTGTCATCGCATAGCTCTCATGGGATCCCCTGACACTTCCTCCACTAAGGCGCCGACACCCATCTATGGATCCCCTGGCCCTTCCTCCTAACTGGGGCGCCGGCACCATAGGGTAGCTAATGCGGAGCCGATGGTCTCTCATGAAGACGAGACTATGACTTTGCCTACCACGGCCTACTCAGTCTATCACTAGTCTACAGTAGCCCTAATGCATAGACGAGGAATCCAGTTTTACTTATCTTGTATGTTTTACTACCCACCCCCCTAAATTCTATTTTTAGGTTATCACTTGTTTAACTACTCTTACGTGGGTTCCCCTGGCACTTCCTCTTACCTGAGGCGCCGACGCCCACGAAGAGCCACTCTCCCTATGACCCCTATCAGAACTAGAGTAAGGCAAGGGTTGTACCAAAATAGATAAAACGCAAATCTCAAGACCAACCATGCGAGGTATTCCTCATCTCGCGATAATCCATAATAAAAAAAAACCACAACCCCGTACAACCCTTCCAAACATAGAGGCAACAAATACCAACTTCAAGAATTTAACCAAAACAAGAATAACATTCAAAAACTAATACATGCCTCTGGAACTAAGGTTCACTCCAACCCCAATTGGGTTCATAAAAACAACAAGGCTCCCACATCGACAACACTAAACGATGACCATTACGGAAAAGAATTCAAAATGCATTATAAATACAAATACACTTAAATCATTCACAAAAGAGTATCAGGGTCCAACCACCACGTAAAATGAAATGTCATTTTCTCGATATAACTCCACAACAACAAGTAAAAACAAATTCCAGTCTAAATTATTTGTTCAACCAATGAAATAATATCCTTTATTTTTATTATAACACTAATTAACCTTTCAAAATTAAAACACAAAATTCACATTTTAAACTATTGAATAAAATAATTACAATTTCATTTTAAATAAAATAAATTCTAAACTTGCAAAATATCTCGAATTATAAACGAAATTTATTGTATATATATAATATATATTTATTTTTATATTTATATATATAAATAAAATATATGTCAATTGACATTCTTCTTCCAGATTATTCTCAAATTTTACAAATAAATAAAAATGAATATATTTATGCTCAAATTATGGGTATATAATATATATATATAAATAATATTTTACCAATATATAAGAACTTAATAATAAATTTATATCAAAACAAATATTTAAAAGCATATTAATAAAAAAAAGACATATTAATAAAAATATACATGAATAAAAACAAAAAAACTGAATTTTAAATAATAAAAATAAAAAAAATAAAAATACAAATTAAAAGGGGCAAGTGGCATCCCCCAGCGCCAGTCCTACGGACTGCGCACGACAGTCCGTAGGATTGCTGCGCCAGCAGTCCACGGACTGCTAGCGCAGGGCAGGGGAGGGGGTACGGCCCTGCGCCGACCCTCTCCTCCCCCATACTCAACATTTTTATAAATTTTTATTTTATTTATTTATTATTAATTTTTTTAAAACTTGTTTATATTTTATTTTCCTTAACAAAAAAATAAAAAATGAAACATTATTTATATAAAGAAAAACGTCTGTCCCTGGTATGGACGCCGACAGTGATCGGCCCTGAAATCAATTTTAAAGAAAATTTTTAAATAGATTTTAATGCCCAAAATATAAGTATGTATATATCTATATTATACATATATATGCAAACCTACTTTGTATATATATAGATATATATGGATGGACAGATAATTTATAGAAGCCCAAATAAAATAATATTTCAATCATAGGTACAGAACCAACAGGAGGAAAAAATTAAAAATATTCACACATATATATATAAATAAATAATTTCCAAACTCATAATTAAAAGTCTTGAGAGGTGGACTAATTTTAACAAAGTTTCGATTTGTAAATACATAGTTTATTTTCACAGGCTCAAACAATATTTCCTCCTAAATCAAATTAAAAGAATAATCGTAAAGCAACTTTCATAAATACCTACTTTGGTTCTTTCAGTAATTTCACTATTCAATAATTTCTACTCTATAGGTTTTTTCTTTCTTTCATTAATTAACCATATTTAATCATTTATTTATCTAATTTCTTTTTGAAACAGAAACTGAAGAGAGTAAGGGGAACCTAGATTCCTGTGTTGTTGACTATTGATGAAGCTTGCTTAACCCCGTTGGCCTCTCTGAACAGCTTCTCATTCCTGCTTCCAAATCTCCTCTCCTAAATTTTGTGCTCGAGCTCGAATCTCATACCTAGTTCAGAAGACTTCTCCAAAGAAATACCAGCAACAGATTTCCAGTTCCTTTCTAACACTCTTCTCAAAGTATAGCAAAAAGGATTGAAAAATATTCTCTTTCAGATTCAAAATACATCACCAATAGCTTATGCAACTTCTATCTCAACAAAACCTCTGTGTGTGTGTGTGTAAAAAAATTTCCCAAAAATTATTCATTCAATAAAAATATATTGTCCATCTCTTACAAAAAAACTCTAAAAATCAAAAATAAAAGAAAATCATTCTTTAAAAGCAAGCTTTTTACCCAGATCTCTTTTCTTATTGGCTCACAAAATCTTTTCATTCTTTTTATTTGTTTTATTGTTTTAATTTCTATTTTAACCACTTTCTTGCACAACACATTATCTATTTAATTTAAATAATTTTATTGAATAATTATCCTCAACCAGATAATTAAGTAAAATAATTAAACATAATTTAATATTTAAATTATCATTTAATTGTAATATATGATTTTCAAAAATAATTAAATCATTTAAATATTTGAATATAATTTAAATCTAACATTAAAACAACTAATTATTTCCATTATTTAAATCGAATACCTCACAATATAAAAGTACCAACATTAATCAAAAGACGACAAAATACAACACACAAACCACAAGTGATGACAATTACAACAATGAACAATACCAATCAAATGAGACGATCTGACATCATGGGACAGGAGGACTTCATCGTCACCTCTGTTTCAACATTTAACCGTTGGGTTATTGGTGCTCGCCCTGTCCTGCCAAAGCAGGTGGAATCGCGACTTGTACCTGCAATCCTGCATACAAACGAAGTTGTGTACATGTGCATATATATATATATATATAATCATCAAAGCATTAAATCAAAGTACTACATTGTGAGAAGGAATCGCAACATAGCAGGGCACTCGCGAACGAGTGATGCCATATTGTCCTTCATCACACCTATTCTAATAATTATAATATAACCAATAAATCAACATTTCTAACTAACAATCATCTCATAACATATCTAATTAAATCACTGCATCATACCATAATTTTGAAAATCAACTAATATAACCAATCATGCTGTCATACGAAATAATCATGTCCATAATGTAACAATAGCATCATCTAACGTCTAACTAACCAAATCAAACAATATCATCATCGTCACAAGTAGCAAACAACTGCATTGAAAAATACTAAATCCTACCAGTAAGAGGAGGGGTATTACAAATCAAGTCAAAGTTTTTGAATCTAAATATTTCCTTTTTGCAAGGATGGGGGTCTTGGTCAAACAACACTTTGGGGAGGAAAACTAAAAATAGTAAACTAACTCCAAAATGCACTCTATAACTTGGAATGGCTAGATGAAACTAAAAAAAAGTAGAACAAAAAATCAGATCATAGATCAAAGAAGGTTAAGATGAGGTGTACCAGTCACCAAGAGTTATTTATTGAAGTTGGTTTAGGAGTCCTTTGTTGGAAATTGAGAGGTTGTCATTGATGTCAACAGATAGTGGAATTTGGATAATCGCCAAAATGGAATTTTGATATTTACTAGTATTTAGTTGTTCTGATATTGGAAGTCTGTTGATCTGGTATTTTGACTCAGATTATCTTATTTCATATGATTTTCTTATAAATTGGCTCTATACGTCAATTTTTTGGTTTAGATTCTATCTCAAAAAAAGAAATCACTATAGGATATTGCATATATATTTGAGACAACAAGATGCATTCTAAATTAGAGTTTCATAATGATATGTAAAGGCATATGAACTTGATATGAATGATAGTATTCTAATCTAAAGACTACATTGAATATCTATACGATACATTGATGTGGAAGATTCCAAATTTTCTCATATTTAATTATCATACTATGTGGTGTTGAAGATAAGTAGTTTGATTTCATCTAAAGTTGAATTCAATGTGTTAACAAGTTTTTGTGTTACACGTTTGAAGGATTGCATATATGCTTGGAGCTTTGGTCTAGCTCTGGCTAACCTAATTATGTACTTATGTTGAGAAGTTTTAATATGTACTACAAATGTAAAGGGACCTATCTTAAGTCCATGCAAACTATTTATATGCAAAGATGAATGTGTTTTGAGGATAATGCTGAAAAGATTGGTTTTTGATTTGAAATAAGGGTTCTTTAATTAGGTTGACCTAACTAGTGAACATGGATATATATATATATATATGTGCATATGTAATACATTTGGGTGTGTGCATTGGAGTTTGAAAAAGGAAGTGTGTGAGAAACATGAAGGAAGAGAAGAGAGTGTTTATGTGCAAAAGAAAATAGGTGTGTTATTTATGTGCATCACCAAAACTGAACCCCAACATAAGGAAGGTTAATTCTATCTTAGTTCATCACTTGGAAGTGAGCCATTCTCTATTTTATAAATCATTTGGTAGTAAGTCATTCTCTACTTAGGCTGTGAGCCTTTAAGGATAGTGCATCCTAGTAGTAATCCATTGTAATACTCTATATCTGTATTTATTAAATTGTGAGATAACCCTCGCCATGGTTTTTCACATTTTGGGTTTTCCACATAAAAATACTAGTGTTCATGTGTGTTGATGCATTGTCTTGATTCCATATTTTCTCTTGTTTTTAAAGTCAAAACTGTGATATTGTATAGATAGATTTTATGTGAATGGCTTCATGGAATACTGATTCAACCCCCCTCTCAATATTCTAGATGTTCAAAAATTGATATCAGAGCTCAGTTACTCTGAAAAAATCTAACATCTTGGGAAAGGTCCTAAAATTTGAATATATGGAAGACAAAAAAATTCTTATTCCTTTGGAAGTGATCTCTATTGAACATATAGAATAAAATTAAGATTTGAAGGATAGACCGAAGTAATAAAATGAGTGCATTAAGAAGCTGAGGGAGAAATATGAAGAAGTTAGTGATCAATTAAAGAAAGAAGTTGAGGACACCACTAGACTAAAAGAACAATTGGAAGAAAAGAGAAAGATTGAAGATTGCCAAAATGATGAAATTCAAAGGAAGATGGATGAATGTACAAAGCTTGAACAAGAATTGGTAATTCTAAAATTAGATCTAGAAAAGGAAAAAAAACATGAGGATAAATTTACGACAAGTTCTACAATGTTGGACAAATTGATTGCAGGCTAGAAGTCCTCTATGGATAAAAGTGGTTTGGGATTTGAAGAAGGAAAAAATTCAAAGGAAAATCAATCTCCTAACATAATGATTCAAAGCAATGGTGGACAATTCAAGAATCTAAGGAGAAATACTGGAATGATTCCCATCAAACAACCTAATTCTCAAAGGTATTTATCTTTTAATAATGTCTATTATTCTTGCAATAAGTTTGGACATAGGGAAAAGTATTGTGAAAAGAAAGAAAAAAAATGATAGAATGAATGAAAATTATTTATCATTCATTGGATAATGTTTTGAATTCAAGAGGATTAAACACAAAACTAATGAATGCATAAATTAGAAGTTGAATAAGATGATTTATTCATTCAATGGGAATTATTATCACTATAATTCATTTGGATATAAGGCTAACCAATGCAAATACAGATTGAATAAAGGAAAATTTGGATGCAAGAATGTTGTTTGCTATAATTGCATCAATCTGGGACATTTTTCTAGAAATTATAGAAGCAAAAATATGAGAAGTAACAATCTAGTAAAGAGATATGAATCAGTTATAAAGATCAATCCAATAGAAACAAAGAAGGAAATGGAAAGGACGAGGAGAAAGGAAGGATAATTTGGAAGACAAGTAGAATTAGAAGCATTGTTTTGTGTTGTCCTCTAGTGTAGATACTCTCGTCAAAAATTAATTTAGGCAATCGCTAAGGGGGAGCAATAATCAAAAAATTAATAACCCCTCTTTTGATATATGATGTCATATCATGACAAAAGTGTAGAAAATGGAGGTAATTGTGTAGCTTAAATTTTTTTGTAAAACTATTATACTATAAATCGAAATAAATGTTCTTTGTTACAATTTCTTTGTGGATGATTATGTGTTTAGATTCATTTTACCATTTGTAGAAGTAGACAGAAGATTGTGGAGAAACCATTTCAGGAAAAAAATCCACCACCAAAATTAATAGTGATTGTATTATTTAACCTTAGAACAAGATTTAAATAATTATTTATCAATCCTTGCTTGAGATGCTTCTTTTTCCTTCAACACTTCTTCTTCACAACCTACAATAAAATCTAATCAAACTCTCTTCAACTTGCTGCAATAAATAGATAATAATGAGCCTTGTAAACTCCAAATAGTTGTCAATTACAAAACTCAAAACTTATCTCACAAAACCCGTGCCTATTCTTTGCAAGTAGAGTTCTTCCAGGAAAAACAATGTCAAACCAAGTCCATCAATTTGGGCATCCAAAACTGATATCATAACTCAATGTTGATTACAAAGATATCTTGTAAGATGCTCCTAAAAGTTGGCGCCCAAGAATAGGCCCACTTAACATAGCCGTATAAAATATCTTATCATGCAAGAGTGTTAACCCCAAGATGCCAACTTGGGTGCCCAAGGTGGGTCCAAGTCAATCTTTGTTAACTGAAACATATCTCTCCACCATTCATGCAAATATCATGCATGATTGATCATCCCCACTTAATTGAATGTATCACCTATTATCTATCATGCAACTCAAGTCATTAGTCATGCATTCCAAGTCAACTAAAGTCAACTAGCATTCAACTGAAACTAACTGCATGCAACTAAAGATAATTGAACTAAACTGAACTGAACTGAATTCAACTAATAATAAACTGAATTGAACTAAACTAAATTGAACTTCATGCATGTAAAAATCAATTCCTAACTTCTAGGATCTTCACATGCATTACTAAAGTGTTATCTTTCTCCAAACAATGAACTTAACTCAAGTTAGGTTCCACCTTCCATGTGGGTGCCCCATGTGCTCCTATTTTGTAGGAGCTCTGCTTGGGTTTCCCCACATGTTTCTATCATTTAGAATTAATTACAAATGTCAATTTACATGTTCATTTCATTTGAATTTAGTCTCTTTCTAATCCTAGTGTTGGGGAACACTTTCCAAGGACTTTAGGAGATACATGAAATAATTTTTAAAGGATTGCAATTAAATGGAATCCTATTTCCAACATTCTCCCACTTGACATTATACATTGCAATTATTCTAAAAAGGGAATCATTATTATAAATCAAGTATAGGACTCAAGGCCAATGGCCTTCCTACACCAACTAGTCAATCCATGCCAACTTCAATTGCAACCTACATAATCATGAAGCTCCAAGGAAATGATTAGTACTAAAAACCAATAGAACTTATCTATAGGAACTAGTTTTGTGAGATAATCTGCAACATTAATCAAAGTGTCAACTTTCACAATTAGTACCTTCCCACTCTCAACCATTTCTCTCACAAAGTGATACTAAACATCAACATGCTTAGTATGAGCATGATACATAGGATTTTTGGCTAAACAAATAGTACTCTGACTATCAAATTCAAGTTTAACTTACTTGCAATTAAAACCAATACCTATCCCAAGTCTCTATAACCAAACTGCCTCTTTGGAGGCATGTGAAGTCGCCAAGTGTGTTGAACTCATTTCCAACCAAGGTGTAGGCTCCTTGGATTTCCCGCTGAGATCTCATCAAGAGTAACCATCTCGACACATGTCTCTAACCATAAGAGAGCTCAAGCCTCACCTATTTCTCCAAGTATCCATGAGGACCTGTAACCAACCAATCCATGCCAAACTCCAAATGCAACATAGCACTATCATGAAGTAATCAAGCAAATGATTGATGTACCCAATACATAAGAGAACTACTATGATCAATATCAAAGATCCAATCATGAATTATAAATATAAATATGACATCTATGATCTAACCATCTCCTCCAAGGAGATCACATGCATCATAACATACATAAACATCCTAGTCTTAAGATAACAAGTACCATGCCAGACTCTAAATGCATATCAAGATTAAACCAGGACATAATAGCAACCAATCTAAAACAAGAAAAAACATATCCCCAATCACATCAAGACAACCTTACCAATGATGCATCAACGTCACTACCAACAACTCCCACTAAACTATGGTACGAGCTACACATGGCATCATGACTACCATCCTCTTCATTAAGATCACTCTTTAACATCAAGAAAAGAGTCATATGAGGATTCATTTGTATAAGAATCATAACTCTTTTTCTTGTTCTTACAATCCTTCTTCACATGTCTTAGTTTCCCATAGGTCCAACACGTTACCTTACTCTGTCCTTCAGACATACCCTTCCCTTCCTTGTCTCCATTAGGTTCCTTTTTCCCAAGTCTACAAACAATGCATATTTTATTTCCATTTTATAATTCCTCTTCATCTCCTCTAATAGGAGAGTAGTAATTATATTGTCCATCTTTGGATCTGCACCACTACCACTGATAGCAACAATTAGATTTTCCCAAGATTTTGGTAAAGAAAAAAGTAACAAAATGCATTTATCTTCATCTTCTAGCTTTACATATATAGATGCTAATTGAATTAGAATCAAATTAAAAAAATTAAAAATATTTGCAATAGAATCACCATCTTTCATCTTTAAATAATACAACTTTCTTTTCAGATACAACTTATTAGCAAGACTTTTGGATTGATCAATATCACCTATTCTCTTCCACAACTTATATGTGGTAGTTTCATCTGAAAAATTCAAGAGAACAACATCAAAAAGAAATAATCTTATGGTTCCTCTTTCCTTCTTATCAAGCTTAGCCCAATCCTCATCTGACATCATTGTAGGTGACTTTGTCTCATTACCAACAACTAACCATTGATCTCTCTCTTCAAGGAGATCCTCCATTTTTAGTTTTCACATCTCATAATTAGATCCATTGAATCTTTCAATATCTAAATGAGAATTAGAACTCATTGTAACAAACTTATTTTCTAAAATCAACAATAACACAATAGTAAAAGCTCCCACTATAGACAAAAAACTTCAAACTTTTAAGAGAAAGGAATACCAAACTCTACACCAACTGTTACCTTTGATACCAAATGTTGAAAATGGAGGTAATTATGTAGCTTAAAAAAACTTGTAAAATTATTATGGTGTAGATCTAAATAAATGTTCTTTGTTACAATTTCTTTATGGATGATTATCTATTTAGATTAATTTTACCATTTGTAGAAGTAGACAAAAGATTGTAGAAGAATAAGACTAGAAGATAGAAGTGAAAAAACATATACCGTGGAGAAACCCTTTTGAGAAAAAACTTCACCACCAAAATTAATAGTCCTTGTATTATTTAACCTTGGAACAAGATTTCAATAATTCTTTATCAATCCTTGCTTGAGATGCTTCTTTGCCTTCAATAATTCTTCTTCATAACTTGCAATAAAGTTTGATCAAACTCTCTTCAACTTGCTGCAATAAATAGACAATAATGAGCCTTGTAAACTCTAAAGAGTTTTCAATTACAAATCACAAAGCTTAACTCACAAAACATATTCCTATTCTTTGAAAGTAGAGTTATTTCATGAAAAACAATGTCAAACCAAGTCCATCAATTTGGGTGTCCAGAACTGATGTCCTAACTCAACATTGATTATGAAGATATCTTGTAAGCTCCTCATCAAAGTTGGCACCAAAAAATGGGCCCAACTAACTCAACCTTATAAAATAACTTATCATGCACAAGTGTTAACTCCAAGATGCCAACTTGGGTACCCAAGGTGGGTCCAAGTCAATCTCTGTTTATTGAAACATAGCTCTCCACCATTCATGCAAATATAATGCATGATTCATCATCCCAACTTAACTGAACATATCACCTATTATTTTTCATGCAACTCAAGTCATTAGTCATGCATTACAATTCAACTAAAGTCAACTACCATTCAACTAAAAATAACTACATGCAACTGAAGATAACTAAATCCTAACTAAACTAAACTGAACTGAATTGAACTGAACTTAACTAAACTAAACTAAACTGAATTGATACTAAACTAAATTGAACTGAATTGAACTTCATGCATGCAAACATCAATTCCTAACTTCTAGGATCTTTACATGCATTACGGAAGTGTTATCTTTCTCCAAATAGTTAAGTTAACTTAAGGTTGGTTCCACCTTCCATGTGGGTGCCCCATGTGCTCCTATTTTTTAGTAGCTATTCTTGGGTGTCCCCCACATGTTCCTATCATTTAAAATTAATTACAAATGTCAATTTACATGTTCATTTCATTTTAATTTAATCTCTTTCTAATCCTAGTGTTGGGGAACACTTTCCAAGGACTTTAGGAGATACATGAAATAATGTTTAGGATTGAAATTAAATGGCATCCTATTCCCAACAAGAAGTGCGTTTATTAAGGTTATAAATTTAGGATTTCATGTGAAAGGAATTTTTAGACACACATGCATTAAGATTGATTTCCATAGAGTCTAAAAGTATGGAAGTTTACACAAATTTTGAGGTCATCTACTTGTGATCCAAAGCATTTATTGTAGAAGAATTTGGGATTAAGGAAATAAGTTAAAATATGTTAAAGAAAACACATTTGATGAAAAGCATTTGTGAAAGAGGAGAAGCATGCAAAAAAAGCTTGAAGAAACCAAATAAACTCCATACAATAGAAATTCAAAATTTGGTGAAAGAGGTTAGTCGCTATTGCTATACACTATTTCATCTGAATTATTTGTCATTTTTTTTTGAATGAAATGGATATATCTTGAATAATAGACAATTCATTGATACCAAATGCACAACTCAAAATGTACCCTATTAAAACTTTAGAACTTGATCCTTTGGGTGCTTTTTTGGATATCCCTCTTAGTGTTATAATGATTGAAGATGTTGGGGGATACATTCATAAAAAATTGTATGAACCCTTCTATGCAAAATCTCACATGTTGTGGCTTGAAGAATTAACTGGAAATGATTTTATCCTGAAACCGAAATACAACATACTCATAGAAATAAAATTGGATGTATGGAACAATTTTCTAGACTTTAGTAATGAAGAAATATGTATCAGAATGGCTCTTCACATATTTCATTCTAAATGTGTGTGGCTTGACAACTAATATACGATATCTAGAGAAGTAATTAGAGATGTTACTAGCTTATCAACCTCCGGACCAACTCTTGAATGCAATGTTGACCAAGAAAAGAGTTTAATAAGGAACACATGTGCTAGAATCACTAACTTGGAAATTCAAAATGCAACTCTAGTTGTTTCATAGCTGATCTTTCATGAAAATGATGTCTCCACCATTGTAATTGATCTTTTATTGGATATGGTTAAGAAAATAATAGAATATGACTTTTGTGAGCTACTCTGGCAACAACTATTGGAGAATCTGTGAGATATCTAGAAGAATAAATGTACATTTAGATATGGTACATTTTTATTATGTCTAATCTTCTATTTTATGAGGGAGGTTCCTAGAATAGGTGAATTTAGTTGCAAAAATAGCAAACTATCACTCATTAGATCAAGGAACTTATGAGAAACATTAGGGATTTGGATGCACAAGGAGATGCACTTGCTACATTCTTTTGAAAGTTTTAGAGAAGAATGAATAGAAGGAGGAGAGTTCCAAGAGAAATGGTTACAAAATATAAGAATGATATAACCTTTTTGGTAACCATTGATAGATGCATTATCAAGGAAATTTAACCAAGGAATTCATGGATATTTGAGTTTGGATATGATATTGAGAAGGGCTATGCTGTTGGAGGCATTGAATTCCTGATTAAGAGCCCTTAGGACCCCAACAGACCTAGGTTTGGAACCTACACTAAAGTAGCTAAGGCTTTTGAAGAGTCTGAGATAGTCTTCAAAAAATAAATGTCTGCCACTAGAGAAAAGAGGAAAGTCACTGAGGCTCATGCATTAGTTTCTCAAGTTGAACCTACTCCAAGAATACTTAAGCAACTAGCCAAAAGGACATATTTTTAGGTTGCTCTTGGTGTGTTCACTAGTTCTTCATGATCCACTAAGGAAAGCACAAGTACATTAACTAGTAGATTCAATGTATTAAAGAGAAAATAAGTAAGTGACATGGTCTCTTGGGTTGAAGATGAAGGATTCTTGGAAATTGTAGAAAAGTGCAAGTCTACTCACAACATGGTACTTGAAAAAATCAAGGATGTTCAAGAGTGTGAGAAAGAGGTCAAGATTTTATTAAATTTTTGTTGGAATTGGCTTGATTCAATTCAAAGACTCAAGGGTGTTGAGAACACAATCAAAACCCATATCAAGTTTGCATCTAGCACATTTGATCTTGCACTTCATTTGGATGATAAAACTTGGTATGGTTTAGCAAAACTACATGAAGAATACCTTGCATCCCATAAAGAGAAAGGATAAATGATTGAATAGTATGGGATGGTCAAATACCTAATCAAGATTAAGTGTACACTTGTCTACTAGGTTCTTTCTTTGGCTGATAGAACTTTGAAATCTAATGTTACACTCAGAATTGTGACTAAAGGAAAATATATTGTAATTAACCTCAACTATCTTTCAAGATATTTTTCCGATGTAGAGTAAGGACTCAAAACAATAGTCTTGACACTTTCCAATCAAGGTTTCAAAGCAAACAAGGAACAAGTGTTTCTTGGGTCATTTTTGGCAATGTGTTCCTCAAGCATAACACATGGGACAACACCCTAAAATCACTCAACCCTTTAGGGAATCATGGGCTAAGGGAAAACATGGCGTGTTCAAGAAAATTTCAACATTCTCCAAGGGTTTCCAAACATATATAGCCCCCAACAAATGATCAATGCAAAGATTTGTGCAAACTAGACATAGTTGCCCCTAGGTGTGACAAGGCAATGACTTCAACCAAAAGGCTTAACAATGAAGGGTCATGCTCCCAATTGACTCCTTGGCATGTATAGACCTTAAAAAACATGGAACAATGTTTATCAAACCCAAAATTTAAGAGAAAATGCAAGTAATTTACCAAGCAACCATACAATAGGTTTTATGACTATCACAATGAGACTGCAAATCAAAAATTTATGTCAAACAAATCTTCTTCACATGTGCATGAAATGATCCCAAAACTTGTAGGGATGTAGATGATTCCAATACATTTTTTTTACCAATTTGTATCATTTTCCTACAATGGAAACTCAACTTATGGCATTATTTCAAAGGTTGGAAACCCTAGGTAGGGTTTGGGGCTATTTTCACCAAAATGACAATCACTTGTGAAAATCATAACCAAAATTTACCAAACCAATTGAAAATTAAAGATATCTCATTCCTCCATGTTCTTTGGGAAGTTTCCCATTTGCACAAGCAAGTACAGATCCATACAAAATGAAGAAACAAGTCTGTAATGTTAGAAATGCACAAAAAAATTAATGTTTTCATTCATCAAAACTTTAAAAACAATGTCTCCAACCCCCCATTCAAGTTTTGAGGGGTTTTTTATATAGTTTCCATCCAAATCAATTGTTGGAAACCACCTTTTGATTATTTTACTAACAAAACACCAATTTGACACTTTTTGCAAAAGTTGCTTGACCACATTTTGAGCAACATTGACAACTTTTACAAATTTTTAACCAATTATCCTAGAACACTCCAAAATTAATCCACATAATCCCAAATGTTCATAAATGGCCTTCTTATATTCCAAAACACTCAAACAACCTAAAAACCAAAAATGACAAAAAGGTATGGTTATGAGGCTCCTAATGCCCCTACATCATTGTCAAAGGAAAAAAGGCTTTGGGATGAAGGGAGATGCTCATGGACAAGTATTATTAGTAAAATTCAAAGGACAACAACCTCTAGTTGATTATACACAATTTTATTGGTTGTACTCCTTAGGGGGAGTATTCACATATGTAAATGGAACTGTTAAAGCATTAATTTTTTTTTTCCCTTTTCCATTGATGTCAAAGGGGGAGAGAGGTATCATATGAAAATCAAGGTATCATGTGGAAATAGAGAAAACATTAAAAGTTTTGTGAAGAGTTTTTGAGGAGAAAATTGAAAATTTGAGAAGAGGTATTTTGATGGTTTTCACATTGTGTATTTCCATCAATGAAAAAGGGGAGATTATTTTAAATTGAGAGGTTATCATTGGTGTCAATAGATAGTGGAATTTGGATAATCACCACAATGGAATTTTAATGTGTATCACTACTCAACTTCTTTGGTATTGGAAGTTTGTTGATCCAATATTTTGATTTGAATTGTCTTGTTTTCTAAGATTTTCTCATAAGCTAATAATATATTCTACCTTGACATCAATTGCATCCACTGACAAGGTTTCAGTCAACTAGGTTATATGGTTGGAAAGGTATAGTTACCAGTAGTTTAGGTAACATTTTCATTCTTATACACTAGCTTTGTACGTTAGTTTTTTGGTTCAGATTCTATCTCAAAAATAGACATAAATACAAGACTTTGTATGTAAATTTGAGATGACAAGATGCATTCTACATTGGAATTTCATAATGATATATGAAGGCATGTGAAAGATATTAATGACAGTATTCTGATCTAAAGACTACAATTAATTTCTATATAGTACACCGATGTGGGAGATTCCACCTTTTCTCATATTTGATTATCATATTGTGAAATGTTGAAGATAAGTAGTTCGGTGTCGTCTAAAGGAGAATTCAATGTGTTAACAAGTTTTTGTGTTACATGTTTGAAGGATTTCATATATGCTTGGAGCTTTGGTCTAGCTCTAGCTGACCTAATTATGTACTAATGTTGAGAATTTTTAACATGTGCTATGAATGATAAAGGGACCTATCTTAGGTCCATTCCAACTATTTATATGTGAAGATGAATGTGTTTTGAGGATAATGATGATAGGATTTTTTTATATTTGAAATAAGGGTTCTCTATGTAGGCTAACCTAACTATTGAACATGGATATATGTATGTACATAGGTAAGACATTTTGGGTGTGTGTGTTGGAGTTGGAAAAATGAAGTGTGAGAGATACATGAAGGAAAAGAAGAGAGTGTGTATGTGTGAAACTATATAGGTGTTTTATTTATATGCATCACCAAAATTGAACCCCAACACAAGGAAGGTGCATTCTATCTCAATTCATCACTTAGCAATGAGACATTCCCTACTCATGTAGTGAGCCTTTAAGGATAGTGCATCTTGATGGTGAGCCATTATAATATTTTATATTTGGATAATTATATTGTGAGCTAACCCTCACTGTGGTTTTTCCCATTTTGGGTTTCCCATGTAAAAATACTAGTTTTCATGTGTGTTGATGCATTGTCTTGATTCCATGTTTTCTCTTGTTTCAATCAAAATTATGATGTTGTTTAGATGGATTTTATGTGAATGGTTTTATGGAATATTGATTCACCCCCCTCTCAGTATTTTGGATGTTCATAATCATTCACCTAGGGGATAATGGGTCTTGAGTTAGGTTTTGTCTACAACTTTTAGAAGCCTCTGATATATATCTAAATCCTTTAATTTTCCTAGGTTTCACATTCAAAAAGACAAATATAATTTTTGCAAATGATTTTCTATGAGATGACAACTTTTGCAACTTTGACAAGTTCTCCAATTTTTCTCTTCAAGAAATCTTCAAGATTTCTTCCACCTAAATTTGCAAACATAAATCAAGAGGGAAAATTGTTTTGTTTTTGGTGAATGGTGATTTTCCTTGGTTGAACCCCATTTTGGTAATCAAAACTTGAAGTGAAACAAATAGCATGAAAGGAATGATGAATGAAAAAATCAATGTTACAACAAACCAAACCCTTTAATAAACCTTGGAATACATATCTACAACTTGCATGAAATAGATTCAATGTGTGTGTATCTTGAACTTGAATCTTGACTTGAAATAATGAGTTCAATACTTGAATGGATCATGAAACATGCATCATCAAATTAGCTCCAAAATCATGCATGGTGCAAGAAGACTTTGGCATGACAATTGGATCTTGATTGTTGCAATAAATATTTAATAAGTTTTCCTTTGTATTCCTTGAATTGCTCTTGATCAACTTTACTATACTTTTGGTCACTTGAAAATCTTCTAGGTGAAATATAGTGAAATGACCTTATATTTATAGATATGTATACTTAGTTTCTCAAAATTCAAATATCACATGCTGACATCTAAATATGGATTTGAAAATGTTAAAATACCACCAAAAAAAAAATTTAATTCTATTTCCTAGGTCTAATGGAGGATCCATTCACCCATGGGCGAATGGGTCCTAGGTCCCTAACCCTAGGACACACATTTCTCAATGAGAAGTGTTATGTTAAGGAATTAATGAATGTCAAGTTTCCTCTTTGGAAAATGTAATAAAATAGGCTTGGATTTGAATTAAATGGTCCAATTAAGGAAAATTAAGCTCAATTAATAAGAGAAGCCATAGATAAGTGTAGAAGTGTAAAGGGGTACACTCCACAACACAAAAATAAGGCATAATTAATTCCATTTTAATATTAATTCCAAATTAAATGTGAAAATGCAAAAGGGATACATTTTTCTACACTAGAAAAATGTTAGTGAATATAATTACATATTGTAAAATATATTGTGTATTGGAAGCTCTAATTTTCTATAGTAATCAATTCAAAAGATAGCAAATCATATCTAATAATCTCTACACAACCTTCCAAAACACTTTTCCTTGCCATGTTATAAGTTTATAGTCAAAGACCAAAATCAAGTACTAAGAAAAATATCACAAAAATTCACAAGAAAACTTCACATGTGTTCAACTCTAGATCTTTAGAATATCACCAAAATATTTAAGACCAGCACAAATCTGGTTCAAAATTTCCACATTAAAATAAAAAATTTGTTTTTGAAACTACAACTTCAATCTATAATTTGAAACAAACAAATCTTATGAAATAAGAAGTAGAATTGTACAAGTTGAACTACACAATGTGTAGTTCAGCCTACAACTATAATTTCAAACCCAAAATTATCTATTAATTGGGAATCAACATGTTACTTGAACCAAATTTATTTTCAAACCCCGAACAATAGAGAGAAACAAAAATAGACAAAATTGGAATTGATTCACATTGTTAGTCACCTATCATTTGATTAACATTTGTTTATTGTATCCCCCACTTACAAGTCCTCCCTATCGAATCCACCCTTAGCTCTCAAAATAGAAAGAAAAGTTTCACAAAACACACTATTTTTCATCCTATTGATGATGGTGTTAGTCGCAACAACAATGCAGATAAAATCCTCACAGGAAAACTGAGAAGAACCTATCTTTACTTGAAAGACTGAACCAAGGCAACCTAAAAGTTTGAGTAATAGGGAAAGGTTGACTTAGCTTAATCCCAAGGCTCTGATAGTCAATTCTTGACCATAATAGGTTCACTTCAAGGTATGATGTGATATTGTTGTTAATATCAAGAGGTTTATGGTTATCTTTGGTTTCTTTAAGAATCATAAGCATCAGATAAAAGATTTCAATTCAAACATTAAAAAAATTCATGAAATCAACAAATTTGCAATAATATTCCACGAATATCAAACAATTTTTCTTTCACTTAAGTAGATTTAGCTTTAAGCATTCAGTAATTTCATAGAAATGAAAGATATTCAATAATATTTTCATTCATTCATCTCTTTTTTATAATTTTTTATAAAATTTAACATCTAATCTAAAATAAAACATCAAAATACTAAAAAATAAAATTACTCATAGGTATTCTCTATGCATGCCCCAAGATTTAATCAAATCGAAGAAAATTATTCTATGCTTCATAGCTAGGCATAAAATGGTGTGAGCTCTTAAAGAAGGGGGTTTAGTTTGGACACTATAGACATGGAAGATGTACCAATTACACTTGATCCTAATTACTAACATTGCTTCATCCTAGATCATCTCCTTTGATAATCATTTAATTAAATATTCCTTATTTTATTAAACTCATCACATTCTTCCTCTTAATTAAATAAATCATTATTTATCTAATTAAGTCATCGTCTTCTATTGCCAATAGTGGCATGGTGTGATGGTTTAAAGGTGGAATTGTTGTTCTTTCCATCAAGTTTCAAACCCCATTGGGGTAGTATTGTTGAGTAGTTGTATTCTAGTTCATAGCTCTAGTTCAAAAGCGTTTACCCCTTAAATAAAATAAAATAAAAAGAAAAGTCACCATCTCTTGTTAATTAAATAAATCAATCTTTATTTAATTTAATCTAACATCATCTCCTTTTAATTAAATAAATCAAAATCTTTATTTAATTAAGTCTAAATCACATTCCTCTCATTTTGATTTAAATCAATCTAAAAATATAAATCAAATTGTCACATCAAGTAATCTCTCTTGGAATTAATCAAATCTTGATTAATCCTAATCTTCACTCTAATCCTCTAGATTTTGCAACTTTCTCAATAAATAATTTCTTTTGATTTATTAAATCTTCTAATTTCTCTCAACATGGCATCAAAAAGGAATATTCTTCCAAATTTGAAAAATCCCTCCAAAGGGATTTGTCATTCCAACAAGGCATTCAATACCTCTTACATGTCCATGTGCATTAGGCCAAGTGGCATTTAATTCATTTATTTATCCCTCCAACATGTCATTTAAAAGATAGAAGGATTCTGATTTTCTCTTTTAAAGGAAATAAATCTTGAAAAAGATGAGAAGGATAATTGATGAATTATCTAATTAAATAAATTAATTAGATACACATGATTTTAGATTTTGGAAAGAAAGTGAGAATATCCTTTTTAGATTTTATTAATTAAATAAATATTTGATTTATTTAATTAATGTTAAATTTATGATTTCATTAATTAAATAATATCAATTATTTAATCAACACTAGAAGAATGAATAGAAAAAATTTAATTAAATAAATAATATAAATTATTTAATTAACATTAGAAGAATGGATAGAAATGATTTAATTAATTAAATAATATAAACTATTTAATTAACATTAGAGGAATGGATGGATTCTGCATAGGAAGGAAATATATGAAATTAGTCAAATAAATAAGATTTATTTAACTAATTAGATGGTGACATGGGTACCTAGGGAAAAACATACTACAAGATGTTCTAAATGATGCAATGTTGTGACAAAGTATTGTAAGAGAACATTTTTGGGTGTCTACATTTTGCCCCTCTTTGAGATGATGTTCGAGGTGATGAGATTTGTGTAGAGTAACAACATTTCAAAGAAGCTAAGGTATGGATAGAGGAAAATGGATGATGATATCAGAATATGATGATGATGGAATGATGATGCCCCCTCAAGAGGATAAATGAGTTGGAAAAACACAGGTAGGCTCTCAAAATGAAAGGGATGGGTCAAGAACTAAAGATGAAGGAATGGATAGAAGAAATGAAAGGATGTGTTATGTTGAAATGAAAGTGAGCAACCATGATGTTTGATTTAGCACTAGACATTATGCACCAAGGTATAAGGACCAAGGTGACTATGTGTTGTGTGCCCTAGCGTAATACAACCTTCTCTAGATACAAGATATGAATATTAGCTAGGAGCAAGTTGGATTTGACAAAAATGCAAGATGGAAATGATATGACATGAAGGATAGGTTGGATAGATAAGACATTGTGCCCCCAAGTGTAAGTGACATAGAAGATCAACCTACACATGATGCATGTTTGCCAGTTTTTCATCATAGTACTTATCCAGTGCGCCTATTTACCATGTTTTCACTGTTGGATGAAGGGATTTCTCTTTACTTTTTTTTTTTCCATTTTTTTTACTCTTTTTGACTTTTTGACTTTTTGGATAGGAGAAGGAAAATATGGATAGAAGGGACTCAAGTGTCTAGTTCCATGAAAGGTGGTAGTCCCACTAGAGATGGATATCATTACATAGACTATGTCAAATGTGATTATGCTCATAGATGTCGGTAAGGGATAAAATGAAAGGGAGATGCAGTAGGTAGAGTGGATTATGGAGGTAAATAGTGGATTATGATACAGATTATGTAGGAAGATGATAGTGATTATATGGGACTTATGGAAAAGATGAATGTGGAGGCTTAGTCAAAAGCATGGACCATAGGAAGATGGTGGGGGAGATATGTAGGATAATGAGTGAAGGGTGGGGAGATGGAGGTATGTGGAATTGTTGTGAAATAGAAGGGAACCATGACCAATGGTTGCATGCACTTTGATAAACATTGAAACTTTGGATGTGGATGGGGTGTAGGAAGAAATGGAGATGTTTGCTTAGGAGGTGGTGGATGTAGTGCTTTTGGTAACCAGATAGACTTAGTATTTTTATGATTTTTGTTTGGCTTGTGGGATTTTTGTAATTTTTGAATAGAATGTACATTTTGGATGGAAGGGGATGGTTGGGATTTTTGTGATGTAGATGCCTCATTTGAATTGCTTTCCTTTTACTTAGGGACCCAAACCATTTTAGCTTTGGCCTTTACTTTTGGAGGTATGGGCTTATATAACTTTTTGAATGTATTATGTTTTGACTTTTTGTATTGATGCCCTAACGCATGAGGATTTTTAGGATTATTTACTTTATAGGTAGAGGCATTGATTTTTTTTCTTTTGAATCCCATGGGTATGGTGGAATGAGTGGAAGCTTCATTTTTATACAATGCGTGCATTTTTTGGTCATGATTAGGAATGTTAAGGTATTTATGAATAAATGGATAAGAGGATTGAATGGTAGGGATATTAGGTGTTGGGAGTAATGGTGGTAAAGTGGATGGAGTGATATTATAAGTTGGAAGTAATGGTGGAAAAGTGGATGGTGGAAGGTGTATGGTCACATGATTTTGACATTTGTAGGATGATGGCAGAGGGATGGCAACATATGTTTTAGGTGTATGATTGGCTTTATGATGGAAAGTGGACTTAGGAGACATGGAGGAAGTACCAACATCTTGATATTGGTGTCCTTAGGGTGTATGTCCAAGGGCATCAGAGTGTGGAGGGACTTTGACATGGATGGGCTCCAAAATACCTTTTTCATGAAGGTCTAAACCTTTACTTTGGTGGTTCATGTTTTGGAGCATGCAATGGACAATGGGACTAGGTTTGTTTTGGACACTAGACTTGAGTTCATTATTAGATGAAGGTAAAGTGGATAAAGGTTGTTTTTCTAAGGAATAACATTCATGAATGATGGTGGAAATACCAATAGGATATGATGAAGGATGTGTAATGGGGTCAATAGTGGGTGATGGAGGATCATTAGGATCTTGATTAGCATTGTATTCACTTAGATCCAAGGTATTTGTTTGATCTTCTATGTGTGCTTGGGAGGCATATGTCTCATCAAGGGAAGTGGATGTTGATGGATCATGGATAGGACTAGGTATGGGGTGGATAGGAGCAATGGAGGTTTCTTGGTCATGGATAGGTGAAGTGATAGGCTCTTGACCATGGAATGCATAAAGTTGGCTAAGAGGATCATCATGGCCTTCTTGATCATAGGTAAGATCATAGAGGGGAGCTTGATCATAAATAGGAAAAAGTATGTTATGAGTGGGATCATTAGATAGGCCTAGATATTGATTAAAATGAGAGGTTAATGTTTCCTCATGCTTAGGATAATGATCTTGACATAACTCTTGGCTTGTTTTAATGGAAGTGGAAAGGGATGACTCTTGAATGGGATCAACATGTTCTAGATGGTCGACAACATGGAAAAATGATGGAGGTTGAATTGGACTCAATGGGGAAGACTCTTGAATAGACTCAAGGGGGAGACTACATGAAGGGGTTGTAAGAATGGGAATGGTATTTTAAGACTCTTTGGTAGGTTCAAACATGTGAGTTGGATGACATGGCGATGTTAGATTCCTTGCTAGCATCCCTTGGGTCACATCCTTTGGAGGTGGATGGGTGGATTTGGGTAATGCCATAGGTTTACTTCTAAAATGTTTGAATTTAGGGCATAAACTTTAAGGAGGATTAGATGATGATGGGGGTAATGAAGAGTTTGATGGGTTAGAAGGTGGAGAGGCCAATGGATTAGGATTAGGACATGGTGGCTAAGGGATATGTATTTGATTGGATGGTGGTATGATGGAGTTATAGGGTGCATGAACTAGATTGGTATTCCCCTTGTCAAATGGAACATGAGAATTGAAAGGCTCTTGACTTTTTTGCCAAGGTAGACTTTGGCTCACATGTGCTTGTTATGGGATGAATTGATGGGTTGATGTAGGATTGACATGGAAAGAGGTGGGATAAGGTGATGTGGAACTATTATGAAAGGATGTGGGATAAGGTGTAATGGAATTGTTTTGATAGGTGGATGGATTAGATTGATATGGAATGGGGTGGAATTGATGGTGTTGAATGAATTGAGGATGATGTGCTTGTTGGGTTTGATGAGTGGCTATGATATATTGGTCTTGCACTATGAGATGTTGCATTTGAGGTGATTGGATTGTTTGAATTTTTTGGATCATGTCATGGATTCCTTGAATGATTTGTTGGTTTAAGGGTTGTGGTTCCTGATAAAGTGATTGGAGGAGGTCTTGGAATTGGGGTGCTAGGTCTTCTAATGTTGGCATGGTGTAAAATGACATTTATTGGATTAAAGAGATGATTATGATTAGGATATGATGTGGAATGACAATATTGGATGATATGGATGATGTGGCAAGTTTTTTATTGGAAGTTTGACTTAGGAAATATCAAACAAAAGATATCACATGTAAATGCATGAACACACACACCAAAAACAATGATAAATTTTTCTTTCAAGATTAAATATTATGATTAATAAAACACTTGAATACATAACAAGAAGACTAATATTAGTCAAGTGGGTATGACCAATTAGGTCTCAAGCTAGGATGCACAAAGTTGACTAAGGATGATTTGAATGCAAAATCGTACCACACAACTAGGAGAAAGGGGTAACCAACCCTTCACCTTCACTTCCCAAACATATAAAATTCTTTGGGGCTTAGCCAAGAGTGACAAGATTTCAACTCCCAAACAAACGTGTCTTTCGATTCACACTTCAATTGAGGTTGTCCCTAGGGGTGATGAAATCCCCTAGTAGGCCTTCTATGAAGGGTTTGACAAAAAACAAACCAAGTGAGGTGTTTGTGATCACACATGCACTTGATTCACACTCGCGGTTGTTAAATGACCCTTAGAAATGAAATGTGTATATGCAAATAATGGAAGCACTTGTTCTTTTTAGCCCAAAACCAAATGTGTAGGAAGACAGTGGTTAATTTTAGACCCAATTTTTGATATGTGATTGAAGACAAAGTTTGTTTTAAGAGACCAAATCCAAATGTGTTACAAATAATGATTAAGAGATGAAGGATGAAATGAGTTCACTTGGTTATTTTTTCTTTCCAAGTTGATGTTGTGACTGATCCCAATGCTTTTCCAGTTCTGTATGATTCACCTACAAGTCACCAAAACAAGAAGAAACACAAACTTACAAGCCAAAGTGTGTTTAAGTCCAAAAACATGCAATATGTTAAAAATCTAATTAAATTAAAAAAAATAGAAATCTAAACTAAATTAAAGAGTTAAAAATCTAAATTAAATTAGAAATTAGAAACTAAACTAACTTAGAAAATTTAAAACTAAACTCAATTAGTAATTAAGAGCTAAACTAAAGTAGAAATTTAAAAACTAGATTAGCAAATCTAAATTTAATTAATATAGATTAAATTACTCTAAACTAGATTAAAAGATCCAAATCTAAATTCAAATCTAAAATTTTAAAAAAAATCTAAATCAAATCTAAAAATTAGAGAATCTAAATCAAATTTTAAAAAAATTAGAAAAATTAAAATCAATACTAAATTATAGTTTTAAAGTCAAGCCTCAAAACTAGGTGAAATTTTCAACTGCGTGCTTCAGACAACAACTCAAAACGTTGCCTGTCGCTCCTCTCTTGAGAACATAAGTAAATGGCATTCAAAACCATGAATATAATGCCTAAAAAGTTGAGAGATTCAAATTTACAATCTTAAACCTCATAGGGAGCCTACAAATTGAGAAGAATCACCAATATCAACGTTTGAAGTACTTGGAGGTAGATTTGTATAGACCAACCATCAAAATGATGGGAAATACAATATCTAGTAAGGACTTGTAAGCTCAGATCTTTGTCCAAGATAGAATCCATAGCTAAAATGACTTGATGTGAATGGCGTAGCAAAGGAAGAGGTTGGTCAACATTGGTGTAAAAGATCAAGATTCAAAATGGAAGCATGATGAATATGCACATTCTCACAATAGGGGCCAATAGACAAAACCTAGAGTTACTTCAAGAGAAGACATTCAAGATTCAAAATGGAAGCATGATGAATATGTTGGCTGGAAAATTAATTTTCCAAAGAAATTGGAGGATGAGTTGAAACACAAAAAAGACCTCCTAAAGCATAGTTTATCGACTCTGTGAGAGTGAAAGAAGTTTGAATTCTGAAAACTTCAAATCAAAAATTCCATTAGAGATTTACTTGCAATCAATTTAAATCACAAATTTAAAAAGGTGTTAAATGCATGGTCAACTATATTGATGACTTCACAATGATCTGTCTTCTTTGTTATGCAAAATATGGATTCAATAGAAATATTATTAGATCAAAAAATAGCCTTTTAACCTCATATAAAAATGTCATCAGATCAAAATGCAGAGAGAATTTATGTGTCACCTAAATATGCATGCATAGAATCACCTAAATACACAACATGTAAAATGAAAGCAATGTAGGCAAGGCTAGCAAAAGTCGATATACTTGAAATGATAAACGTTTGAGCAAATACTTATATTAGATAACATGCATCATAAAATATATGGCCTACATAATACAGTATATGACATTCAAAATATGGGTGCATGCCCCATGGTGGGAACAAAATGTAGATAGTGAAAAATCAGTAGGTTTAATGTGTTGAAAACAACAAAATAAATAAACCCTATCAAGCACCATGATGCACAAACTAGAATTAAAATGCAAATAAACAAAGGAAATGCAAACCAATTTTCAAACTAGACTTGATTGACCTCCATGGCTTTTCTCCACCTGCATGAGAATGCAAGATTTTGAAGGTTGATTGTTGGACGATTGTTGGTTGCTCAATTCAACAGCATAACAACCTAATGAAAATGACAAATGGAGAATGATAGAGATAGATAGAAGACTGAAGAATGATTTTGAAAAAGTGAGGATACTGAATAATCAACCTCCCCTAAATGGATTGTGAGAAGCTGTATTTATAGAGCCTTGATGTGGACAAAGATAAGATTTGATAAGGATTTGATTTTTGACAAAAGAGGAAATACAACGAGATGAGAAGATTTTAAAAAGATAGAAGGATTTTGATTTTCTCTTTTAAACAAAATAAATCCTAAAAAAGATGAGAAGGATAATTGATGAATTATATAATTAAATAAATTAATTAGATACACATGAGTTCAGATTTTGGAAAGAAAGAGAGAATATCTTTTTTATATTTTATTAAATAAATAAATATTTGATTTATTTAATTAATGTTAAATTTATGATTTAATTAATTAAATAATATAAATTATTTAATTAACATTAGAGGAATGGATGGATTATGCATAGGAAGGGAATAAATGAAATTAGTCAAATAAATAAGATTTATTTAACTAGTTAGATGATGACATGGGTACCTTGGGAAAAACATATTACAAGATGTCTAAATGATGCAATGTTGTGACAAAGTGTTGTAAGAGGACATTTTTGGGTGTCTACAATGGCCATTGGGAGCAATTCTATCATCTTGAAGATGGCAGATGTTGTTGGTTATATACTCTCTGAAGAAATGAGAAAGAAGGTCTCTCTAAACACCAAAGAGGCTTTGAGTGTTCGATGAAAACAAAAAGAATGAGGCAAAGATGAGAAGTAGTGTGTCCTTTCTAAGTCCAAAATAAGGGGAGATCAAAATATCTTAGTAAGTCCAAGGTAATATGCTAGAACTGTAGCAAACTTTGACACTTCTGAAAGGATTGTAAAGAAGAGAAGAAAGAGAAGAAGAAGAAGCAAGATTCTAATTTTGAGTCTAAAAAGGAAGATGGAGATGCCTTTATTGTAGCCTTGGCCACTTGTGCAGGTGATAATGTATGGTTGATAGACTTAGGTGCATCTTGTTGGAAATATATGCCTCAATCTCATAGGCTGAAATCTCTAAGAGAGGCAAGTCAGTGTGACATGCTTTGGGTTTGGCCAAATAGCAACTTTGGATCTTGTGGTTTGTATAGGTCACCGAGACAATGTTTAAGTCATGCCGAAGTAGCTTATCACTGTGACTTGTGACTGTCATTGTAACCCTATCCCAAGTGGATATCTCTTGCCGACAGGCCATTCATATTGTATATCAGGGAGACCCTTGGCTAAAAGGCTTACTTCGGTGTGAAATCCCAATGATAGCTATTGTCTCACCGACATCATTTTCTATTGAATCCATTGAGGAGAGTCTTGGGTGTTTGGTAAGAATTCTTACCGATAGGAAAGTATTACTGATATTATACACTCAGAGTAACATGTACTGGCTCGGTAAGAATTCTTATCGATGTGTGATGTCTTGCCAAATGGTTTTGCATTGAAGTCATTAGGATAATGAAAGGGGTCTTGGTGTGAAGTCTCAGCGACAAACGATAATCTTGCTGATTGTTGATCACTTCGAAGAGAGTCTTAGATCTCGGTGTGATGTCTTGGTGAAAGATGATTGTCTCACAGAATGGAAAACTCATGTCTGTGTGACTTTGAAGCTTTGGTATGATGTTTCACCAATAGTGTTAAGTCTTGGCGATAGCGATACATGTGATGATCATCAGTATGAGGTCTTGGCGACATGGCGAAGTTAGAGCAATGGCTCTCTGGACTCGATGTAACATCTTGGCGATAAGGATGACTCTTGGTGGCATTGATGGTTAAGCCTTGTGGCATCGGGGAGACATGGTTAGTGTCTCACTGACATGACAACATAGATTGAGACTTTTGACTAAGTGAAGACTATCTTATGTGGCTTGTTGTCGACCAATCAGAGGAGCCAAATGGGAACCGTTGGAAGATAGTTTGTTGTGGTCATTACTGAGAGGAAGTTTGACAGACAGTGATGACATGGATTTACTCTGTGGTCACAAATGATGTCTAGTTCGATGGTTCAACGGATTGCTGTGTGGTTGTATGATCAGTGGATGAATTCTATTCTATGAAGACTGTAATGTGAATGTTTTGTAACAAGGTTGATCATGGTGAATGTTGCTGTAAACTGACATCAGAAAGATAAGTTAGAACTCTATTTGTAATCTTTATTACTATAATACAAACTGACTTCTCTTGGTGTGGTGGGTTTTTCTCTTGTAAGGTTTTTCCCACGTATATTTGGTGTTCATATGTGTTTGTCTATTTCTCTGTTTCAATAATCTCTTTTTAGTGCATCTTAATTGGACTGTAATTGTAAAATTTAAAAGGAATATTTGCATTCTTCCTTGAGTTTTTGACGTTAGGATAGTTGCTTCTGCATCTATCGTTCCTTACACATCTTTCCACATGAATCCTAACATAATCTTTTTTAGTAAGTATGAAAACTATGATGGTGGTAAGTTGTATTTGGGTGATGATTCTTTCCTTGATATTGTTGGTCATGGTAGCATTCATGTGTAAAATTTTTTTATGGTGGAGTTAGAAAATTTGATGGTGTCTTGCATATCCTAGGACTAGTAAGAAATTTATTATCTGTTAGCAAGCTAATAGATGTAGGTGTGCATGTATAGTTTTCTAAAGCAGGTGTGAAAATGGTGAGAGGTGCTATGGTGATAGTGAGAGGAAGAAAATTAGGTATATTGTACCAAATCGATGCATGTACAGTTGAATGCAATAGCACTTCTAATAAAATTAAGCCAAAAACTACTTCACTAAAAAAGAGATGGTTTCCTCTTTTGTGGATGGTCATGGCTTCTGGTACCCAAGGGTGCTTTATGTACTAAATCAAAGTTGTCTACAAAGAAGACCATGTTATGGAACCAAAGGCTTGGCCATATTGGAGATAAGGGTTTAAAAGCCCTAAAAAACATGGACCTCATTGAGGGGTTAAATGATTGCAATCTAGAGTTTAATTTCTGTGGAGGCATGGTCAGGGAAAAATCCTTCACTTAGATGTTGTGCATGTTTCACACACACACCCCACCAAAGGTAGGGACCCCCTCTTTTTGCTCTTGGTAGGTTTTTTTTGCTCTCAGTGGGTTGCTTTGCTATTGTCTCACATTGCACACCCTTGTTTCCAAGCCCAAGTTGGCCACAAGCCTCAAAACAATCAATTTCCATCAGCCGAGATCACCTACCTAAGTTTCACCAAGTCATTTTCCTATGTGGGCTTAGTCTTGTGGGTTTCCTTTAGCTTTCCACCTTGGTATCCATTGAGCCTTACAGAACCACATTTGTGGGTCTCCTTTTGTTGTTCATCATTTTTCTCCACCGTTTATCTACAGCCAAGCCTCAACATCTTTCTGGATTGTAGACCCTGCATATGTTTTCACCATGCTCCATGGAACTATAGTTGTGAGTCACCCTATGCTGATCTTCATTCCCATTTCATCACTTTTGTAGTGGCTATCCCTTGACTTCTACCCGCATTGTGGGCCCCACTATTGGTGTTTCCATCCCCATCATTTCCATTTCTGAAGCCGACCCTATCACTTCAAGATTTCCTAAGTCCAAGTAGTCGCAAGTCTTTATGCCCAACCTACTTTTTTCTGACCATCATTGTCTAAATGGCTAAGATCTCACGTCCTCCTGATGGGAAGAAACCACATGGGCCATTTCCTCATAATGAGACCTTAATTCCATCAAAGATCTCTTGAGCCCAAAATTTGTTGGCAGGTTCACCTTGGCAGACTACCGCCTGGGGGAAGTTGTTCCCACAATGTTGTTTCATGAAGATGACCCTTCACTGCCTCCCCACTTTGCAGGCCCACATTCCACCAATTTCATCATTCTCTTGTAGGCCTCCCAATGGTAGCTATCATTTTCTAGCTCACCATTGCAAAGTGGAATGCACATGTGGCATGCCTGTTTCATCCACCCACATTGTTCTAAGCTTCATGGTCATTTTCATGATTAATAGTGTCAAACTCCTAGATGACAATCTCAATGGCACGAGTCCTTCTTAGCTCCATGCAATAGATCTTTTTATGTTGCAGATGATGATACTCTCACTCACCATTTTATTGAAGGATTTTTTTGAATGCCACTCGCATACCCACCTCCACAAATCTCTGTGGGGTCCACATCTCATCTTCCTATCTAAACAATGTCTTTGCCTAGCCTCCTTGCTCATTACTTCCTTGAATATTTTTATCTTGGGGCTCCCTCATGAAGGCCAGGGGAGTGATCACACAAATGCCACAAAATGTTATGCAAGTTATCATCATACTTGAGATGAGATAAAATGTAACAATCAAAATAGGATTGGAAAGACCAACATAAAGTAATATTATGAAATCATGATGGTATTATAGGAGTGTAGGATGCCTATTGTTGCGACGTGACTAGCTCGATTATTTGAAATAAAATCACTATGTGATGGTCACAGAATGTTGCAAAAGGTTGGAAGAATACAAATAATTGACCTACTCATAACACAAGGGGTGAGGGATATCTGTTCCATGAGGCTCGTTATGCAGGTCATTGTTGGTGCTTTGCTATTTCTTGGCAGTACCCTCACCTAGAATTTCCACATCCCTTTACCCACAAGGAAGTTGCTTGTGTGGGCTCTACATCTGTGGAGGTCATCTTTCATGTCTCTTTAACTGTGATGCCTCACTCATCAATTTCTACATGTCTCCCTCATGAACTCCATGCTTGTGGAGATTGTTGCTTCTTCAACTACTCATTAGCAACATCACACTCATGTTAATATTGTTGCCTTAAGGACCCAACTTGGCAGGAAAGGACCTGCTATATTGGTTGTCTTTGGCCAAATTCAATTTTCCTTTGCGCACAAATGTAATGCATCATCTTAGTAAATCAATCTAATAAGTTGAGAGTGCACATGAAGGAGAAGCTCGATGGATGGATAAATGATAGAGGCAACCCTCTAGATTTCACCCACTCTAGAATAAAGGGGTATCATGATGATTGTGCACACCTTGGAGGATATTTATAACCACAACATGATAACAATAGTAACCTTTGAACAACCATTTTACTTAGGAGAAATATTTAAAGTTATCTGGGCATGGGAAAATGTTTGATGATTGAATTTTGGTAGGGTATGATCGATTAGGAATGATTTCACATGAGCAACTAACATGAAATGAGGATGGGTCAATGGTCAGACCACTTGCCGGTGTAGGTAGAACATAGCGATAAGCGAGCTAAAGTAAAAACTGTGTGTGATCATTTGTGGGATTCTACAGTCTCAATGCCTTTATTAATGCCCTCTCCATCACATCTCCCCAAGTATGTCTACCCATAGTCTCCTCGGTGAAATCATTCTAGATGGGGTCTGCATTCTATCATGTCCAAATGGCTTTTCCCATGCAACCACCCACACTAACATCCTCGCAAACCATCAAATTCTCTCTCTAAAATATTGCAACCAACCCATAGGTATATTTATTTACCTCAAGGGTGGATCATTCACCAAAGTAAGAAATTATTGCCCTACTCAACATAGAATACCCTTGATGGATCATTTATGAGAAAAGGATGAATCATTTTAAAATTGCACAACGAACTAATTAGCTTCCTTTGCAAAGGAATAGGTCACTGAAGATTATGTATTAATGCAATGATAATGATGTGAACCAGTAGAATACCAAGGTGCTTAAAAAATACCAAGCAGAGTCAGCACACACCCCCCTTTATTGTCATGAGTACCCAAGGATTCAATAATTGTATGATTTACATGGAGAAAGAGGTGTTCTATCAGGGAAACAACTTGGGGATGTGAGTGGTCATTGTTAGTCTCGAATTCATAGTTGCATAAATAACTAACCATTTAGGGCCTGCAAAGAAATAAGTTCATTGCTTGGTCGTCAGATTGGTGTTTTGGTGAAATATTGCAAAAAAAGATATCACCTCATAGGAGCAATGATTCTCGAACAATATGGAGATTTTAAATATCGAATTATTAAAAGTTTGAATCTCCGAGTTGTTGCATTTTGGGGTAAATCTAAATACATAGAGGATAGTAGTGATAGAGGGGTCCTCATGCCCCACTATGAGAGTGCATCATGAAAAGGCTAGATGCGGTTATCTTAAAGTAGAGTGATGCCTACAATTCATCATTCTCGAAGTGCACTCTGACCATGGCTCTCTGCAGGCTACCACCTGCAAGCTTAGTCCTACATTCCCTTTGGTGGAAGCCATCTTTGTGGGCTCTACTAATGCAAGGGTTGTCTATCTCTCAGCCATTCCTAATGACTCCCCTATACCCTTCTCCCACGACAACTAAATAACATGACCTGCATATGTGAGGTAGCTCTGGAAATGAAAATCATAAGCGATCAACATGAGCAATGGAAGACTATAGGACAGGAAATATTCGACACATCATATGGAAATATTGGTTGTGAGAGGCACTATTAAAATTTTATCATAAGTGGATGAGTAAAATTTAGCTCACAACGATGGTAATATGAATGTGTACATCCAATTAAATGAACGTTATTGGGTGGACAAGCTCTGAGATTCTTAAGCATTAATTTGATCACCTTAGGTTGCTCTCATGAAAGGTCCATGCTATCCCACTATGAGAAGAGGATATTTTTCTTTAAGGGGATGCATAGATGATCGACATAAAATATCAAATAGTTGCAGATAGCATTCCTTTTAAAAATGGAGTAGGGAGGTGTATCTTGCGAATGTTATAATGTAGGCTTCCCCCAACCCACCACCATTGCTCATGACATCCTTATCCCTGGCTGGTGGTCTTGGTCATTCTACATCCTTCATTGTAGAATTCTCGAATGTGGGTCTTTCTTTCTCGTTGGTGTTTCCCTCTCCACCATTCTCATAATGGCTTCTCTACAACATCCTCCCTCATATGCCCATCCATGTGCTCCTCCCACACTACCTATATTGGTAGCTTTCTTTACAAAACCCACAGTCTATTATTTTGTTTGAACAAAGTCCTTTCACATCACATCCCACACAATCCTACTTTCTACCCAACTTGAATGGTCGGTGCTCCCATTGTGGGCGGCTCAAGTTTCCTCTATAAATGAACATCTTGATGGGGAGATTTTAATTATTGATTTATTTTAGAGTATTTGAACTATTGCTATGCATGGGGGTGAACCTCACAATCAAAAGGATGCACAATGATAAGTCGAAGAGGATTTGTTTGCTCACATTTCTTGAATGAGCCAAATTAATAAATCATCATGCTTTGAGTGAGCGAGGTTGGTATAAGGCTAGTTGTCTTCCATAAGAATTGGCAACATCAGTATTATGTTGGCTCGGGCATTGTCATTCTTGTCAAAGGCCCGATTGAGGTAGTGTGTTATGGATCGGTAAGAATAAATAAAGAATGAAAGGATTACTTGGTGTATGGACTTTTATTAAATAAATAGGCGAAGTAGGTGGTCATCATAAGGAACATTTCCAAATAAAATCCCAATTCATCAATTGTGAAGCAGACCTTCACGGGCAGAGCCATTTTACACACCATGGGAATTTCATATGTAGAGATCTGCACTCTTAATGTCATCACCTGTGGCCTTCCTAACCAACATACCCGTGCCTTCATCCTATAGAAAACACTCATATCCAATGTTCTCACAAATAGCATAAAACTACTTCATGTTCATAGTTCCATAATATTAAATTCACCCATTAAGGATTATGAGAACCACCTTGTGCAAGTTCATTTGTAAAAGGGGGGGTGATACTATAGAGGGAAATTCTTAAATCTTACAAATTAAAAGAGAATGATACCGCCCCCCGTCTATCATAAAGATGTGGAAAATTAGTCATAGGAAATATTTAAAAGTGATTTGAAATTCAAAAGGGTTTTTAGTAATGATGTTAGTTTATCTTATGATCAACTTTAAACATTTTTCTAAGGTCCACTTTTGCGTGTATAAATGATTTATTGAAAATTCGATTAAGACATTGTAAGTATTATATGCAAGAAAGGAGAGCTTTTATGAACCTTCACGGACACCTATCAAGGGAGTTCCTATGCATGAGGAGTTTGCATATGGAGTGTGGTCAAGGGGAGAATGCTTCCACTTTTGATGACACATAGAACCCCTTAGGGGGGGACACTTAAATCAAATATGTTTGAATGATGGATAGTGTACCAAAGGACAACTAGAAAATAGATGACAATGCCAATGGGAGACAATGTGAAGAGCATAGATGGTTGTCTGCTAAATTTACAAAAGAGGAAGTTGTTTTATTCCTTTTCAAATGATCATGATCCATCAAGAGTTGTCTCATTGGATCAAGGACAACTAATCCATTTAAAGATGATGCAAATATGCAAGTGAGATGCATCTAATTAATTGCGAGACATTGCAAATCCTTCAAGTAGAGGACAACCTTTAAATAGTTTTAGCTACAACAAAAGGGCAATCAACTAGATGACAAAACTGCGATAGTGACAGGTCACTAAAAGACAAAATAAGGAAAAGAAAAAGGCTTTATTTTAAATAGCTATATAATGGTGGGGTAGGTGAAACCCTAACTTGTAATGAATCTGGGCCACTCATTTTAAATCAATCTTATCCATTCATTTGTTCTTTAAAAAAAATATAAATAGGGGATTGTCCCTCATTTGTAAATGGTTGGAGAACTAGTGTAAAGGGAATTTTGGAGCAATAAAGAGAAGCATTGCATGATTTTATGGGTGTTTCTTTTTGAGTTTTTCCATCATGCATGCATAGTTCAACTTCCAAGTTAGTTTTAGTTGTAGTTTCTTCAATTACAGTATTTACTATTACAGTATTTGATGAATTTCCAGCTCATGCCTTTTGTGATTTGTTAAGGATGAATCACTTTGTAAAGCTAGTCTAAGCTATTTGACATTGCTGCAACTAACTTATATTGTGTGTCCATGAGGTGAATGCACAATCTAAAAATATACAATCCTTAGAAGATTGCACTAGTTTTGTGTGGTTGTAGGTTCTCTTGGTCAAGAAAAACCTAGTTTAGGAAGTTTGTCTACTTTAGCAACCTGCATTGTTACTATTCATTCATAGCTTAGGATTTAGAATAGTTTCTCTTACCCTTACCCTTTTGCTACTTCTTTTAGCTCCTTGTTAGAGTAGGATTCCAAGCATCAAAACAAAGTTAAATCTAATGAACATGGCATGTTTTAGCTTGCTATTTTGAGTGGATAGCCACTATTCATTCACTTCTAGCACTTTGATACTCCATTTTCAAACCCAACTTACCTTGCTTTGTAAATAATAAAGGACACCATGTGATTACCAGTGAATCAAATCAACCAATTGAACTATTCCAGGCATTGTCATGACTTGACACTTGAGAGACCTTGGGGTGATTTCTAAAACTTGGTTGTAAAAATTACCTTTCAAGAGAGGTAGTGCACTTTTGCTCTATTTGTGTTGAGAAGGTGCAAAAACACCCATCAACAGAACTAGCGCTAGAAGGAGGGTTGAATCAAGTCATGGTTGAACAAAGAAATTTCTCCACTCATTCCATGCCCTTCTCCTCCTAGCACCCATCAAAAAAACTGGCACTAGAGGGAGGGATTTACTAAGCTTCAGGCTACAAAGTTGAAAATTGGAAGTTGAAAAGAACCTTCAAGTCAAATCTGAGATAGGCAGATCTCACTATATGTTGGAAATTTAAAAATCAGAAAATTTGGAGATAAGGCAAACAAGAACAAGAGTTGAGCTGAGATAGAACAACATTTCCAAATCAACATTACCCAGCTATGTGTAGATTTAAATAGGATATTAAGGAGACCATTGCAGCAATTTGCATTGGCAAATAAGTGTAGAATCCATGGAACTCACAAACAAAATGAATTGGGATGTCTTACATTCTTGGGTAGAATTGAAAGAGTCTTGCAAGAAGAAATTCCCTTTTGGGAAATCTATCAACCCTTGGCTTCGCTAGACCCCAAAGAGGAATTGATTAACATGGCAGCCAAGGAATTCAAAGAATTAATCTAGGAACACTTGGGCAGCAAGGATGGGCTAAGATTGGAGAAGGTATTGATATCTAGTTGGCATAGATTTCATAATGCACCTCACTCGGAATTCACTTGTTCACTATGTGCAAGCATCATAACTCAAGTAAAGGGTTGTTTGAACAAGTCCATGCAACCAAATCTCAATAGAGAGGAGTCATCCCATGAGGAAAGAAATTTGACACAAGTGCTGGGATAGTAGACACTGTGGCAAAAAATCAAGAGGAAGGAGATTATTTCATTGGGATAGCGAGAAGTGTTGGTGAAAGTTCACTTAGAAGGAAATTTGAAATCCTCTCCTACATCAATGGAGGGTAGTCTACTCAAAAAGAGCAACCATTGATAGTTGAAAATGAATCAATAGATTTTGCAACAACATACACTAGGATAGCCAATGAAGATTTTAAAAATCAGAGAGGAGTTGAAATCATTGGGGCAGCAGAAAATGATGATGAAAGCATAAGTGAAATGAGATTAGAGGACCTTTCCTTCATGAATGACAGTGATCAAGCATCTAAAAATGAGGATTTGGAGGAATGGGAACAACCACATGTTGTAGTTTTCCAACATTAAACTTTCTTCTCAAGTGATGATGAGGACCCGATGGTGGAAAGATATAACGAGCTTGTGTCAAGTCCAGTGAGGGATTCGTTAGAGCTAAGACACCAAGTGGAATTGGAAGTATTATTATTGCCAGGATGGTGCAAGCTACATGATTCAGCACATTGAGAGTTCAATTGTCAACTATGCCAAGAGGTAGTTGAGCAAGTTAAAGAACAAGTGGGGCAGCCAAGTGCATTGCTTCCTGTAGTTGCTTCAAGAGATGAGGTAGAAGAACAAGAGGTTGAACTAAGTGATAACTTAGCTGAAGGAAGTCTTCAAGAAGGTGTTAGGACAACAATAGAAGAAGGGAAACACCACAGTCTCGAGCTTTCGAACTATGAAGCAAATCAACTGGGAGGGTTGTCCATTGGACATCAAGAATCCACCCCTCTTGTAGAGAATTTGTATGTGATGGATAATAGGATTTATGGAGGAATTTCAGAGGTGGAATGCTTATCATACATTGATCCCCTTAATGGGATAGTGTCCCTTGCTAGTTTCTTCCCACTTGGAATGGTGCCACAAAGATATAGTGACATTGAAGAAGAGTACATTACAAAATATGGTGGTGATGAAGACATACTACTTGAACCTCCCAACAGTGAAACATTAGAATCTCTAGATTGGGAGAGAAATTCCTTCTCCATCTACAGTGATAGTGAACAAGAGGAAACAAGTGAATGCCATGGTGAGATACACGAATGACAAGAAGAATAAGAAAAAGGTAGGGGTGTTTTAATGGCTACCAACATGTATGACATACCCAACCGACCATGAGATGCAACTAGGAATCTTGCTACCTTGACCACTGTTGATCCTCCCACACATTCTGAAAGCTACAATAGGATAGATTTTCCCATGTCATATTCTCATGACATTGAACATCATTAAATTAAGGTCAACACATGGGAACTGAAATGGGACAACACATTTCCTTTTGAAGGAAGCAATCAAGTGGATCCATGGACTATGGAAGATCAACATGACAAAGTGTTTATCCTTGAAGAGTAGCTGATAGAGGTTGCAGATCCCACACAAGGCTTGGAAGAGGTGTTTGTTGCTTCATCCTCCCAATCCTATGCATTCCCAAGATAAAAAATGTTGCACCCTTCACTTCGCCCACCTGAGATTGCCGATGCAACAACCAATGAGATGGTGCTTTCTCTCAATTGTCAAATGTTGTTGTTGTCATATGATGAGATCCAGGTTCTATCTTTCCTTACTCCTATGAAAGCTTATAATTGCACTTATTATTTTTATTATGGGAACGAGGGCAGATAGACTTGTTTATGGATCAACCATGGGTTTAATGAACTACCTCAATTGCTGATTTTTCCTATGTATGTGATTGAATTTGAATGTTGCAATGTCGAACTTCCTTTTTCTAAGTATAAGGATAAGTTTGTATGGTTTAGAATGGTGAAAATTTCCCTTTTTCTTGGGCATGCATTGCAAGCTCGAATGAGTATAAACATTGGTTTGCCTTTCCTAAGCATGGTGCTTTGCAAATATCTCTGTACATAGTTTTTTTTGGGTAGAATAGGTTTGATGTACATACGTCGGTTTCATGTATATGCTCTACTTTCTTGCTTTCATTGGGTTGGTTGGTTTGCTATAGGTTAGTTTTCTTTAGGGTTGTTTCCCTTTCATTCAATTTTTCTTTCATGTTTTGGCTAGTTTAGGTGTTTTCTTTCCGCTTTGTTGTCACTCTACCTAGATTCTCCCTTGCTTTTAGATGGAAAAAATTGTACGTGCAACAACCATTTTATTATCTAGGGGTTGTTCTATGTATTTATTCAACAAATTCTAATTAATTTTTTAGAGTGGATGGTGAAGGTCTTCTGTTGGTGTCAAATGACATGGATGTTTGGTCCAAAGAGGATAAGTTGTTGGTTTAATTTTTTTCTCATGTATTCTGAAATCTTATGTCTCTCACACATCTTAAGAATCTAAAGGTTGTTGTAGGGCCTTATGCAAAGTCCAGTTGAGTGAAAAATCTAAAATTATGCTTCATTGCCACTGTGATTCTTATCCTTGAGTGCAAGCTTTGCTACTTGCGAGTTGAAACAAAAGGAATTGAAAAGAGAAAAATCAAAAGAAAAGAAACAAAATAAAAAAAAGAAAAGCTTTAAAAATTAAAAGTACCAAATTCAACTTTTTAGGGGAATCTAAACAACTCTACTAGGACTATGGACAAGGGTGGCTGGCAATAGAGTAATGTTCAGGAGAATCACAGTGACAACCTTGTCGAGGCTATGGACACTTGAATTTCAACAAGGCAATGTCCCAGATGCTTTTGGAGTTAGAATAAATTATGTAGCTTAACTTGATAGATCTTGGGTTCCTGTGGCAACTCAAGGATGGGAATTAACGCATATGCACACACTTGTATTTTCAACATACTAGAGAATGGGTTGACTAGTGGTTTTGATCCTTTAGTCAAGCATCTGGTTTGTTTTCCCTAGTGTGAGGTTTGAAACTAGAGATTGTGGGTTCGTGATTATAGTTTGTCATCGAAATTATCTAGAGCATTTCCCCAGCTAGTTGCCATTTGTTGTGCATGTTTCACACACACCTCGCCAAAGGAAAGGAACCCCACTTTTTGCTCCTAACGGGTCATTTTTTCTCCTAGTGGGCTACATTACTATCATCTCATGTCTTGTTTCCAAGCCCAAGTTAGCTAAAAGCCTCAAAATGATCAATTTCCATCGACTAATATCACATACCCAAGTTTCACCAAGTCATTTTCCTTTGCGAGCTTAGTCCTATAGGTTTCCTTTAGCTTTCTACCTCGATGTCTATTGAGCCTCATAGACACGCATTCATGGGTCTCCTTTTTTTATTCACTATTGCACTTCATTGTTTATCTACAGCTAGGCTCTAACATCTTTCCACATTATGGACCCCACATCCATTTTTTCCATGCTTCATGGACTCGCAGTTGTGGGTCACCCTATATAGATCTTCATTCCCATTTCACCACTTTTGCAGTGAACGACCTCCAACTTCTACTTGCATGGTAGGCCCCACTATTGGTTTTTCTGTCTCCATCATTGCATTTCCAAAGCTAACCCCATCACTTCAAAATTTCCTAAGTCCAAGTGGTCTCGGGTCTTCATGCTTGGATTGTTTTCGCCTGACCACCATTTTCTAAATGGCTAAGCTCTCAAGTCCTCTCGATGTTTGGAACTTTCATGGACCATTAAATTAGAATAAAACCTTAAGTCCGTGGAAGAGATCTTGAGCTTGAAATTTTCTAGTGGGTCTACCCTGGCAGGCCACCACCTGTGGAAAGCCATTACCACAATGTCATTTCACAATGACGACCCTTTGCTGTCTCCCTACTTCGTAGGCCTACATTCCACCAACACCATCATTATCTTTC
>VDFB02000003.1:243136439-243193112 GCA_007258455.2 Sequoia sempervirens | reverse complement strand
TGAAGCTAGAAAAAGTAGAGATACTAGCAAATATTATAGATGCATTAACTAAGGCCGTGAGCACAATAAAATTTAGATGATGTTCAAATTCTATGGGCCTCATGGCCTCTAGCAAGTAAATCCTGTTACTTCATTGGCTCTTCAAAAGTGTTTGATAAGTGAGATAATTTTAGGAAAAAGGTGTCTCAACCTTTGATTTTTTCAAAGATCTAATTTTTCTAAATATTAAATGTTGATTTTCCCACTTTGTCTTTGTGAGTTACAACTTGCAGTTTTTATTTGGATGATGAGTCAAATTAGAAATTTGATATTTATAGGTGGAATTGTGCATAATTTTTTTTCTATTTTCATGTTGAGTTTACATGGAATGTGAGTTTTCAAAGAGTAATTGTTTTGGCAAGTGTAGATTTTGTAGATTGGCATGTGGTGATAATTGAAAACTTATTGTTGTGTGTCTGCAATGTTTTTGGCACTTTCCATATTGCACATTCAACCTTTGGTAGTTTCTTTAGAAATGTTTATTTTATGCATTGTAAAAGTATTATATATTGAGCACTTGTGTATTTTGGAGGTAATGGTGGGATTTCTTCTAGAATTGTTTATTGGTGATACTCTTGTAAAAAACTTGCTCTGCAAGTGTATGTAATCTTATTGTTGGATTTGGAATACTTTGAGTAGGCTTTGGAGTGTGGAATTTTTTTCCTGAAAGGGTTTTCCCCACGTATATCTTGTGTTCATTGTTTATTTTCTAGTATGAATTTTTTTTAAGATTTTATGTAACTATTATATCAATTTTAAAGCTTGCATAATATCTCTTCTCAAAATTGACATAGGAAATTGTTTCTACTACTCTAATTTCGTTACAAAACGTTTCCTGGATAAAAACCAACTTAGAACAATTGAAGCTTTAGAACATTGGAACAAAAAAATGACGAGTATGAAGCAAATTCTACAATAAATAACTATCTAGTATAAAATCAAAATAGTGGTATAGTTACAAGGTTATGAGGAAAATATGAGTCAGTTCAAGAGGATAGGTGAGACATACCAAACTCCTCAACCATTTCCAGAATCCTCTATGACATGTCAAGAAAGGAAGCATGGAAAAGATGCTAAGATTGTTTGGCATAATGCCTCAAGAGATGTGGTCTCATGGTTTGTCATCATTACAGAATATGGTTTAAAGAAAGAAGGTTTTTGCATGCAAGCACAAGGTGTAGGCGAAGACACAAATGAAGGTGAAGATGGAAGCATACGCCAACACACTCATGCTAAATTCATTCAACATAAACATCAAGGAATATACACAAAAAGGATTCAAAAGATTAGAGTCTTTCAAAGAAAAATGTACGTAGATGCAATCGGCTCCCCATGTTCCTCATGAAGACACCATAAAACTAGCATGGCTACCCACGCATGGAAAGCAATCATACCACCCCCAAGACAAAATGACTATAGAAGATCTCTGATTGAATATACATGCTCTCTTCATAAAGAATGGTTCAGGCCTCGTTCCCTCTAGGAGAATGTAAAAGACATTGTTGTGTCTCCCCTCTTTTTAGAGTCTGTTACCAAAAGGAGGAGCCACCCTATTAAGGAAAATGAATTCCATCCACACACGCCTCCACCCCAATCATGGTTTATTAAAACATAATTTAAAATTTTCCATGCAAAGAAGAGTTACACATGCAAACCGTTACCTTCCCACGATACCCATGCCTTCAAAAATCATGCAATTAATGACTCAATTCATAGTGAGCTTCCACTCTTTTTTCTCATTCATTTTTCATAAATTCCTCTCAACAAATTTTACATGCAAATTGCTACTTACTAATAAATCTCTTTCATGCAAGAGCAGATACACATTAATGAAATTGGATGCTATTAGTACAAGTTTTATTTAATCAACTTTTTCTTCTAATTATGACTTAATAAATTCTCTATTTGAACGGTAAAATTAAATACCAATAATTGATTATTCTTCATGCATATATATAGATATAGAAACAAATTCTTATATTTTCTTTTTATTTTCAACCTTCAATGTATTTTTTTTAAAAGAAATAAAGTATTCATGAGACATGAAAGGTACATGCTAATATTAAACTTATTATCTTATTTATAGTATTTTATTAGCTTTATATAATAACAAATATAAGATAGAGGGTAACATGACTCTTCGAAATGGCTAGTACACAAAAAATTATGTGCTGAAAATATAGCTCCTATTCTTTACATTTTTTACATTGGAATGCATATATTTTTATAATTAGCAAACTCTTTTAATGTCTTGCCAAAATTATATTATTAACAAGTGATGCAGTGCGTCAAGTTCCTGCCACCTAGCAAAGAGCTTTTAGGTTGGAAAGGGAAGGGTTAATATGGTTCAAGATTTGTAAAAGTAATTTCTAGAGTTTTGTATTGAGTGCAACAAACAAGAACGAATGGAATGAAAGAGTATTGGAATTGAGAAGCAAAATATAGAGGGTAGAGTTTGCTATTGATTACTAGAAATTGTTGCAACAATTGTGTAATAAAATTAAGAAAATATGATACTAAACATTTGTAAGTAATTCATAGTAATACTAATTAGTCGTAAATGAATTTAATTACTTTGCAAGCTAAATTCAAATAATTACTTGAAATAAACTAGTTACTTATGTAAGATAAAATTTAGCTAATTGCTTGAAAATGAATCTAATTAGTTAATAATATAAATTCAAACATTTGCTATGATAAAAGTTAACTAATTGGTTTAAAATGAATCTAATTACTTTTTTATTAATACTAGATTACTTTGGAGAAAACATTAAAAAAACACTAAGCTAGTACTAATTACTATAATTACTAAATGAACATTGCCTTTGCTAAAATAATTTAGACCATGGCTAAATATTAGATGCATTTTGAAATTAGAAAATTAATTAAGTAGTGGTAGGAAACTAATTACTTAAATTAAATTAAATCAACAAATTGTTTCAAAATATACTAACTACCACTAAATAATTTAGAAAATAAGTACTCATTACTCTGCAATGTAATATCTTAATTAATACCAATTTTGTTTTGAATATAAATTAAATCATTCCTAATACTAATTACTATAATTACTAAATTAACATTTCCTTTGCTAAAATAATTTGGACCATGGCCAAATATTAGATGCATTTTAAAATTAGAAAATTAATTAAGTAGTGATAGAAAACTAAGTACTTCTATTAAATAAAATTAACTAATTGTTTGAAAATATACTAACTACTACTAAATAATTTAGAAAATAAGTGCTTGTTAGTTTGCAAAAATATTTTAAGTAATATCAATTTTCTTCTAAATATAAATTAAATCATTACTAATTATTTATGAAAATAAGTTATAAGTTCATAATTTTTTAAAATAAGTACAAATTTTACTTTGCATGAATAAATGATATTAATTAGTTTTTATAATTACACATGTTGAATTACTTTTGTGAAATAAATTGCTAATGAAATAAATGATTTAGTAGTAATTACAAACTATTTTGTGATTTGACTAACATTGATAAGTTAAACTATTTCAAAATGCTTAAAACTCAATTTCCTCTCCAAATAGTTTATCTTTTGTAACTTAAAATTTGATCAATATGAATCAATGAAAAATAGGCCATAAAAAATCAAGTTCATAGGAATAATAGCTTTATAGCTAAAATGGAGGTTTAAATATTAATTAATTGTTTTACAAATATTAATCCACTTTCATTATTAAAAATTCACTCCAAAAACAATTCGTTAAGGCTAGTGGTTTAGAGCATTTCCAATACCTCATAATGTGTAAATGGTGAACAATTGTAAACAAGAATGCTTCTCTATGCCTCAATGCACTAGATAGATTCTAGACGTCGACTAAGTGCATAGATAGTGAGAATGGAAAAGGTGTTACATCTAAACATGTAAGAATATAGAGTGGAAACAAATTTTTCCTTTGATGAATGCATAAGAATATGGTCTCCAAATTTTGTGAGGAATGTTGAGGCAGAGAGAAATGTTTTATTGTTTAGAAGGAAAAGGACATTTTTCGAAGAACAACTAAATTTGGAGAATGCCATGGAGGTGAGTTGTTATTGATTTGTAAATTATTAGAGATTGAATGTAGAAAAACTTTGACTATTTGGTAAAACATAATTTAGAAATCCTACCATAGTAAGTGCAATAACAACTCACATGCATATGGTATGTATGTCATAAACATGAAACAATAAAAGCAGAGAAATAGACAACATATGGAAAACTAAATGGCCTAGGAAAGGTCTTGTTAACTCTGAATGCATCAAATGCCCTTTGTTAATTTTTTCATGTGCTTTTATGGAAAACTAAATGGCCTGACCAAGGTCTTGTTAATTGTGAATGCATCAAATGCACTTTATTAATTTTTTCATGTGCTTTTGTGTTTTATTTTTATGAATAACATATCATGTGTAATCGGCTATGGTGGTTTTTAAAAAAAATCCTTTTAACAAGAACCATTTTTTGCAATTAGAGTGGAGACAAAGATCTGTAGAGCTGCAAAAAAATTTGATGAACTTGAAGAAAAGAGTGTCAGGTTAGAGTATCTAACATTTTTGCATGTTTATTTCCAATGAAGTTTGATTCTTCAAATATGTGGAAAAATTATGCAATTTGTTTGAATTTGTCTATTTTTTCCCCATAAGCAAGTGACCTTTGCAATCGTTTAATTACAATAATGTTGTAGTCAAAGATGCACATAATTATAGCTGGTACAATTTCCACATAGTGATTGAATATTTGCAAATATATAGTGTCTTCCTAATTTGCTAATATACTTTAACAAAAATGAATAATAGGCTTACTCCAACAAATAGAGAAAGAGATAAATTGTTTATTGTCTCTTATTTGAAAATGAAACCATTGCAATAGTAACCTATTCATTGGCTTCACCTATTCCATGTCATATTTCATTTACTATAGTCATTTGTACAATTAGGATTTATAGCAGTAAACAATGCCTATAGTCATAGGAGGACAGAAGAAGTGATACCAGGACAAGGACTATTACTAAAATGAATTTGTAGAATGAATATAGTAGCAACAAGTTACTATTGCAAGCGTTGAGTTCGCTTTTGACACTAAAATTGTTTCAAAAAAATATAGAGAATACAAAGACCATTTCAATGGGGGACTAGGAACTCTTGCAATCATGGTAGGTCACTATTGGAATTGTATGATGTGCATTGGATATAGGATGCGTGTCGATCAATCTATATCTATTTCATTAAATGACATCAAAATCTAGAGGACCTTGTTCAAAGTATTCAGTTTTCCATTTCATAATTGTCATTTGTGTATTGTGTGTAAATTCCAAAGGAAACAATTACACATATCCAACATTGTAACCTTTATCAAAAAAAGAATTGTTGCATGCATGAAATTGGTCAAAATGTTTATTGTTGTAGGAGCACAATAGGATGGGGACATTTGTCCTTTGTTTGTAAGAAAGAGCAACAAAACCAATGAAAAAAGGCACAATAATTAATAAAAAAATTATTGTAAGAGATAATAGTTTATTTAATAACAAATAACAAAGTCTTGGTAAGTTATAAGGATTGGTTTGCAAAATCGTGTTTATAGGATTCACAAATTCAATTGGATAATATTACATGTTTACATTTAAGAGTCATACTATTCTCAACATCGATGCATTTGGTTCATCTGTATGATGTGTGGAGGATGTGAATGCATAGACAAGCATTGTTGCTTAAGAATGATTTATTTGATTAACAACATGTCATGTTTTTCAATGAAATTTTGGGTCTTGTTGCCTTGCACATATTGCATGCACTAATTAAATATTTGTCAAAATATATAATGTCTCCCTATTTTCCTAATTTACTTAAACGAGAATGAATAATAGTCCTACTACAACCAATACAAAAAGAAATAAATGATAATTTTCAAACACATAAAATATGTTCAAAAGAAAATTTAGCAAATGCAATTGTAAACATGCCTACTACATTCGCTATGTTTTGTTATAAATTGAATGCTATTGCTTACTAATTTATCCACAAAAAACTTAGTAAGTAAGAAAGTAGCCCAAAGAGAACTCAATCAAGTATCAAATGAATCTTTCATGTACAAAATCTATCATTCATGTGTTTTTCTATTGCATGGAGTAGGTCTGGTACTCTTCTTTGTGTAAGAAAATAATCAAAATAGAAACACATTATAAAAATTTCAAATAAATTTGATTTCCCAACCAAGTATGTCAAATTTAAATGCAATAATTGCAATAGAAACTTTCCCTTTAAAAACATGTGTGTTTTATGGTGCTAATATATTACATAGTAAAAAACTATAACACCGGAGTTTAATCTATTTAAACAACATGACAAAATAAAGTATCGTCTAGCATATAATGGAAAAACATGTCGATTGTAAAATAAAAGTATCAAGAAGTTTTAAGTCACATAACATGAGATATAGTGATATAGGAAAAAGAGCCAAGAAGAAAAGCATAACAAAAGAGAGGAATGCAGGTTCATGCAATGGCAGGTACTCTTTCACTTGCTTCTATTTCTTCATCACCTGCAATGTCATTACTATGGTTAGTATGAAAGCTAGTTTTTTATATAACTTTAAACATTTTTTGGAAATTGAAGGGTGAGAAGAGTATTTTTATTAGTATTATTTTATACCTTTCTATGGCATATACTATTTACTCAATTAGGAAAATGGCATCTATGATGACATTGCTTTGATTGAGGGTGAAATGCCCTTTGGTGACAAAGTCCTGTAGTGAAAATATAACTGTTGTTTTGTCCTTGATGTAGTTTTCATATTTCATTTCTTAAAGGGAAGGCAATATTTTTCATAGGATATTGTTTTGAATTTAACAATGGACTGTTTGCTTGTCATTTGTTATGATGATAACTTTAGGGTGAAGTGAGTATATGTAGCTCACTTCCTTGTCACATTGGATGCAATGAGAAATTTCTTGTTGGAGCATGTTGTAAGTGTTGAATTTATATTTGCAACTTGGGAAAAAAGATTCAAATGGATTTGAAAGTGTTTTTATTTCTTTTAATGTCCTTGAAAGCTAAAACATGTGAACATAGTTAGTTAGAAGCAGAAGTTTCATAAATTTTAAAAGAAAATACGAAAAGATTTTTAAAAATTCGCCATAAATGTTGATTACAACAAAGAAGCTAACTTTTCCAATGTTCTCTTGTTATTCAATTTACAAATAAATATTTATTGACCCATATGGAACATGTTCTTTTGATTAGTGCTTTTTAGGATATTCTTGAAAAGAAAGGCTGAGGTTTTATTCCTATGTAGTAGTTCCTCTATTTGCAAGTATTGTTTTTCATGAGATGGATATAGTTGTAGTTGCATGGTAATGAGAAAGTTAGTCTTTGTTACAAAGAAATTTTATTAAAGACCACAATACTATAACAAAACGTTAAAATGGATTAGTGGTATATGCTGGTGAGACATTTTTACCTGTGCTTTGTCAGATTCTTCTATGCCATCTTTGATATCGATTGCATATTGGCTACCTACTTTTTTAGTGCCAACAACCAAAGCATGTATTGTTCCAATTGGATACTAATTTGTGGCTACTAGTAGTTGGTTGATAGCTGTATCTAGAATGAAGTAGTAGTCTATAGAAAAGTGAGGCATGCTTTCAACTGTGCTTGTGTCTATCAATATCAATATGCAATAATAGTCCCCTCTGTCATAATCTATTCTAGGTGCAATTTGGAAGCCTAATATTGAAACTCCTAATCCTAGAACTATTTTGTGCTCATGTTCTTGCATAAGGTATCCACTGATATTCAATACATAATTATCATTTTTTCTTTAAGATCTATGAGATTTGCATGTAGTACTTCATGTGTTCTATTGACTTTGTCCAATGTTGCTCTATAGACAAGGACATCACCTTGGAATGTGTCACCAACATTTTTTGTATTTAACTCTTCAATTGATATGGTATTTTCAATTTTTGTTCTGTAAACAACAAGAGAAATGTAAATATTATATTTGGACAATGCAAAAATGCATGTCATAGGTAAATAGGATAAGTTGTTTATCATTTGCTTGTGTCTTCCTCCATGTCTTGTACTTATTGTTGTGTCCTTTTTGTTTGATCCATGATTTTCCTACAAGGTATTGATTTAATATTAGAGAATTCATTGGAGAATGTATTACTAATATATGCTTATGTATGTTGTAATGTTGAACTGATTCAATGGGCAAGGTGGAATTTTAGGAAAATAGGAAAGTGGTCAGTCCAATATGCCTCTGATTTGTAAATATTGCATACACTTGTGATTGAATTTGACCAAATATGGTCAATGAGTGGCCTTTATAGACTATGTGATTTTTTAACAAAAAATAATTTTTTTTAGTTTGCATGAAAATTTGGAGTGTTCTTTTTCTTTTATTTTCTGAACACATGTTAATATTAAAGTCACCCACAATGTACAATATTTTTTTTGTATCCATGGATGCAATTACAAATTGAAGAATTGTGATTATTTCTTGAATGGGAGTATTAGGCCTTGCATAAATATTATAGATATTAAGTTCATCGATGCGTCGTGGTATTGCGACTGTGATGGATTCAATATTTGTAGAGCTATGTTCTTTTGCTTTTGATACAAACAAATGCTTTTTGGTAAACATTGTTATGCATATATCATATTCATTCCAAAGGTATTAAAATATTGCGATAATATATTAGGTTGTAAGATATGCATTTGTACTTTTTGTAAACACAAAATGTCAAATTGCATTATGTCATAGTCATTGGAAATGTCATGCACATGTGGATTTAATCAATGATTTTTTAGTGTGCATAAAATAATTTACGGTGTATTGTGTCGATAGCTAGTTTGAATATCAAGCTACCACTATGTAGTTGACTACAGGAGATGCATTTCTATGTGTATCTTGTCCTTAACTTTAAAGTTTTTTTGTGGTTAAAGGTTTTAATAGGAATAATGAGTCTATTGTCTGTGTTCATGATAGGGTTGTGTAAGTTAAGCCATGTTGTCTTATGCCTATTGGGTCAAAAGACAAAGCTTGCATTGTTAGTCCTTGTGATCAAAGGATGGTCTGTGCACATGCTAGGTGTATTGGGAATCATTTTCTAATTGTAATTTTCTTGTTTATTGATTTTTTTTGTAGGGCTCTAGCAATGCACAATTTATGAACCCATTCCTTGTCAATGAGATCAGTGTAGTATTGTGCTAGTTTTGTGTGTTGTTGTTGTCTAATTGTTGAAATAGTAAATTTCAGCCAAACAACATCAATGTCTTTATGTATTTTAGATGCTTTAAATATTCCATCAGAATTTTTGACTAGGCTATCTTGCATATTATAGTTTCCTGCATAGATTTCAACAAGGATATCCTATTTCAAGTACATTTGAGGTGGAAGAGTGTTTGTATGGTTGTAAATCCATATTTCATTATAGTTTTCCTCATGCTCATCTATTACATCCAGCACTATCATTTGAATGGAAATGGCCAATATCATTCTATGGTTGTGTGCATCCACATCAACTTTCCTATAGAACAAGTATGGAAGTGTTGGATCCAAAGGTCCAGGGTAGAAGCAAATTTGGTTAAGATAGTCTATGTCATAATTTTTTTGTAAGCCTATTTGTATTCTATTAAGGATTGCATTAAACTTTTCATCCTTTTGTCTCATAGTTGTGACCAATGAGTAGCATTTTAAATTGTCTTCCTAAAAATTGTAAGGCATCAATTCAATTATAGTAGGTTTATTCTCAAATACAATGGAGTCAAGGATAGGTTGCACTAGGTAGAGTTCACCATAGAATATTGTATCAAGGTTTCCAAAGTACATTGTAGGCATTTTCATTATGTCTTGTAGTCGTCTATCAATGTAGCATAGAAATATTGAGCCTACTAGTGAGATTTCATCTATAAGGAGCACATGCAATTGATCATAGTTCTTGGACATACTATCCAATGCTTCAAACGTTAAGGGAAAAAAATTTGATGTATTAAATGGTATGTGAAATGTTGAATGTAATGTGACTCCACCTAAGTTGTAAGTTTCTTTACCTGTATACGCAATTAATAAGACTTTTGGTTTGTCTAGATGTTGTTAATAGACTTTCTATAAATAAAAATTAGAGCTTGGTATATGGATTTTGTTGTGAAAGTCTTTCTAGTTCCAGCTCCTCCAGTCAAGAATAAATGCAAAGGATTGTCGATGTTAGTCATCTTTTTCATTCAAACATATTTAACAATTTCTTTTTGTTCTTTGTTCAACATTTTTCTTAGTTTGTAGTATTCATTGTTGTCAATTATCTGTGGGTGTCTAGAAATTTCAAATGTGTTGCGTGGCATTGTATTTGGTTTTATGCGCCCTATGTTTGGAAGGTCTATTTGAATGTCATATTGTTCTGTTTGGCTAGCTTTAATTGTTGTCAATGACTTATCATTGTTTCCATCGTCCAGGGACTCAACATCTTTAAGTTATTTTTCTATGTCACCCCATACAAAACTTGTGATATAAGTGAGCTTTGCACGATATTTTATAATGGTTTTTTCATGGTACATGTATGCATGTTCCCATGAGTCAATTTTTTTTTTAGTGTACTCTCATTCATTGTAAACCATACATAAAGTATTCATTCCACTCTACAATGATTCTCTAGATCAAATTTCTTATTGAAGTTAATAAACCATGTTACACTTGGTTTAGATTTTGGGTCAATTGTAGTTCTATTTTTATTGTAACTTGAAACAAATTCTACAAGACAAATGTCTATTAATTTTTTAGGACATATTAAATAATAGTCCACTATAGATTTTGAGAGTATGTTCTTTGATTCATCTAGTTCATTGTTTAATTATTTGATATATTTTAGAATGAATATATGGTCACTATAGGATCGCCTATCAATGAAAATTCCTTTTCTTGAACTAAAGTTTAGTGGAAGTGATAAAACAATATGAGCAGCTTGCTATGCTGACATTTGTTGCAAGTTCAACAATGCATTTCCAAGTTTACCAATCATTTTTATTGCATCGGTTTGTTGTTGGTCCTTATGTATTCTTTTGAATCCATATGTCATTGAATTGTCTACTTTTGCAATGTAAGAGTTGTAGTATATTGTTGCAGCATATGCATTAAGCATGAACTGGGCATTTGTATTGGCCTTCTAAAGGTGTGGCATTTTCCTTGAAAAACTATTGTTCCATATTTCTGATGGTTTTCTTTGTAAGAAAAGTGTTGGCCTATTTAGTGTAGAGCTCAAAGCTATTATATAATCAATTTTAGACATGTTTATGGATTTAAAAACATGTCTAAAGTGTATTCTATCATAGTTTTCTTTTTGTAGTATCGAGTAAACATTGACAACATTTGAAGTTATCATTTGAGTCTTTTCTAGTATTCGTGAAAGTATAAATGTGTCTTTTGCATTGGTGTAAAAGGGAAATTGTATCTACAAACCATTTTCCTTGATCTCCTGCATGGGTATGTGCAGGATCATCATGGAAAAAATAGGCCCTTAAGTGGCAAAAAATTTAGAAAAATTAGAGTTAGGCAACTTGACGTAAAAATTTGAATAAGTTTTCTATATTATTTCAAAAATATGTAAGAATAGAATCTATAGCAAATTTAATGTAGTTTCTAAACTACTAGGGTTTTTCTAAAACAAAAATGTATTTGATGAAAATTTAAAATTTCAATGCAGAGCACTTAAATTTTAGGGAAAAAATAAGTAGGTGTCTCTAACCACCCTAACCACAATAAAATGATAATATTTTTTATAATATTTTAGATATAAGTAGAGGACTCATGTCTTAATGTGATGCATATTATTTTGTAATTTTTTCCTAGTAAATAATTAATTATTAATTTTTATTACAACATTTTAAAAATATAAAACTTCAGATGTCTAACCACCTTAACTTGGTCAAAAATTCATGAAATTAATTTTTTTCTTTTTTAGTCCTATATTACGCAAAGCATAGAATATGATGCATGTTTTGGATTCAAAAATTGTGATACTATTTGAAAGCTATAGATGTTTTTCAATTAGCCTATCAATTAGGACTTTAGTCATAATTCAAATAGAAAATGAATAATAATTATTTATTAAATTCAAGGTAAAGCATAATTTATATTGGTCAAAAGCTGAGAATATCCTTTAAAAACCCTTTTTGTTTCATCAATTTTGGATAAAAATAAAGTTGTCAGCCACATACCCATCATATCACCACTTTTTAGCCCATCATGATCCTACACATACCCACATCTCTTTGTGTGGTGATGTCTTTGTAAAACAAGCCAAGTCAGCTTACAAATGATTAGTGCTACAAGCAATGTACTTGTCAACAAAATCTATGATGTCTGTGTTGTTTTATGTGTAGATTGGTGCATTTTTCACCCATATTAGGATATGATCATTGCTCATTTCCTTGATTTTAGAACTCAGACACTGAAAAGTAATCAATAAAATTTCCAAAGATAGATTCATCTGTAAGCACCAAAATTTTCATTACAGTTATTCTATGTCTATAGTACCGTACACAAGTAATAGGGTCCTTCTTGATTAGTTCAAATTTTTCAATGTTCGTTTGAGCAATTGGTTGATGTTGTCTTTGACCTAATTGATGCTAATTATGTAATTCTTCTAGTGTGTTTATTAAAGGATCTTGATTTTTTTCAATGATACTAAAGGTGAGGAAGAATGTGGCTAGACCTAGCTGTTGTATCAATGCAAAAACATTTTTCTTAAGTTGTTGTGTATAATCTAGGATATTCTTATTCTTTTGAAGTCAAATACCCAATATATGATTTTAGAATTCTCTCAAGGTTTGGTTTGTGTTTCACATCCTTCGCAACTAGCTTGTGTCCTTTCAATTGGCCCTTTTGTATTCTTATGGACATTGTAGAGGAGACTTGTATTATTAGTATCTTGATAGTTTTGAAAAAATATGTTTGTCGTGTGATATGCAAATTTTCTATTTGATTGTAAAACTTCCCATTGCAATTTTGTGGTATGTAAATTTTTTTAGAATGTCATCATCACATGGCTTGCAAAAGAATAATGTTGGGAAATTCATCTCCTCAATGTATTCATCTTTAAAGATTCCAACTAGATAGTTTTGTTTTGCAGGTGGAATTTCAATGATTTTGTCTTGCATGCTATCTATACTTCTAGATTTAGTGAATCCATGCACCAAGGTTTTAGATGGATTCTCATGTTCCACATCACTATCTGACTGATTTTCAATTATGGTAGGCCTAGTATTCTCCTCATGTTCATCATTGGTATGTGTGCGAACCCTTTTCCTAGTACCTGCAAAACAACATGAATAAACGAGTTAGACAAGGATTTTCAAGCTAAAACAAGGATTCCCCATGAAATCCATTTGCAAACTCAAAATAGGAAAGAAAATAAGTGAAAACACAATAAAATTGATAAACCAAAGATTAGATTCTAATTTAAATAGAAAACTCTTGATTCCATGGGGGAATTGGTGCCAATTTGATGTGAAAATTGGCCCTTACCCAATTCCTGTGATGCAAGATTCGAATGTTGAACAGATTGATCTACTTTGTTGATGAAATGTGAAGACTCCAAGCCAAAATCTGCAAAACCTAACTATGACTCAATGATAATGGATGAAACTCAAGAGATATTTGAGCAAGGTAACTTTGCTTGGATTGTGAATGATAAAATGAGGAGAGGAGCTCTTCATTTATAGGATTTCAAGATGGATAAATACCCAAATTTGAGCAATGTGGGACTAACATTCATCCAATGATATGGTGCCACTTGTCAAGTTATGAATGGATGATGGTTGTGCAATATTTGGGGTTTGTGCCAATAAATGCCAATATTTGAAATTCAAATTTGTTGAAATGACATGTAAGAGGGAAGGGAAAATGCAATAAATGCCACTTGGCTCAATGCAAAGGACATGTAAGAGGTTTTAAATTCCTTGTTGGATGTACATGTTGACTTGGAATTTTTGAATTCAAATTGAGAGAATATTCCAAAAAGATGCCTTGTGAGGAAAATAGGGATTTAATAAATGAATTAAATCTATTTTCATGCAACTTGCATTATCTAGAGGATGTGACATGAGATTAGATTAAATTAATCAAGGGTTAATTAATTTAACAGGAGATTAGATGATGTGACTTATTGACTTAAATTTATGGATTTATTTAAATCAGATAAGAGAGGAATATGATAATAGGCTAATTAAATAAAGATTTTGATTTATTTAATTAAAAGGGATGGTGTTAGATTAAATAAAATAAGGTTTTAATTTATTTAATTTAATAGATAGACTTTAGAGATTTAATCAAATAAATTGATTATTTAATTAAATAGGGATAATTATATTAGATGGATTGATTTAATTAACAGGAGAAAGTGACTTAATTAGACAAAATGATTTATTTAATTAAGAGACGATTATTGATGAATTTAATCAAATAGGGGAATTTGATTAAATGGTTAGACCGAGGAATAATTCATGAAGAAATGATGTTAGTAAGTCAAGATCAGATGCATGATGTCAATCAATATATTTTCAGTGTCTACATTTTTCCCATCTGTGAAGCAATGCACTCATTGCGTTGGTTCAAAGAATACACGATCTCGATCAAAGCAAAAAAATTAGTTATTTAAACACTTGCCCCATTACTGCATGGTGAGAGAAAACATGCCATTATAATGCCCCCTTGAGAGATCGGACAAAAATTTTAATTTTTTGGGTGATCTCATAAAAAAAAGTGACAAAGTGCCTGATAGGTCTGGAAGGGGTCCGGGAGGCTAAAAACATGTCTAAACATAATAAAATCATGAAAAAAAAGCCTCAAACAGACAAAAATAGGTTCAGGGGTCCAAAACTCTAGTAGGACAGCCCTAGAGGGTGAAAAAACCCTAATTTTTAGGCTTAAAAGGGGCCTGACGGGTCACTTTCAAGTCATTTTCACACACCTCCGCTAACAAACCTTGAGATTCGAACTCTGACCCTTCAATGATATAGTGCAATGACAACTTCTTCTGTATATTTTGGACTGAGTTCAGACCTACTAGTGGCCACCTGGCATCGGTGCCCCAGTATGTGACCCTAACTGAAGCTTCATTTTTTTGTTTTAATGCATTTATTACATGTTTTAAGGAGAGCTCGCCTCCAGCGGTGCTATTATAGCATTGCTCAATGTTTAAAGTGCAATGCTTTTGACTTTTTTGTGCCACAACAGTGTAATATGGAGTTTAAAAACTCCACCACTAGGCTTGGGCTTGGCTCAGACTTGCAGGTCAGTTTGGAAAAGTGCACCACGGCGATGCCCTTTTCAAGCAAATTGCGACGCTGGGGGTTAAAGTGCGCCACAATGGCTCTGTTTAACAAAATTCTAGGTCCACCATTGGAGTTTGAGGAAACTCAAACTACGATGCCTTCACAAACTGCACCGCTAGAAACGAGTTTGAGGTGCAACGCTAGGATTTTTTCAAAATTTTTAACATGTTGACTTTGCGTGATGGAGGACAGACCTAGGGAGCTTTATTCTCGGGAGCATCGGTCATGAGATCTAGTGAGCATTCTTTAGGATTTTAGCGATAGAGACCAGGATCGGTTGGGTGCCATAGGACTATGGCATATTCCGTACATGGCGCCTGTTCCCACACACCTCGAGATGTTGTCAACACTGGCGGAGTAGTGGTATAGTGAGACATCGTCATTTCATCTTCCCACTGGTGAGGCAACCGTCATATTAGAGGATGTCTGGTAGATATTACAATTTCCCATTCATGGTCGTCAAGTGATTTATGACATGGAGGAGGAACATAAGTGTTGTACCTGAGTCCTCACCACTTGAGATATTATCTACTACAAGGGGCAGATCAAGCTAGAGCAGTATAGAGTTATAGCACCTCCCTTCTGCTGGGTGATTACAGTGATCATTTCAGGTTTGGTTTCCTTAGACAAACAAGTGTGGTATTTCAGTCCTAGATGGGGATACTACTGGGAGAGGATGGTCTGAGATAGACCAGTTTGCTTTGCATGGGGGGTCGTACTCCTGGGTTCACTTTACAGGGATCTGCATGAGTATGTGTATGCAGATGGTAGAGCGCTGGGAGCTAGAGTGACCTTGCTGCATGTTTGGGTGTGGGAGCACATTTTTGTGCTACGTCCACAAGTCATTTCGGTTCTGATGGGGGCAGAGGATGCCCTTGTGACATGATACAGAGGTGGTGTGTCCTTCACACACACTGGAGAGCACGGGATCCCCTATTGGAGGCAGGTCATAGATGAGATGCTTTTGTTCACTTGGAGATCATACCTCGGTTAGCCTGGATGGGCTGATGATGTAGACCAGCTCTTCTATTGCCACCAGGATTGATACATGCAGGGGTGGGAGCATATAATGATAGAAAGATACCTACCTGGGCACGTACAACGTCAGTTCAGAGAGCCACATGATCAGCCAGATGATGGCTATGTAGTAGTGTTTTCATGCAGCATGACACAGGTGTAATGGGGGCCTAGTATTCCTACTACAAAGGCGGTTGATAGCTTTCGACACTTGGTGGTCTATCCTTGGGCTTACGATCAGGGCTTGGCAGACCCAGGGACCACACAGGCTTACAGAGACTGGTTCAAACCTCCTCTTTGGTTGATTGCTCCAGGTGAGGATCTAGAGGCATATAGGGTTAGAGGCAAGGGTAGAGGATGAGGACAAGGGCGAGGACTGAGGATCGAGATCTGACAGGATCCACTAGAGGTGCCCTGAGTTCAGCTAGGTCATGAGGATGTCCCCATGCAAGACCAGCAATAAGATATGCCAGTCCCACCACCATGAGCAGAGGGTGAGGGTCAGGTTCATGTGTAGCCATGGGCACGGCTAGTAGGGTAGGAAGACTCACGAGATGCCTTGATTCTACAGTTATAGGCACAGGTACAGGCAGTGACGGCCGAGAGAGACCAGGCATGGGCTAAGAGGGAGTAGCTGAGAGTAGAGAGGGATTAGACTATGCAGCAAAGACAGGCTATAGAGCTACAAGCAGCCACAAAGTTAAGCCGCAAGCAATAGATTGAGAGTATGACAGCCTCCTCGTCTTAGGGTACGGTGCCAGTACGATCCTATAGAGATGCTATCTGAGAGATAGAGTACTACCGTCGGGCCTACCACGATGATGTACCTAGAGTAGATTGGGTTCTCGAGTACTCAGAGCGGGCCAGCCAGAGACCACCAGAGGGTCAAGGTGATAGGGGCAAGGGCAGCATCCACAGAGATCGGGCTTGATCTAGATACCTATGATGTACCTTCTATGCTTTATGGGCTCATTTTTAATAGCCTGATGAGCATTTTGTACTGATTGACACATATGTATAGTGATCCGATTATTATTCTTTGTACTATGACAGTGATATGCTGATATGAGATATATATGAGCTGATTTTGATGCAATGCAATGTGTTGTTTTATTTATGCATGGATGGCTTATTTCTATATGCTTTGCAGTGACGTTTTATGGATACATTTATTTTTAATGATGTGTGCGATGATTATGATGTGCAATGATGTTATGATGATTTATTTCATGCCACTTGTGATATGTGAAATGATTTGATTTATGGTATACGTGATGATGTGTGGAAATGCTTATTTATGAGATGATTTATGGATATATATGATATGATGCGATGGTCATGATATGATGATGCTAATGAAATGGTGTTATGAGATGCTTAGAATAACAAATGTTATTATCTTAAATGATGATGTATGTGATGCAATGATATATTAATGCGATGATATGTATGCCTAATGAATTAAATGCTTATGTTCGTATTGTTTATGATTATAATGATTATGGAATGTTTTTGTTCATGCTATTTGACGATTTATGAAATGCAAATGAATGCTTATGCAATGATCAATGTAATGCTATGAGATGTAATTTAATGGGTGAAATGTGATGTCATGAATGCACCTATTTAAAATTCCATGTGTATGTTTCCTATATGATATGCTTATGCAATATGCTAATGATTTGTGGATGCAGGAGTGATGATGATGATGGTGATGATGATCAGTTGTCATAGTACCTTGTTAGCATGATTAGTAAGAAAAGAGGAAGTCATCTCAACAAGACGCAATATGACACAAATGCAAATGATGATGATGATGATGATGATGATGATGATGATGATTACTTGCCAAGGAATTGGGATTTTCAAAGGGCCAAATTTTCTTGTTTGATAACACACGTGGTACGATGCATCAAGGTATAGAAAACCAAGATGGCGTTGTACTTAGTGTGATGGACTTTGACTCGACAATCAGATAGGAGTATTCTTGTTCACACTTGACATATGGAAACCTTGCTAGGATGCACTTCAGAAATTTTAGACACCTCGGACCAAAACACGAAAAGGTAAACCTTTCTATGCAATAGTCAACAAGTTTCCCTAGACCTCTTCCGTACATACCTAACAAAGCAAGTATTCACTGAGGTTATATTACAAGAATGTCCAACAAGCACAATAGACAAAAGATAATGATCGTTGCCCCATTCCTATTTCTCTAAATCCTCTACTTTGGGATATCATCGAGACGTCCTTGGAATGAGCATAAATAAGATAAGTCAAAAGAAAAAGACCAAGTAAACAAACAAACTAATGCTCTTCAATACTGCTAATGAAAAAGGGATGTGTTTTCTTAAGGATGATAAGCAAAACTTATTGCCAAAAGATAATGCCCATTGTAGGAAGGATTCATCCTAGGACATGTTAGTGGATGGCGACACATCATTTTGTTTATCCAAAGTGTTCTTTCTGATAAATAATGCCCCTTTTGTAGGAAGGATTCATCCTAGGACATGATATTATCAGATGATTGATATGGGACTGTTTGGATGATGTGTTACAGGTACAAAGAGATAACCAACTTGCTTATTCGCTGACTTAGACTTAAGACTTGACATTTTTGGGTTTTCACTTTAAACTTGCTAGACTTGTTTCTGATTGTTTCACCAAAGGTTGATGATGATGATTAGTTTATTATGGATGATGCTTATTATGGGTGAAAGTGAAATGAGATGGATGGATTTTCTCAAATATTTGGATGTTTTTGATGTTTTTGCAATGTTTTGAGGATGTTTTTTGGTGTTTTTGGATTTTTTAAATGTTTTGATTTTTTTGATTTTTCCAATGTTTTTGGGATTTTCTGAGATTTTAACCAAGAAAATATCCTAAAGACCTATCCTAGGGGTCTTGAGGGCTGATTGACAAATGAGCCTTGCCTACGTTATACACACAAAGACCACGTAGTTCGACTGACGACTTGACCAATTTACAAATGAAGATATACATGATGAGATGCCAATTTATTATGACAGACTCCTATAGAACTGACCTAACTATCTCGAGTGATGATCAATGATCAACCTTGCCTACGTTCAAGCTCAGAGACAACGTAGTTCGACAAGATGACTCTATTTTTTAGGTTTTTTTGATATGTTTTGATGTTTTTGAATTTTTTGATTTTCTAATGTTTTTGGATTTTTTTGATTTGAGGACTTTAAGACCATACACAAATCCAATCTGGTGAGAATGTGCCCCCAACGTGATGCAATAGACTACCCCGATAAAGGTTGGACAAACTGACCTTGAGTATGGGCTGAGTAGTACTAGGAGGTATCATGATACGAACACAAGGCCAAGCTATGGTGTAGATACAAGTGGATATGTGATGGATGGAGATTTGAATGCATTGGATGATGGAAGAGAAATGGATGGATGATGTAGATCAAGCCATAAATATCCTAGTGGATGGACAGTGCTTATCTACATATGGCGCCTATTTTCTAGGTTTTCACCGAGGTACTTGCCCAAAGTGCCATCGAAGTGGTTTTCACTAGAGGATGATTTTTTTATCCTTTTTCTAATTTTTTTGGATTTATTACTTTTTTGATTTTTTTGTTGTTACCAAGATGCCTGTTTGCCAAGTTTTTGTTAAAGTAACCATTTTTTTAGGACTTTTTCTAATTTTTTGGATTTTTGGTTTTATACCCTGGAAGATTTAGGCATAAATTTTTTTGAGATGGGAGCTATTCATGGGCTCCTGCAGAGGTTCCCCTTCAGGTGTTGATAGCTAATATGCCCCTGATTTATAATTTGCTGTGATGATGAAAGGTCCTAACCAATTAGGTTTGAACTTACCTTTGTTGCTGGGATTTGGGATATTCCTCTAATTTTCTTTTAAGACCAATTCTTCGACTTGGAAATTCCTGCTTCTGTTTTTCTTGTTGTAGCTCTATTTGAGTCTATTTTGATAGACTTGCAGATGATTTAGAGCATCGATGCATTTCTCATCCAGTAACTCTAGCTCATTTAGTCTTGATACCTGATATTCCTCATCTGTGATAAGGTTTTGCAATGATATTCTGAGGGAGGGGAGCTCGATCTCAATGGGGAGGACAACTTCTAATGCATAGACCAAGGAGAAAGGGGTGGCGTCGGTGGGTGTGCGGATGCTAGTTTGATAATACAAGAGGGAGGGATTAAGCTACAAGTGCCAATCATGACCTACGTCATTGACTATTTTCTTAAGGATTTTGAGGATGGTTTTGTTCGTAGCTTCTACTTGGCCATTGCCTTGGGGATAGTACGGGGTGGAGAAGCGATGTTGGATTTTGAATTTCTCACACAAGTTGTGAACCTCCTGGTTTTTGAATAGTGTCCCATTATCTGAGATAATGGCTTGTGGGACACCATAATGACATATGAGATAGTTCAGGATAAATTTTGAGATTTACTTCCCAGTGATATACATCATGGGTATGGCTTCCACCCACTTTGTGAAGTACTCCATTGTAGTGACAATGAATTTATGGCCATCGGATGAGGTGGGAGTGATTTTTCCAATGAGATCAAATCCCCACTACAAGAAGGGCCATGGTGTGATGATCGCGTGAAGCTCTTGAGCTAGAGCATGGATGAGATCCCTATGCTGCTGACATTGTAAACATTTTTTAGCATGATCATGTGCTTCTCTTTCCATTGTGGGCTAGTAATACCCCATCCTCAGCAATTTCTTGGCGATGGTCATTCCACTCGAGTGTGAACCACATGTTTCATTATGAACCTCAGTTAGAGCAGTTAATGCCTCCTCAACATTTAGACAATGTAACAAGGTACCTTCTATGCTTCTATGGTATAAGGTATCACCTAGGATCACAAATCTAGATGTATTTTTTATGAAGGTTCATTTTAGGCTCGAAGGTAGGTCAGTGGGTATGACTCCCATGCGAAGATATGTGTAGACATCATGGTACAAAGGATTGCTAGGACCAACGATTTCGCACACGAATCTCAATTTTGGTACCTTGAATGTGGGAACGAGAAGCTGCTCAATCAAGAATTTGTATTTGGGAACATTGTTAGGGATATTCAACAAGGATTCAATTGTCGCCATGGCGTCCACTACTCTGTTGTTGGTTCTTGGAATCTGCTCAAATGTTATGTTAATGAAGGATTCCTTTAGAGTCTCCACTAATTTCTTGTATGGAGTGAGCTTATCATCCTTAGTCTAATATTCATTATTGACTTGGTTTATGATTAACTGAGAGTCTTTGTAGACCTTGAGAGTAATGATATTCCATTGCATTGCTATCCTAAGACCTATAGTCAAAGCCTTGTATTCTGCTATGTTGTTTGTGCAAGGAAATGCTAGTTTGTATGAACTTGGTATGTAATCCCCCAGTGGGGTGATGAAGAAGACACCAGCTCCTGATCCGTGTTGCGTGTATGAGTCATTGAAGTATAGTTTCCAGTGATCAACTACATTGAGGTTAAAGATGGACTCATCTGGAAACTCTGAGATAAGAGGATTCTCAGAATAAATGGGTGCTTCTGCTAATTGATCTACAATAACCTGTCCCTTAATGGCTTTGCACTCCACATACTCAATTGCATACTCTGACAGTATCATTACCCATTTTTCCATTCTGCCTATGAGCATTGCTTTTGATAATAGATATTTGAGGGGATCAATTTTTGTAATAAGCTTTATCTTGTGTGCCAACATGTAGTGTCTAAATTTTTGGGATGCAAACACTACTGTGAGGCAAGCTTTCTTGATAAATGAGTAATTGAGCTCATGACTGACCATTGTTCTACTAATATAGTAGATGGATCTCTCCATTTCATTTTCATCATGCTAGGCTAAGAGAGCTCCTAGGGATGCTATTGTTGTTGATACATATAAGATCAATGGCTTTCTTGGGATAGGTGGCATTAAAACTGGTGGTGTTAATAGATATTCATTGATTTTGTTAAATGCCTCTTCACACTTTATATCCCATTTGTATGCTACCCCCTTGTGGAGTAGGTGAGAATATGGGTTTTGCTTGTCTGCCAATTGTGCTATGAACCATCAAATGGGTTGAAGTCAGCCTTGGAGGCCTCTCAATTGTTTTAATGTCTTTGGTGCTTCGATCTCAAGGATTTCCTTTACTTTCACCGGATCCACCTTGATACCCCTCATGGAGACTATGTATCCTAGCAATTCACCTAATTGTACGCCGAAGACACACTTCTTGGTATTTAGTCTGACTTTGTATTCATCCAGTCTATCAAAGATAGCACTTAGGGTTGCTATATGATCTTGTCTCTTTCTTGACTTAGCTAGAATGCCATTGACATAGTCTTCAACTATTTTATGAATCATGTCATGGATTATTAGTGTCATGGCCCTTTGATAGTTTTCTCCTACATTCTTTAGGCTGAATGACATCATGTTCCAGCTGTAGGTCCCCCATGGACAAGTGAAAGCCGTCTTATATTGATCTTCTTTTGCTATCATGATCTGGTTATATCTTGAAAAGCCATCCATTAGTGATAGCATCTCATGTCCTGCTGTCATGTCTACAATCATGTCGATATTGAGAAGTGGGAAACCATCCTTTGGACATGCTTTATTCAAATCTCTGAAGTCCATGCAGATTCTAATGGCTCTGTCAGGTTTTGAAATAGGTACCAAATTTGACACCCATTTTGGATAGTCAATTGGTTGGATAAATCCTATGTCTAACATCTTTTTGAGCTCCATTTTGACCAATAAGGCAATTTGAGGATGCATTTTTCTAAGCTTTTGTTTGACTGGCTTTGCTTCTAGATACACTGCTAAATGATGAACCACAGTCTCTAGATCTAGCCCTAGCATATCAGCGTAACTCCATGCAAAGTTTATTTGTCTTTCCTTTAGGAATATTGCTAGGAGTTCTTGTTCTTCTGTTAATAGTGATTCCGCATAAAATGTGATATGCGGGGTCTCCTCTATTCCTATGTTGACTAGATTGCATTTCTCAGCCAATACTATTGATTTCTCTTGATGAATAGATCTTAAGGGAATATTGAATCCTTCATCTTCAGGTGCCTCTGGGAGGTTTTCACCATTGAATACGTCCTTTCTTTTTACTATTTCTTGTCAAAGAGTTCCACAGTGTGGTTTTCACTCAAGGACTTTGATATGATTCTTAGTTTCTCACTTTTGCAACTGAAGGATTCAATCATTTCCCCATAATAGATGTGTGTGTCTAGCTCTGTTATAAACCCTGCCTTGTGATTTCCATCTGGAATGTTATCCCTCAATCCCATGAATTCTGAGAGCACTTCATCATTTTCGAATGTGTTGAGAACTAGTGGTCCTCATTGGTCATAGTCGATTAGTTGGGGGTAGACTAAGTGGATCTCATGATTTTGACTATCTGGTTCAAAGGATATGGTATTAATCATACACAGGGTGGTATCTTTGAATAACCTAGGTAGATTGGATAAAGTTTCTTTGTCATCACTACTAATATAGGGCTTAGTTATGAAATTATGTGTCTCTACCTGTGGCTATTGGTGAGTGTAGTTGTATGAGTACTGGCTGAGGAGAAACATTAGCCATTCTAATTGGAGGACTTCGGCCATGTATGGTTATTCTCGGAATGGTACATCCAAGGCCAAGATTTGTTATGGGTCGCGACTCTTGCATGATAGGTATTATGAGCCCATTGTCATTTTGTCCCAGTCATTGGTTTCTATCATAACCCATTACGAGCATCATGTGTAGGCCCTTGCTTCTTTCGTCCATTGGTAAATAAGCTGCCGGTATTTCATCTTGATACAACATGTGTGATGTATCTACTTCAATAACCTCATGGCCAAGGTCTCTCTAGCTTGTGAATTTGGGATAATCTTTAGGATAGGTTTGTGATGTGGAAGCTTGATTTTCTTGTGGGCGTCCCTGTGATCTAGGAGATTGTGGTAACTCTCCTATCATGAAAGCATTGTTAGGGAGTTTGTAGCTTCCACAATCATCATCCTAGATGATGAGCTTGATATCAGAGATGGTGGGAATGGCTGGAATGGTGGGTGTCTCTATCGTAGAAGTGGATATGAGAGTGGTGGGGTTGATGTATGGTGTGGATGGGCCTTCATCATTCTTTGGCACTTGGGGGATTTTGTAATACTTGGCCTCAAGATTCTTGCAATATGAAAATGGCTCAGGATCTCCATGGACAGTAACCTCTTGTCCATTATGTGTGAATTTCACACATTGGTGGAAGGTTGATGCTACAACTTTCATCACATGAATCCATGGGTGTCCTAGGAGGATATTGTATGGAAATTTGAGGTCCAAGACCTAACATGTGGTTTCCATGAGTGTTGGCCCTACTTGGATAGGGAGATTAATTATGCCCTGAGACACTCTTTCTTGGTCATCATATGCTTTGATTGTGATGCCCTTGCCTTTGTCAATGGAATCTTTTGATATTTTCAACTGCTTGATGCGGCTAAGAGAACAAATGTTCAAACTTGCACCTCCATCCACCAAGACCCTTTTGATTTTTCTCTTGTTTACGATGGCTTCTAAGTGAAGTGTATGGCTGTGAGATGGTTGGGTAGGGAAATATTGGTCTAAAAATGTAAGGAGATTAGGTGTTATGATATTTGCGACCATAGCTTGGAATTGCTCCGCATTAGGATCTGCGAGAACAATGGATGAGGCTAATGCTTCCTCAAGGATCTTTTATGCATTGATGAGATTTTTAACAACTCCATGATGGAGATGTGTGCTAGCATTCTTTTGAGCTGGTCTACAACATTGTAGCTATATGGAATGGCTCTTGATGTAGGAACTCTATTTGGTTGGGATGATCCTGCAATGGTGACTTTGTTGCCTCTTGTGGTGACTCCATAATCTTTGACATGGGCGCCCTTAATAGTGATGACCATGCACTCTTCATTTAGTGAGGCAACGACAGATTCATAGACATGATTTACATTTCCTTTCCCTTTATCACCTCTATTTCCTTTGTTTCCATGATTCAGCATTGGATTCGTGTAGATTTTAAGGTCCTGATTTCCCATAGGTTGTTCCACGTTTATGATTTTCTTGTTAATGAGATCTTGGATGATGTTTTTGAGTCTCATGCAATTTTTTGTGTTGTGACCTTTTATTTTGTGAAATTTTCAAAGTTGATTCTTGTTGTACCAAGGGGGTTTGACATCAGGTTCTTGGTAATTTTCAAATGTAGGAGGCTGAATGAGTTTTTTGGCAATCAACTTTTTCATTATGTCCTCCAAAGGTTCCCCCAAAATAGCGTATTTACGTTTTGGATAAGTTTTGCATTGGGGTGGTCCTCTTTGGTCATTTAGATTATTGATGGTGGGATTATTCAGTTGGTATGTTGTGTGATGAGTTTTTTGGCATTATGGTTGGATTTGCGGTGTAGGTGTATTTTGGCGTGGACCACTAATGACCACCTTGGCATCGATGATGCTATCATTAGTGATGTTTTTGTTTCTCGCCCATGTACAAGGTTTATCATTGTAATTAGATGATGGGAGGTTGTTTTGCTATTCATGATATGATGTTGATTCCACAAGTTGAGTCACAAGGGCTCTTTCAATGCTAAGCACCTTGGAGATTAATTGCTCATATCTGGTGATTCCCTGAACCTTGAGATGAAATGATAGGTAGCTTTCAAGGTTGGCTATGACCGTGTAGACTTGTTGTTCTTCTGGCATGGTCCACTTGCTCCAATTGGCCTTGGATCACCATTGTTGAAGAAATGAGGTGAAAGACTCATTCTTTCCTTGTTTTAGAGACAATAGTTCTTCAAGACTAACATCCATTGCAATGTTACATGCGTAATTCCTAATGAATGCATCTCTAATTTCTTTGAATTTTCTAATGCCTGAAGGTAAGCAAGAGAACCATTCTATAGTGAGACCTACCAAGCTCCTAGGGAATAGCCGCATTAGATAAGTATCATCATATGCGACCTCCATACAATGAACCTGGAATTCCCTGATGTGATCTTCAAGGTTTCCCATCCCTTGATACTTGTCAAAGTTGGGGATTTCAAATCCTTTAGGGAATGGTTTCATGTCAAGGCTCCTATCAATTGGATAAGGACACAAGTTGCTTTACGTTTTGGTTGTCTTCCTTGATTGAAGGTCGAGCACTTGTTGCGAGAGCAACTTGAGTTGTGTCATCACATCATTCTATGAATCAAGGGGTGGGATGAAAGTGTTTTGGGGTGTTTGAATCATGGGTTGGGTGGGTGGATTGGTCAGTGCATTGATTGATGGTATCTGCATGTTCTGGCGAGCGAATTAGGCTTCTACTTGCCTTTTTATGAATGATTCCTATTGTTGATCTTACTGTTGTTGCACTAGGATTTGTGCTTGTTGTTGTGCTTATTGCTACTCCAACAATGCTTGTTGTTGTGCTTGTTGTTTTTCCCACAACGTTTGTTGTTGGGTTGCCAATTCTGCTGCTTCTTGTTGCTCTTGGTATTGCTTTAGTGCTTGTTGATATGCTTGCACTTGAGCTACTTGTGCAAGGAGTTGTGCTTGAGCTTGTTCTTGTTGTGCTTGATATTGAGATTGTGCTTGAGCTTGCACTTGCTCTTGTGCTACTTGTGCTTTTGCAGCTTGTTGCTATAATAAAAGTTGTGCTTCAGTGACTCTTTGTGCTTGCAATGCTTGCGCACCTTGGGCGACTTCTTCTTGTTGTTGTTGCAATAAAGCTTGAGCTTGTTGTGCTTGTTGCGCTTGTAATGCAGCTTGTGCAGCTTGAGCGGCTTGTTGCATGGATTTTTGTTTCTAGACTTGTTAGTATCCTCTTTGGAAAGCAGCTTGCAATGTGGCATCATATTGATTTGATGTGGTGAACATTGGTGGTGGTGGATTTGGAATGGTATTCGTGAAGGTGGTGTTGATGTTTTGCGTGTTGGATAATGGTATTGATGTGATGGGTCCTTGAGAGACCATGCTTTGTGATGTTAAGGGTGTGTTTGATGATGTTTCCATTGCTTGTGTGTTTATCATTTGTTATTGCGATATCAACAATAAATTTTGAGTGTTTGGTGCAATGTTTTGATTGATGGTTGGGATATAGGTTTGATTGATACTTGCTAGGGGAGGAAGCCCTAGTCCAAGGAGTGGTGTGGATGATAATGGTAATGGCAGAAGAGGTGGAAGTATGAGTTTTTGTGAAAATGTCATGGTGTTGAATATACACCCTGGTCTGAACATATCTCCCTCTTCTTGTGAGTTTGTTAAGTGTAAAGTTTTAGGATGCTTTGATGATCAAAGGTGATGATATGATGATGATTGTTAAGGATGGATGTTATGGATGTTCTTTTCTTTTGATAAATCTTGAGTGAAACACTAGGATTTTAGGACTTGCAGATTTTGGTTTTGATTTTGGGATTTGGTCCTTGATTTTGATTTTGATTTTGATTTTAGATATTTTGAACAAAAAGACCCTAAGATGTTGGATGATGATTTAAGGGATAGCTTTTTCCAAAGGATGATAATTTGAATATGTGTGAGGAGAAGGATGCATCTACCCACACCTATTCAAACAAGATGATTTGTTTCACTAAGCATATGGAGAAGGATTCATCTACATACACTAAGCTAGACAAGATGATTTTGATAACTTTGACATGGTACATGCAAAAGGATGCATCTACACATACCTAGCCAAATGTGTTTTTGACAATGTTCTCAAGGATTTTGTCTCAATGATTTTGATGATGGTTTTGATTTTTCCATAAAGCCTAGTATCAAAGATGGTTTCAAGATTTTCCAAAAGGTGATGATGAGGTGGATTTTGTTTTGATGTTTTGATGGATGGATGAAAAATATTTTGATGTGTTTTGATCCTAAGATGAAATTAAAAGGTATGCTTTGTTTACCTAGATCTAGGTATTGAAGAGCATGCATATGATTCCTAATGACCTTTGTAACCAAGAAATGATTTCATTTGAACATTCAATTTTGGATTTCCAATCAATGATTTGTGTTTTTGGGATTTGGAGTCTTCAACACATATGAAAGTTCATTTTGCACAGCTTTGCTTAATGTATTTCTTTTACCAAAAACACTTTCTTCAATTAGGCTTTCAAACTAAGATGTCCAATGTCTTAATTTCTTTAAACCCCACAAGATATGTTATGTGGAAGTTTAATGAACTTAAGCCAAGGGTTTTCCTATTGTTTACTTAAGAAGAAAAATTGAGATTTAATCCAATGCTTAGAAACCTTTAAGGATGTGAATCCCAAGGGAAAGCAATAGCATATGGATTGAGTCAATGGTATTTGTCTTCAAAAGGGTTTGAAATTTGGATGATGTCAAGTGTTTGTTTTCATGATGTTTTTGATCAAGCAATGCATTTGGTAACCCAAGAATAAGTACAATCCTATGGATGTGTATGACATTTTTTGTTGGATTCCCACTTGGACAAGTCTAGCTACACTTATCCCTAGCGGATGGTTAGATGCTTGACCCCATTGGCTCCCCTACATGACACTCACTTATACAGGGCAGCCAAGCATCAACACCCATGAAACTCCCATGGCATACTTTCCATCTCTACTAGAAGACTTTAAAAGTGTGGGGTGGCTTTAGAACGACCGTTCTTGTACCAACAAATAGATAAAGGATTTTGGAAAATTCTAGCACATGGGTTTTAGTAAGGACTTTCCATTCGTAAGAGTTGACCCAATGTGGCAAGAGTCCCTTTTCGGATCCATCTTCTTAGAGTAAATTGCGTGATATTGGCATTTCTTCCAATATCCACATTTATATCCCGATTGGAATACTCTTGGCTTTAGAATGTTACCAGTTGAGTCGTTCCCTTGGGTGAGTACTTTTTCCCCAAGGCAGGCCCTCTAGGATAAACAAAAGCAAATGAAGAACAATATTTGTAATTCGATCAATCCTTGTTGGCAACAAGGAGAGAGAATGTATGCAACAAAGTCCCCACTCACACTCGCACAATAGTTTGTTCAATTTTAAGCCCAAATCGAAGTGTGGAGGTGATTGCTTTATCTTAACCCAAAGTCATAGAAAAGACCTTTTGATTCTAAAGATCGCTATAAAGCACGAGAGAAGCGCATATGCCCTTTTCTAATGACTTTAGTCTAAGTAAGCCCTCACGAAAAACACAACTACACTTGTTCTTTTTAGATCCTTAAAGCAATATGTGATTTCATTTTAGAGCACCAAATCACTAGTGAAAGACATTTGTTCAATTGTTTAATCCATAAACAAAATCTAGTAAGTTGTTGATCCTAAGATTCCTTTTAAACCTTTTGCAAGAAATAAACAAAAAGAATCTTTTTTAAACCCAAATGAAAGCTAGATTTCTAAAGAAAGAAAAAGATAAAAAATTCTTTAAAGAAGTGTTAAACAAACATTTAAGTGCTAAAAAAAACTTTGATTAGACCCAATATCATCTCCATGCTTCTCCTTCCTTTGTGTTTGGCTTCCAACCTACAAAGTGGAAAAACAATCAGATTCTAGAAAAACACAAAAGTTAAAAAATAGAAAATAGTAGATAAATAAATCATGAACCAACACCACATGCTAAAAAATTAAGTTCTCCCTTTTTCTGTCTTCCAGCATCGCAACTCGTGAAGGCATCATTATTATTTTTCTTCCAGTGGTGCTCTTACAACGCCGCTTACCAGTTAGTGGTGCTCTGTGTTGATACAAAGAGCACGATTGTGTCACTCTTTTCCCCTAGCATTGCAGTTCTTGAAAGCATCAAAGTTTTAAATTTTTTGAAAACTTGTGTAGATCGGTGAGTCCAGTGGCGCAATTTGAAATTTGAAATTTTTGGCGGGATGAGTCTAGTAGTGCTAAAATAGTGACGCTAATGAGCCCACGGTGCTAAAACAACAACGCTGACAAGCCCATGGCATGAAAATAGTGACGTTGATGAGCCCACATTGGAATTTCCTGTGTGTGCAAAAAAGCATAGAATTTTAATGAAAATGTTAGAATTTATGACTTTAAGCCCTCCCTCTAGCGCAAAATGTGTGAACCCTTTTCCTAGTACCTACAAAACAACATGAATAAATGAGTTAGACAAGGATTTTCAAGCTAAAACAAGGATTCCCCATGAAATCCATTTGCAAACTCAAAATAGGAAAGAAAATAAGTGAGAACACAATGAAATTGATAAACCAAAGATTAGATCCTAATTTAAATAGAAAACTCTTAGTCCCATGGGGTAATTGGTGCCAATTTGATGTGAAAATTGGCCCTTTCCCAATTCCTATGATGCAAGATTCGAATGTTGAAGAGATTGATCCACTTTGTTGATGAAATGTGAAGACTCCAAGCCAAAATCTGCAAAACCTAACTATGACTCAATGATAATGGATGAAACTCAAGAGATATTTGAGCATGGTAACTTTGTTTGGATTGTGGATAGTAAAATGAGGAGAGGATCTCTTCATTTATAGGATTTCAAGATGGATGAATGCCTAAATTTGAGCAATGTGGGACTAACTTTCATCCAATGATATGGTGCCACTTGTCAAGTTATGAATGGATGATGGTTGTGCAAGATTTGGGGTTTGTACCAATAAATGCCAATATTTGAAATTCAAATTTGTTGAAATGACATGTAAGAGGGAAGGAAAAATGCAATAAATGCCACTTGGCTCAAAGCAAAGGACATGTAAGAGGTTTTAAATGCCGTGTTGGATGTACATGTTGACTTGGAATTTTTGAATTCAAATTGAGAGAATATTCCAAAAAGATGCTTTGTGAGGAAAATAGGGATTTAATAAATGAATTAAATCTATTTTCATGTGCAACTTGCATTATCTAGAGGATGTGACATGAGATTAGATTAAATTAATCAAGGGTTAATTAATTTAACAAGAGATTAGATGATGTGACTTATTGACTTAAATTTATGGATTTATTTAAATCAAATAAGAGAGAAATATGATAAGAGGCTAATTAAATAAAGATTTTGATTTATTTAATTAAAAGGGATGGTGTTAGATTAAATAAAATAAGGTTTTAATTTATTTAATTTAATGGATAGACTTTAGAGATTTAATCAATAAATTGATTATTTAATTAAATAAGGATAATTAGATTAGATGGATTGATTTAATTAACAGGAGAAAGTGACTTAATTAGACAACATGATTTATTTAATTAAGAGACGAATATTTGTGAATTTAATCAGATAGGGGAATTTGAATAAATGGTTAGACTGAGGAATGATTCGGGAAGAAACGATGTTAGTAAGTCAAGATCGAATGCACGATGTCAATCAATATATTTTCAGTGTCTACAGTATGCAAAAAATATTTCCAATCTTTGTTTATCTAGACATTTTGCATTTTTTATAGTGTTGTTTTTGACAATTGATCCAAAGCTTCCATGATGAGATTGGGCCATACCATGCCTTTTTGAAATGCATTTATGTATTCTAATTTTCTTTTGGGTGAAACATCAATTGTTTATGTGTTATTAGTTGATTGTGGTAATGCTTTTTGTATAATGCTAAGTGATACAAGACATTCTTCTAGTTGGGACAAAAGTTGGACATATGACAATGGTTTAGTAGTTTGTATTTTGTGTGGTACAACATACTTTGGTATCATGAGTTTTTTCAGTGTGGAGTAGCATATACAACATATGCAATTTATCAATGTTATGGATCTTATATGTACTAGTTCATAATATATTTCCTTTTTCTTTTCTTTGAATTTTCTAGTAACTTTTCTAAAACACAACATTTAGTAGATTGTGCATGTGTATTTCGGTGTATCTTGAATTGTTCTTTCGTAAAGCTCTATTGCTAACATTTTTTTTCCCTTATTTGATCTCATAGGTATAGGTTGATTTTGTTTATTATTATTTCTAATAAAGCTCTTAAGGTGTTGCAGTCTTACAATAGAGTTATGATTGAGATACTTTTGTTTGATTGTATGAATGGAATTTCTCTTATTATTCTCTAGCTTTTTCTTTTTCTTACCATTGGTCGTTTGGTATTGTGTATTGTTTCTAATGAGTTTTTAAGTTGATTTAACCTTATTCATTGTTGGGCATTTGGATTGTGTGGCTGAATTATTAGAAGCAGTTCAAAATACCCACTTTGAAGGGTTGCATCACGGAACAAAATGGAATATGCTAGAAAATTGGATACATTGTTAAAGTGCAAGTAATTTTTCCTGATGTTTTTGACCAAACACATATCTATATATTCAGCCATTTGGGTAGCCACTAAATATAGAATGTGTCTCCCCATAAGCCGCTTTCATTGTTCTTGGCTTTTGGTTTTGCAGATTGGTGCATCCTGCATAGATATGTGCCTAGTCATGCACTTTGTCCATTCTATACAGAATTTCAAGGTCTAGTGCAAGGTTTTATGATCTAATTGCATCTTTATCTTGTTTTGCAAAGCAACTTAATAAGTAATCTACTATTCCTCTCTATAGCTCAACTAATGTATATTGTTTGTTCAACAGTACTTGTAATGAGTCAAACAAGTAGTCTCCAACATTTTACTTAAATGTTTCTACTCTACATGGTCTTTTTTATTTTACTACATTATTTATATTGCAGACTTGTGAGCACTTTACATATTCATACCTATCAATATCTATCATTTCTATATTTTGATATCTTGTTTTCATTCAAAATGCATACAGTATTAGATTGTTGAAAATGCTAATAGGCCTTAATATGTATATATCCTAAATATTACACACTATGTACATAAATGCAAGGTAAGAATGTTGATCTTTCACATAAATGCTAATTTTTTTTTACTAGAAACAAAAAAGGAATAGTGATCTAGGTATGTGTAGGATCATGATGGGCCAAAAAGTGGCGATATGATGGGTATGTGCAGGGTATGTGGTTAACGATTTTTTTTACCAAAAATTGATGAAACAAAAAGGGTTTTTAAAGGAGATTCTCAGCTTTCCACCAATATAAATTATGTTTTACTTTGAATTTAATAAATAATTATTATTCATTTTCTATTTGAATTATGACTAAAGTCCTCATTGATAGGCTGATTGAAAAATATCTATAGCTTTCAAATGGTATCACATTTTTTGAATCTAAAACATGCATCACATTATATGCTTCACATACTATGGGATTAAAAAGAATGAATTTCATGAAGTTTTGACCAAGTTAAGGTGGTCAAACATACAAGTTTTTATATTTTTTAAGTTGTAAAAAATTCATAATTAATTATTTACTTGGAAAAAAATTACAAAAAAAATGCATCATATCAATACATGAGTCCTCTACTTATATCTAAAATCTTATAAAAAATGTTATCATTTTATTGTGGTTAGGGTGGTCAGATAGACACCTACTTATTTTTTCCCTAAAAGTTAAGTACTACATCATTGAAATTTCAAATTTTCACCAAATAGATTTAAAAAATAAAATAAACCTAATAGTTTAGAAACTACATTCAATTTGCTATAGATTCTATTCTTACATATTTTTGAAATAATATAGATAACTTATTCAATTTTTTAGGTCAAGTTGCCTAACTCTGATTTTTCTAAATTTTATCGCCACTTAAGGGTCTATTTTTTCCATGATCATCTTGCACATACCCATCTAATAATTTTACATTGTATTTTCTTGTTTAACAATCAACTGTATTTGCAACAATGTAGATTTTTGTCTCCCGTTTAAATTGTAACCAATGGTTCCCATTAGAGGGGCATATTAGACAAATGAGCATAGTCGATGGCATGTTATATGTAATTCATAAACATAAAGCAATGAATGCACTAAGCACTAGAACAATACTATTGCAATTACTTGGTTTGCATTCTGTAAACTTAGTTGACTAATCAAAATCTATTACTATGGTTTGAATAAGAGAATAGATAAAATAAAGGTAGAAGAATTGAAACAAATGATAAAGTTTGATAAACATTTAAGCATTAAATGAAAACTATCCAAAGATTCAGTTGATACTTGATCGAGTCTTGTAAATTAGGAAAATAGGGAGACATTATATATTATGACAATGGATGCAAATTGTACAAGCTTTTCTAGCAATCTTTCGGATACTAAAACAATGAATACATGTTTAATGCATTAAATGAAAACTTTCATGAATGTGCTGAAGAGATGGTAGGTGCTTAAGCACTCAATGCATAGTTAATTCATGAATCCATGCATTCACTACTATAATTCCAACTAGCCCACTACCAAATCTTATGCAATTTGCATCCAGTAATTAAATATTTTCCAAAATATATAATGTCTTGTTTACCTAATTTTCTTAAACAAAAATGAATAGTGGATCTACTTGCACCAATCTATTCAATTTTCCCTTTTGTAATTCTTATTTGTCTACTATGCCTAACACTGAAACATAACAATTGCATATGTATGAGAACTTTTTTCATATTTCTACTAGAAGTATTATTTGTTGTTGTAACACCTAATTGTACAAATGGTTATAGTACATGGCATATGCTCTATAACCAAGATACATGGAATGGTTGATAAGACCTTGTTCAAAGTATTCAATTTTTCATTTCAAAATCCTCATTTTGTTACTATGTATAAATTCTAAAGGAAACAATTACACATATTCAACATTGTAACCCTTGTCAAAAAATGATTTTTTGCATGCATGAAGTTGGTCAATATGTTTATTGTTGTAGGAGCATAATAGGATGGGGACATTTTTCCTTTGTTTGTAAGAAAGAGAAAAAAAACCAATAAAAAAAAGGCACAATAATTAATAAGAACTTTATTGTAAGAGCCAACAATGTATTTAATAACATATAACAAAGTTTTGGTAAGTTATAAGAATTTATTTGCAAAATCTTGTTTATAGGATTTGTAGATTGAAAGAGAACTTAATCAAGTATCAACTAAATCTTTTATGTTTTATATCTATCATTAATTCATTTTTCAATTGTGTGAAGTAGGTCTGCTACTCTTCTTTGTGTAAGAAAATGAGCAAAATATTAATCTAATTACATCATTGAGAAGTCCTATCAAAAATAATAAGCTATGGCTAGTGGTATGTAGCAATCCCAATACCTTGTAATGTGTTAATGGTGAATAGGTGTAAAAGGGAATGCTTCTCCATTTCTTGCTTGACCAAGTGCATAGATAAAGAGAATGGGAAGGGTGTTACATGTAAACGTGTGATAATATAGACTGGAAATATAATTTTCCTTTGATTGATTCATAAGAATATGATCTACATATTATGTGAAGAATGTTGAGGCAGAGAGAAATGTTCTATTGTTTGCAAGGTAGAGAACATTTGCAGAAGAAAGATTACTTTAGTACAAATGTGAATAGTTTATTAACCTAGTAACTAATCAAAAAATGTGAAAATTGGATATCATATTGCAATGCTTTCATTTGCAATTAAAAGATAATAAAAAATTTATCTACTTTTCTATTGGCTGGAGTACACCTTGTATTCATTTTTTTGAAGTAAATTAGTAGAATAGGAGGCCAATATTACTAAAGTATTCAATGCATGTTTAATGCATTATATGTTTCTCATAAACATCAAACATAGAAACACATGATAAAATTTTCAAAAAAATAGACCAACACAATATTTTTTTCTAAACATTCAGGCATTAAATATAGATTTTGCAAGCTTTGTTGATAGGCTCATAGCTACTGGAGCAATGGGTACATAGTTAATGCATTGAATGCTTCCACAGTTTACAACACCTTGGTCAAAGCATTTAGTTTTAATGCTTATTGATTTAGCCACAAAAAACTAAGCTATTTAGGAAAATTGTTCAAACAAAACTCTATAGCTTCTCCACCATTCAAGGGAATCATAGACTTAGCAAACATGGAATAGGGGAATCCAGAGCGAAAAAAACACAAGTTTCTAAATAGACAATAAACACATGAAAATTAGTGCAAATAAAACAGATTGCTTTCCTAGAATTCTATGCATTCACAATGCAAATCTTGTGCAACTTACATCTAATAGACTATTGTTTGTGAATTTCCAAAAAAAATTTAATGCATTAAACATGTATTCACTACTTCAACATCTACCACCCCACCACCAAACCTACCACAATTTTCATTTAGTGATTAAATATTTGCAAAATATATAATGTTCTATTTTTGTAATTTACTTTAACAAAAATGAATAATAGACCTGCTTCAACCAATAGAAAAGAAAAGATAAGTTGTTTACTACCCCTAAATTGCAATTGAAACCATTGCAATAGTAACCTACTCTTTAGCTTCAATTGTTCCATGTAACTTAGTTACATAGCATATGTCATCTACTACTAAATGGTTTAAGGAAGGTCCTGTCAATTGTGGGTGCATTGAAAGCATTAACTATGTGTTTATTTCTTGAGTGGCCATCAGTCTATTACAAAAGCTCACAAACCAAATTATGTGACATATGTTGGAGGGTTGGTGGGTACACAAGTAGTGAATGCATAGTTAACACATGAAATCTTAGGCAAGTACTGGTTTTTATTTGTGCTTACTCTCGTTTCTTTATTATTTGTTAAAAAGCTTGTGTGTTTTTTAGGTCTTGGTTGCACTTTTCCATGTTTGTTATTCTATTAAAGGAAATTTCTAGTGAGTGGATTTTATGTGTGTTTATGACACTTGATAACTAGAAATATTTCTTGTTGTTACAAGAGCTAACAAGGCAAGTGGGTAGAATAAATGACATATGCTTTGAGCAAGGTCTTGTTGATTGTGGAGGCATTGAATGCATTAACTGTGTATATTGCCTGAGTGGCCAGTATCCTATTAGCAAAGCTCACAAATTTTTTATTTAATGTCTGAATGTTTGTAGAAATTTATGATGTTGGTCTACTTTTTTCTAAATTTTATCATCGTTTCTATGGTTCATGTTTCACTATCGCAATCACTAGTTTGTGTCGATAGGTAGGTTTACAATTGTATTTGTTAAATTTTCTTTCAGAATAGTTGCTTGTTGTTCTTAAACTTCTCATGGCCAATCAAATTGTATTTTTTGAAGTTTTTTCGTATTTTCTCGTAGTTGGTTGGAGTAGGTCTATTTTTCATTTTTTTTAAGTAAATTAGCAAAATAAGGGGATATTATTATTCTAGAAAATATTTAATCATGAGGCAGTGAATACATGTTTAATCCATTGAATGCAAATTGTGTGAGATGTGTTGGAGAGCTGGTGGGTACACATGCAGTGAATGCATAGTTAATTCATGAAATCTTAGGTGAGTGTTGGGTTTAATTTGTGTTAATTCTTGTTTTTTTTATTTTTTGTTGAAAATCTTGTGTGTTTTTAGTTCTTTATGTTCTTAATCCTAGGAACAGTGCACTACTAGTAAGAATTTTGTCTTTCTATTTATGATACTTCAAGCCATTCACCGACATGGCACTTTTATAGAATAAAAAACATGCAAAAGCATAACCAATAGCTAAAAAACCCACAATCTTTTCAACAAATAATAAAAAAATGAGAATAAGTACAAACAAAACCCAACACTCACCTAAGATTTCATGAATTAATTATGCATTCACTACATGCATACCCACCAACCCTCCATCACATCTCACACCCATGGTCCATAAGACCTTTCTCAAACCATTTAGTTTCCCCTCTAACGTTTCTAGTTATCAAGTATAAAAAATAAACAGATGAGCTACTCACTAGGTGCACATCATTCCTAGAGCTCCTCCCTCATTCAAGCATTGCACAGAATGACAAACTTTGAAGATGGAAACCCATAGCCAAAAACATGCAAGCTTCTCAACAAACAATAAACTAAAAATAAAGAGAAACCAACACTTGCCTCACATTTCATGAATTAACTATGCATTCTCTACTTGTGTTCGTGCCAGCTATCCAACACATATTCCTAAAGTTTGCATTTAATGCATTAAATATTCATTCACTGCTTCAGTACCCACTAGCCTACTACCAAAACTCACACAATACGCATCCCGCAATTAAATATTTTCCATAATATATAATGACCTCTATTTTTCTAATTTACTTAAAGGAAAATGAAAAATTGACCTACTCAAACGAATAGAAAAAGAGATAAATCATAATTTTCAAGTATACCAGTTGTTCTTACAAGGGCTAGGGGGACAAATGGGTACAGTAGATGGCATATGCTATGTAACCCATGAAAGTGGAATAGTTGAAGCCAAGGAGTACGTGAGTATTATAACAAATGACAATTATAACAAGAAAATGTGCATGCTTTGAGCAAGGTCTTGTTCACTATGGAGGAATTCAATGCATTAACTATGTATTCATTGCCTTAGTAGCCATGAGCCTACTAGAAAAGCTCACAAAATTTGCATTTGATGTCTAGATGTTTGCAAAAAAAAATTGTGCTGGTCTTTTTTTTTGCATATTTTAACATGTGCTTTTGTGTTTCATGTTTATGAATAACATATTATCTTGCACAATTTGTATTTAATAGACTATTTCTTTTGATCTATGAATCATACTATTTAATGCACTAAACATGCATTGTTTGCTTCAGCATCAACAATATTCTTGCTAAAGGCGGCACAATTTTCATTCAGACATTAACATACATTAAATGTTTGAAAAATATATAATGTCCTATTTTTTCAATTTTCTTTAATAGAAATGAATAATAGGCCTACTCAGAGCAATAGAGAAGTAGAATGATTGTTTATTATCACTCAATCGCAAATGAGACCATTGCAATTGTAACCTACTTGTTGGCTTCAACTGTTTCATGTCATTTGATATCTACTATACCTATTTGTACAATTTGCCTTATAACAGTGAATAATATTTCTAGTCACAGTGGGCTAGTGCCTAACCAAGTAATGAATTCAGATTTAATGCATTGTATGCTTGTACAAGGAAGATGACCTTGCTCAAAGATCTAAAAGAGTATTTCTTTATCTAGTAACAACAAGCTACAAGATATTGGGATTGTTCCCTATCACTAATTCTAGCATATCATGTTGCTTAATACGCTTGTTGATGTTGTTTGTATGCTAAAAAAATTTAATACATTCCCTATGTTATTTGAATTTAATAGACTATTTTTTTTAATCTGCTTGTCATACCATTCAATGCATTAAACATGCATTGACTGTTTGAGTATCTATTATCCTACTTTCAAAGATGGCACAATTTTCATTTAGTGATTAAATATTTGAAAAATATATAGTGTCCTTTTATTTTTCTAATTTACTTTAACAAAAATGAATAATAGGCCTACTCCAACCAATAGAATAATTGTAAAAAATGAGAATTAAAACAAGGAAAATTGAAAACTTTGAGCAAGGTATTGTTGACTATGGAGGCACTGAATGCACTACCTATGTATTCATTGCTTGGGTAGTTGTCAGCCTATTGGAAAAGCTTGAAGGATTTGTATTTAATGTCTAAATGTTTGCAAAAATCTATCTTGCACAATTTGCATTTAATACACTATTTTTTTTTATCTGATAGGTATACCATTTAGTGCATCAAACATGCATGTATTGACTACTTCAATAGCTACTGCCTTGTTGTTAGATTTGGCACAATTTGCACACAGTGATTGAATATTTGCAAATAATATAGTGTGATCCTAATTTCTTGATTTACTTTCACGTAGGCCTACTCCAATGAATAGAAAAAGAGAAATTATTTATTATCTCTTAATTTCAAATGAAACCATTGCAATAGTAACCTATTGCTTGGCTTCAACTATTTCATGTCATATGTCATCTACTGTACCCATGTCTACAATTAGGCTTTATAACAACAAACAATTCTTGTAGTCGAAGCAGGATAGAAGTAATGATATCGGGACAAGGGCTTCCACTCAAGTGACTTTGTAGAATGAATATAGTTGCAACAAGTTACTATTGTAATCATTGAGTTTACTTCTAAGATAGTTGTTTGTTGAATCAAAATCTATTTTTTAAAATGTTTTTGAGAAGCACAAAGCTTCTATTTTTTTTGGAAAGCTTGTTAGCAAGCATATATTTCATGTTTATGAATAACATATTGTATGCATGATGATAGTAAAGCTGACACAATGTGCATTGAATTCTTAATTTTCTCATTTGCAATTGTAATACTTACTTTCCCAATCAAATTTGATTGTCTTGTAGTAGGCCTACTATACATTTTTGTTTAAGTAATTTAAGAGAATAAGACACTATATATTTTCGAAAACATTTAATCACTAGATGAAAATTGCACGAGGTTTTCTAGTGGGTTTCTTTGCACTACAACAGTGTATGCATGATTAATGCAATAGGTTTATTATTGATATTCATTAAAGAAAAATAGGAGAGTAGGAAGATGCCATAAATTCTGGGAAATATTTAACAAATGAATTGTATATCCCATGATTGCAATTATGCACATCTTTGATTGCAAAAGCAACATGCTATAGAGCAAAAAATAGTTTCATTTTTATGAATTACATGACATTTCATACACTATGCCTATTTGTTTCTTTGGGAAGTCATATTCTTAAACCAACATTCTCCTTTATTGTTCACAACTCTTCCAATTCATAATTGTCAGACACATTGGAAGAATTAAATTTCATTACAAACAAAGTAAGAGAATGATACAATAATTTGACCTTGCATCTTGTTGTTGAAGAACCAAGTCTAATTGTAGCTATATGGATCTTTTTCCTACACTTCAATTGCAACCAATTATTCTTGTTACAAGTACAATTTAGATAAATGAGCACAATCCATGACATAGAACATGTTATTCATAAACATGAAACACAGAAGCACACAATAATTTTTTCCAAATATTCAAGAATTAAATCCAAATTGTATGAGCTTTGTCATTGAAAATGGGTTCAGTGCACTTTAATTTACTCATTTACATTTGTAATACTCACTTGGCCAATCAAATTTTATTGTTTTGCAGTAGGTCTACTAATAATTCTAGTATTAGAAAATTAGCAAAATATGGAAACATTATATACTTGGGATTCATGGACATATTTTTAAGGTTTCAAAACCATGATTTATATCTTTTTCAATTGGTTAAAGCACATCTACTATTCATTTTTGTTTAATTAAATTAGGAAAATAAGACATTATATATCTTGGCAAATGTTTAATCACTGATGCAAATTGCACAAGATTTTGCTAGTGGACTCCTTGGCACTATAGTAGTGAATGCATCATTAGTACACTAGGTCTATTATTGATTTTTGTTTAAAAAAATTAGGAAACTAGGAAGACATTATATTTTTTCACAAATATTTAACCAATTAATTGCATATCCCATGATTACAATTATGCATCTTTCTGTTTGCAAAAGCAACATGCTTATCAGGAAAAAATAGTTTCATGTTTATGAATTGCATAGCATGTCATTCAGTATGTCCATTTGTCTATTTGGAAACTCAGATTATTGAACCAACTTTCTCCTTTATTGTTCACAACTCTTCCAATACATAATACTTAGATGCATTGGAAGAATTAAACTTCATTGCAAAGAAAGTAGGAGAATGATACAAGAATATGACCTTATAGCTTGTTTTTCAAGAACCAAGTCTACTTGTAGCGATATAAATCTGTGTCCCCCACTTCGGTTGCAACCAATGGTCCATGTTGTAGCTATAATTTAGATAAATGAGCATAGTCTATGAAGTACAATATGATATCCATAAACATGAAACAAAGAAGCACACAATAAATTTTTCCAAATATTTAAGAATTAATTCCAATTTGTGTGAGCTTTCTCGCTCAAAATATGGTCAATGCAATTGATACATAACACTTGCAAGTGAATCAAATTCTATACTATAGACACTTCTAGTTTTATTTCTATATATAACACTTAAGTTCTTAATTTTCTAATTTGCATTTCTAATATTTACTTGGCCAATCTAATTTAGTTTTCTTGCAGTAGGTCTACTATTCATTTTAGCTTCAGAAAATTAGCAAACCATGGGAACATTATATTGTTGGGATTGATGAAAATATTTTTTGGAGCAAGTCTACTATTCATTTTTGTTCAAGTAAATTAGGAAAATAGCACATTATATATTTTTCCAAATATTTAATCTTTGCATGCAAATTGCACAAGCTTTGGCAACGAACCAGTTGGCACCACAATAGTGAATACATGATTAATGTGGTATGTTGATTACTGTGTATTAACCCATGTTGAAGTAGACATATACACGACATATAGTGCACATAATCATCATGTGAAAAATTTGAGGCACATGCATCAAAACACTCTTGGATTCTAGTGAATGCAGTCAAAAGTGCTATAAAATCTAGGGGAAACAACATGACTTTTAATTTCTTGGCAAATGCCATGAATTTTAAAGTCATGGAAAATGGCACAAATTTTGTAACACTTACTTGCATTCTCTACAAACGAAAATAGCTCCTCTATTTCTTCATCCTCGCAAACCTAGATCCAATATGTGTTTTGCAAATATTTAACCAATGATTTGGATATCCCATGATTACAATTATGTAAATTTATGTCTACAAAGGCAACATGCTTATCAGGAAAAAATAGTTTCATGTTTATGAATTACATCGTATGTCATTCACTATGCTCATCTGTCTATCTGGAAATCCAGATTCTTGGGAGAATTAAATTTCATCACAAATAAAGAAGGAGAATGATACAAGAATCTAACCTTATAGCTTGTTGTTCAAGAATCAAGTCTACTTGTAGTGATATAAATATTTGTCACCCACTTTCGTTGCAACTAATGGTTCCTATTATAGCTCCAAGTTAGACAAATGAGCATAGTCCATGACATACAATATGCTATCCATATACATGGAACACAAAAGCACACAATAAATTTTGCCAAATATTTTAGAATTAAATACAATCTGTGTGAGATTTGTCACTCAAAATGTGGTTGATGTAATTGATACATAACACTTGCAAATGAATCAAATTCTATAATCTAGACACTTCTAGTTTTATTTCCATTAAAAATGTCCAAGATGTCTTCCAGAGTTGGTAGGTTGCAAGCAGTAAATGCATAGTTAATTCTTGTTTGTTTATTTTTTGTTGAAAAGGTTGTATGTTTTTAGCTCTCCATGTTGTTTGTTTGTTTTTAAAACTTTATAACCAAAAGTATTGCTTTTTGTTACAAGGGCTAAGGGGACAAATGTGTGCAATCCATGACATATAACATTCTATTCATAAACATGATACACACAAGCACACATTGAATTTTGCCAAATGTTAAAGAATTAAATTGAAACTATAAGGGCTTTGTTTCTGAAAATTAACTCATTTTGCTTGATACACAACCCTTTCCAATGAATCAAATTCTATAATCTAAACATTGCATCAAAGGCTTCACTGTAGTACTAGTGACACAGACCAATCCCAATATCTCATAGTCTATTGTTACTAGATCTTTGAGCAAGGTATTCTTCCTTGTACAAGCATACAATGCATTAACTCTGAATTCATTGCTTGGATGGGAATCATCCTACTAGGAAAAGTATTTTAAATAGTACAATTTCATTAGACAAGCAACTATTTCAAAAGTGGATTGAACAATTACAATAGTAAGTTGCTTCAACTATATTCATTATACAAAGTAACTTAAGTGGTTTCCCTTGTCCTAAAATCAGTGCGATGTGAAAGCATGCACAAGTGTTCTAGTTTAGGAATGGTCCCTTTGATTAACAACAACATATGATGTTTTTCAACAAAATTTTCAGTCTTGTTATCTCACACATATTGCATGCACTGATTAAATATTTGTCACAATATATAATGTCTCCCTATTGTCATAATTTACTTAAACGAAAAATGAATAATAGGCCTACTCCAACCAATAGAAGAGATAAACTATAATTTTCAAGCATGGAAAATATGTCCTTAAATCCCAACTATAGAAAAAAGAAAAAAATATTTTAAACAGTTCATTTTCATTTATCAAGCAACTATTTCAAAAGAAAATTCAGCAAATGTAACAGTAAAAATGCCCACTACATTCACTATGTTTTGTTATAAAGTGGATGCTATTGCTTATTAATTTATCTACAGAAACTAAGTAACTAGAAAAGTAGCTCAAATAGAACTCATTCAAGTATCAACTAAATCTTTCATGTCTGAAATGTATCATCTATCTCTATCTCTATTGCATGCAGTAAGTCTGCTACTCCTCTTTGTGTAATAAACTAAGCGAAATAGAAACACATAAATTTTTTCAAATAAATTTCATTGGCCAACTAAGTATGTCAAATTGAAATGAAATATATGTAGTAGAAACTTTCCTTTTAAAAACATACATGTTTTATATTGCTAATATATTGCATACGAAAAAACTGCAATACTAATAATCCATTTAAATGGAAACATAAGAAAATAAAGTATTTTCTAGCATATAAAAGAAAAAGATGTCGACTACAAAATAAAACCAGCAAAAAGTTTTAAATCATAGAACATAAGATATAGTGATATAGATGAAAGAGCTAGGAACAAAAGAATAACAAAAAAGAGAAGTGCAAGATGATACAAATATTTAATGTCTAAATGCAAATTGTGCCAACTTTGGCAATAAAATGGTAGATATTGAACCAAAATAGAACAATAAAATGATTTTTTGCAAACATCTAGTCATTAAATTCAAATTTTACAAGCTTTGCTACTAGGCTAGTACCTATCAAAAAAATCAAGTGAAAGTTAATGCATTGTAAGCCTCCATAGTGAACAAGATCTAAAACAGTATTGGTTATGTAGCAACAATAGACTACTATTCTAATGCATCAATCAAGGGACAAATTTGTTCCAATTCTATATTCTCACATGCTCACATGTAACACCCTTCCCATTCTCACCATCCATGCACTCAGTTGACATCTACAATGTATGCGGCACAACAAAGAATACACAAGCATTCCCATTTACACTTGTTCACCATTGAAACACTACAAGGTATTGGGATTGCTCCATACCACTAGCCTCAACATATTGTGTTTCTTAAGGAACTTTTCAATGTTGTTTCTCTTCCTTAATGTGTCACTTTAATCATTTGATACCAATTGTTTTTGGTGGTAATTTTCAATGATGTAGATGGATAAATAATTGAAATGAAATTAATTAATATTTAAACCTATAGTCTAGCTATACCAATAGAAAAAGAGATAAATAATGGTTTTCAAACATGAAAAATATTTCCATAAATCCCAAGTATATAATGTTCCCATAGTTTCCTAATTTATTGAAACTAAAATCAATAGTAGACCTACTACAAGAGAATCAAATTTCATTGGCCAAGCAAGTATTACAAATGAAAATGCTAAAATTAATAATTAAATGCAAATTGTATCAGCTTTATTGCCATCATGCACTTCATGTGCATGGAATTTTGCTCAGAGGCAAGTTACTACTGTGATCAAAGTAGGTCATTATTATAATTGTATAATGTGCATTGGAAATGGCATGCTTTTCAATCAATCTACAAGTAATGCATTAAATTCCAGTAGGTGTACTACTCATTTTTGTTTAAGTAAATTAGAAAAATAGGACTTTATGTATTTTGGAAAATATTTAATAGCTAACAAAGTCTATCGAGCCATAACAATTAATTTCCAAAGTGTTCTTCACAGTATTTGCAGATCATAGCCCACATGCACCAAGTATGCAGAACGTCTAAGCACACACAAGCCTTCTTTTTTACACCTATTTAGCAATCTAACCCTAGGATTAGAAAACATAACAATTATGCTACTATTGATATAGTATTTAATGCATTAACTATGCATTCACTGATCTACAATGCATTACAATTATTTGCAAATTTTATCATCTACTTCTATTTTGCTACTTTTCTTACAAGAAAATCAATAGTAGAGGCACATGATAGAATTTGGGAAAAAATAGACCAATGTGATAATGTTTTTGTGAACACTCAGACATTAAATACAAATTTTGTGAGCTTTGTTGATAGGCTACCCACTCAAGCAATGAATTCATATTCAATGCATAGAATGCCTCCACAGTCGACAAGACCTTGCTCAAAGCATTTAGTTGTTGAAAGCTATCAAGAATAACAACATCGAAGACAACAACAAAGAGCCAAAAACACACAAGCTTCTCAAAAAAAAATAAACAAACCAGAATAAGCACAAATAAAACCCAACACTCGCCTAAGATTACATGAACTAACTATGCATTCACTGCTTGTCTACCCACCAACTATCTAGCACATTTCACAAAGCTTTCATTTAATGCATTAAACATGAATTCATAAAGAACATGGAAGAGAGAAACCCAGAGATGAAAACACACAAGATTTTCAACAAACAATAAACAAATGAGAAGTAGCATAAATAAAACCCAACACTTGACTAATATTTCATGAATTAACTATGCATTACTTCCATACCCACCAGCTCTCCAACAAACCTTGCATAATTTTCATTTAATGGATTAAACATGCATTCATTGCTTCAATACCCATCAGCCACCTACCAAAGCTCCCACAATTTGCATCCACTGATTAAATATTTTCTAGGACATATAATGTCCTCCTATTTTCCTAATTTACTTAAACAAAAATATGTCCTTAAATCCCAACTATAGAAAAAAGACAACAATATTTTTAAAAATGCAATTTGATTGGTGAAGCCAATATTTCAAAAGGAAATTCAACGATTGCAATAGTAAACTACTTTTGGGGAAAAAATAGCTTCATGTTTATGAATTACATGGCATGCCATTCACTATGCTCATTTGTCTATTCCATAAGTCAGATTCTTGAACTAGGCTTCTCCTTTATTTTTCACTGAATTCATTGCAAACAAAAGGGAAGAATGATACAAGAATCTAACCTTCCAATTCCTTGTTCAACAACCAAATATATTTGTAGCCATATGGATCTTTTCCTCCATCTCTAATTGCAAGGAATACTTCATGTTTCACAAAAAAATTAGACAAATGAGCACACCATGAAATATAATACATTATCCATAAACATCAAATACAAAAGCACATAATAAAAATTGCAAAAAAAAACCAAAGTGAATTTTTTTTATAGACATTTAGATATTAAATACAAATTTTGTAAGCTTGGCTAGTAGACTCCTAGACACTCAAGAAATTAACACATATTTAATGCATTCAAACCCTCCACAGTCGACAAGACCTTTCTCAAACCACTCATTTTTCCCTATAACAATGAAAAAACTTCTACTTATCAAGTATCACAAACAACAGATAAGCCACTCACTAGTAATATGCTATTTCAACCGCTCCTCCCCCATTCAACCACTACATAGAATTACAGACATCCAAGATGACAAACTAGAGGTAAAAAACACAAAGCTTCTAAACAAACAATAATCAAACGAGAATAAACATAAATAAAACCCAACACTCGCCTCAAATTTCATGGATTAACTATGGATTCATTGCTTGTGTACCTGCCAGTTATCCAACACATTTCACAAAGCTTGCATTTAATGCATTAAACATGCATTCACTGTTATGGTACTCACCATCCCGCAGCTAAAAACTCACACAATATGCATCCCTGATTAAATATTTTCCACAATATATAATGACCCCCTATTTTCCTAATTTACTTAAAGAAAAATGAAAAATTGACCTACTCAAACCAATAGAAAAAGAGAAAAGGCATAATTTTCAAGCACAAAAAATATGTGTTTAAATCCTAACTGTAGGAAAAGGAAAAAAATATATTAAATAATACAATTTCATTGGACAAGTGACTATTTGAAAATAAAATGCAATAGATGCAATAGTAAATGTGCCTATTAGCAAGAACTAATAATATCAAACTTTTGTAGACATGCATGCAAAATAAGAACACAAATAAGAAATATTTTTTAATAGTTTATCTAATGAAGGATTCTCGCATGGACTACAAGGATTGTAAGATATAGGAAAAATGGATCTACATTAAAAAAATTGAAGGAAAATTCAAACAAATACAATTGGTAGATGCAAAGCCAAATAAATGTGAAATCATGGACTATAATGATTATAGGATATACACATGATGGATTCTTTGAAATGGTTGTAGAAAATTGCAACAAAATGTAATTGGTAGATACAAAAATAAATTTGATAACCTTTACCAAAATCATTGTTGGTTATCCTAATATGAGAGATTTGGAACAAGGTATGGACATCCATCAAAGTATAATATGAAGATAATTCTTCTCAATTTTTTTTGTTGTTGATTCCCTTTTGAAATCTATGCAAAACTTGGGAGGATAGACAAAGCATGTGAACTATTTGACACTACCTCAAAGAGTTGTGAACTATTTTACTTGTTGTCTTCCCTGCAACTCAATATTGAGAAGGGTGTCAGTCCTCTCCTGCACCAAGGTTTGATGTTAACCCTATATAATTATTCCCTAGATCTTAATCCTCACGGTAACCTGTTGGCTAGTAGAAATGATCATCTAAACTATTTTGATGGGGATAATAAGGAACCGCCAATTGATGAAAATCCTGTTGTTGATGAAATTTCTACAATGGAACCCAATCCCCACTGCCCTCCTATAGTCATTGCTAGGAGGGTGCTAATTCCTACAAAAATCCAATCCCCTATGGCTAATGTCTCAAACCCCTCTACTACTGTGTCACAAAAAAGTGAGGAAAAAAGAGTTTATGAGATAGAGCTCATCAAGGCTATTCCAGAGAAAAGAAAACACTCACCTCTATTGATGGAACTTCCCAAGATGAAGAAATTCAAAAGAGACATTAACCCTAGTGATATCATTAATATTTATGAGGAAGGTATGCATAATGAAGAGTTGAAGGAGACCTTATAGGGGCAAGTGAGTAGAGGAAGTAGAGGTAGAAGGTCTACCCACCTAGCTAAAGCTACCTCTAAGGAAAAAAAAGGCAAACAAAAAGTGAATATGTGTGATGAGGAAGACCTGGATTATGAAGAGTTTGAAGCCTAGGAGGAAGAAGATTTTGAGGATATGGATTTCAAGGAATCAACTTATGATATGGGGGAAGAAGGATCAGATGAGGAAAAGGAAGAGGAAGAGGAGGAACAAATTGAGAAAATTGAGGAACAAAAGAATGATGTTGAGAATGTGTAGGATGTAGGGAATATGGGTATGGAGATTAATATTGAGGACTCAAGCACTGATTTCATGGAAAGTAGACTAAATTTTCTATAGGTTCAGTTTGATGATATGGAAAAGGCCTTAGCTACACTAATGAAGGTAACTAATATACTAATGAGGAAGGTGATGTTGGGTGTTGTTTCTAGAGAATCCAAAATTACCAGGAAGTTGAAAAAATAGGGGAATCCTGAAGTCTTAAAGATGTTGGATGAGTTTGAGGGACCTGACTAGAGAGAGTACTCTCTCATTGGAAAATATGGGGAGCTACTAAAGAAAGCAAAGTAATGGCTTCTTGTTGCTACTTTGATGACTGTTTTCTATTTTTTTTCCTTTTGTTTCATAATCTTAGATTGCTATTTTATAATAGCTCTGTTATGGTGGAATACCACCTGGGACATTATTGACTTGATAAATGGTTACGTAGTTTGAAGTTTGCTAGTAGAAACTTATTGTTTCTTATTATTACTAGTTTGACTATGGTTACTATGTTAAATGATGGCCTGTGAGCTAATCTAGTTGTTTTTGGTTCTTTCTAGTGGTGTTGTTTCTAACCCTTTTTCGGTTCCTTTTTGTATGTTGGTTGTAACCATGGGATTAGGGCCCTTCACTACCTAGCTAATCAAAACCAATATATCAATTTGTTTTAGTGTCTATTTTACTGTACCCAACTTGAAACTCAATTGTGACATTAATTTCATCATCAAATTGTCACTTGTGTGTGCCAAGTTTGTCAAAATCCAAAATAATTAATTTCTAATAAACTTATAAATCATATTCTCAAAATCTAGAATACTGAATTATGAACTATTCATAATCTATTCATCAATTTTAATTTTTAAATAATTAATAATCAAAAATTTATTATTGATTATTATATTAAAAACGTAATAAAAATATTTGTAGATAGGGAAATAAAATGAAAGAGTTTAAATTGCATTGAAGAAAATAAACAAATTAAATCCTATCAAGCACCATGAAGTACAAACTAGAATGAAAAATAAAAATAGTAAACAAATAACATGCAAACCGATTTTCAAACTAGTGTTGATTGATCTCCATGGCTTTTCTCCACCTTCACAAGGATGCAAGATTTCGAAGGTTGAATGTTGGAGGAATGTTGGTTGCTCAATTCTGTAGCATAACAATGTGATAAAGGTTTGAAAGAGAATGGTGGATGAAAGATGGAAGATTCCAGAATGATTTTGACAGAGTGAGGATACCTAAGAATCAACCTCCTAAATGAATTGTGAGAGGTTGTATTTATAAAGTTTTCAAAAACTTCTGATTGGCTGATATGATTAACGGTTGTGATAATTCCTGGTAGATCAAACGGTTGAAGAAAGATGAAATTGAAGAGAAAATAAAAGAACCCTAAAATCAAGATTTTTCTATTTTATTATGAAAGAGGAAAAAGAAGAGAAGATAAGAAATCATCTTTCTTTAAAAGAATAAAAGAAATATTTAAAGCTGATAAATAATTAATTTAAAAAAAAAATCAATTATTTATTTGTGGAGGACATTCAGCTTTTCTTAATTAAATAAAATATTTAATTAAGCTTTTAAAAGCAGAAGAAGGTGATAAGAAAAGAGCTTTAATCATGTTTTATTGAAAAAAGCAGAATATCTCATAATTAAATAAAATATTTAATTATGATATGAGAAGATTTCACAATTAGGTTAAAATACCTAATTTGTGATTTAGAAAGAAAGTATAAGATATTTTTAATTAAATAAAATTTATTTAATTAAATCACTTTTATGAAATTAATTAAATGAAACATTTAATTAATTAGAAGAAGAGAATTACAAATAGAAGAAAAGGATATTTAAATTTAATTAAATCAAAAGATTTAATTTAAATTCAAAGTGATAATTAATTTAAATAAATAGAATGTATTTATTTAATTAATTAAGTGGATCGATATGAAAATAATTAAATAAAATAAATTTATTTAATGAAGAAGAATAAGATGAATGAACAATATAATTAAATTAATTAAATTTAATCATATGTAGAGGACTTTAGAAAAATTAATTAAATAATAAATATTTAATTAATTGCCAGGATTATAGACATGACCATTTTTATGCATATACATTTTGCCCCTCTTTGAAGTGATGTGTGAAACACATTGCTTCAAAGAAAATAAAAATTTGCCCCTGATATGTTTCTGATTTTTGATGTCGATGATGCCCCCTCGAGAGGATAGGTGGGTTGGACAAACACAGGTATTCTCTCGAAATGAAATGAAATGATAAAGGAGGGATAAGTTGAATGATGCAAGAGAGAATGTGGATGAAGGAGATGAAAGGATGCGCTATGCTGCAATGAAAGTGAGCAACCATGATGTTTGATATAGCACTAGACGTTATGCACCAAGGTATAAGGACCAAGGTGACGATGTGTCTCGTGCCCCAGCGTAATACAACCTTGTCTAGATGTATGAGGAAGTAGACTTAGAGCATTAAAGTCCTAATGCACAAAAGGTATTATGTGACCTTAGATGCAAAGGATAATGCAAAAAGATATTCCAACACACACAAGATATGAATATTAGCTGGAATGATATGGATTTGATACAAATGCAAGATAAAATGATAACACACACAAGCAAGCAAGCAAGCATGCACAAATGATACAAAAACAAACAAGGAATTGCCCCTGTCAAGCAGTAAATTGTTGATTGATTGATTGATTGATGATGTTGATAATGTTGTCATTGTGGGGAGCGGCATGTCCCTAGAGCAACACAAGGATGATGCTAATTGATTGATTGGTTGGTTGTTTTGGTTTATGACAAGATTAGGATCAAGACCAAAGGATGTGATTGGATAATTTGACAAGATTGATTGACTTGATTGGTATGGATTAAGTATTGACTTGCATTTAGATTATTGCTCAGAATGATTGAAGATGATTTGATTGATTTGAAGAAACTGTTTGTAACGATATGATGATTGATTGGATGATAGGATGTGATGAATTGAATAGAAGAATTGATGTGTTTGGAATGATTTAGGTTGAAGTGATTTGATTAGATAATTGATTGATTGAATTGAAGAATTGATTTGATTGGAATGATTGTGATTGAGTGGATTGGTTGCAATGGTTTTGATGAAGATGATTGATTTGGTGGAATGGTTGAATGATTGGATAGAAGAATTGATGTGATTGAAATGATTTTATTGCTTGGATTTTTGTTGGATATTTGATTTTTTTTATTTTTTTGTATTTTTTTTTAGGACTTTTTCTGTTTTTTTGTAGTTCTTCAGGACTTTTTATGATTTTTTTGTATTTCTTCAGAACTTTTTATGATTTTTTTGTATTTTTGAAATGTTTTGATTTTTTTGGAGTTTTGAGATGTTTGGAGGTGTCAAAGGATGAAAATTTGAGTAGCCTTTGTGCTAGATACCAATGACAAGGGGGAAACCAAGGCTAGGTGCAAGGGTGATGGGATTGATGGATGAAAGGGTGGGTGATGGGATAAGGGATAAAAGGCTCATGATATATGGATGGATGGAAAGGATAAATCATAGTGAATGGAATGGATGTATGCATCATAAGAAAGAAAGGATGTGATTTCCAAAGACTATGTTGCATAGGAATAACATGCCCCATTCTAGGTACAAGACTTAGGATTTTTCATGACAAAGCTTATGGCAATAGGATAATAATAGGCTTGTTTGGAAGGATGAGGTATATCAAAAGATATCCAAAACATGTTTCAACATTTTGCCCCTATATCTTCATCAAGATCAAAAGAAGAAGGGTGGATGAATGGACTCAATATGAGAGGTATGTATGATGGCTAAAGATGGTAGGTAAGATGGAAATGATATGACATGAAATGGATAGGTTGGATATATAAGACATTGTGCCCCCAAGTGTAAGTGACATAGAAGATCAACCTACACATGACACCTATTTGCTAGGTTTTCATCATGGTACTTATCCAGGGCGCCTATTTACCAGGTTTTCACCGTTGGATGAAGGGATTTCTCTTTACTTTTTTTGACTTTTTTTTTTCTGAATTTTTGAATAGGAGAAGGTGAATATGGATAGGAGGGAATCAAGTGTCTAGTTCCATGAAAGGTGATAGTCCCACTAGATATGGATGTCATTGCATGGACCATGTCAAGTGCTCATAGATGTTGGTAAGGGATGCCATGAAAGGGATGGATTAGGTAGATGGCGGTTTATGAAAGGCTTATGGAAGAATGGATGAGGAATAGTGAATGATGATGTGGATTGAATAGGACTTGTAAAAAAAAAATGGATGAAAGGTTTATGCAAAAGCATGGACCATAGGAAGATGGTGGGGGAGATATGTGGGATAGTAGTTGAAGGATGGGGAGATGGAGGTATGTGGGATTGTTGTGAAATGGAAGGGAACCATGACCAATGGTTGCACACACTTGATAAACATTCAAGATTTTGATGTGGATGGGGTGTAGGAAGCAATGAAGATGTTTTCTTAGGAGGTGGAGAGTGTAGTGCTTTTGGTACCCACATAGACTTAGTATTTTTATGATTTTTATTTTGCTTGTGGGTTTTAGGAATTTGAGACTTTTGAATGGAATGAGAATGTGGGGTGGAAGTGGATGGTTGGGATTTTTGTGATGTGGATGCCTCATTTGACTTACTTTCCTTTTTCTTAGGTACCCAAACCATTTTAGTTTTGGCCTTTACTTTTGGAGGTATGGGCTTATATAGCTTTTTGGATGTATTTTGATTTGAATTTTTGTATTGATGTCCTAAGGCATGAGAACCCTTAGGATTTTTGACTTTATAGGTAGAGGCATTGAAATTATTTCTTTTGAATCCCATGGATATGGTGGAATGGGTGGAAGCTTCATGTGTATACACTGTGTGCATTTGTTGGTCATGATTAGGAATGTTAGGGTATTTATCGATGGAGGGATAAGGGAATTGGATAATGGGGATATTAGGTGTTGGGAGAAGTGGAGGTAGATTAGATGGAGGTATATTAGGAGTTGGAAGCAATGGTGGCAGATTTGATGGAGGGATATTAGGAGTTGGAAGCAATGGTGGCAAAGTTGATGGTGGAAGGTGTATGGTCACATGCTTTTGACATTTGTAGGATGATGGAGGGGGAATGGCAACATATGTTTTAGGAATACGATAGGCTTTATGATGGAAAGTGGACTTAGGATGCATGGAAGAAGTACCAACATCTTTAGGTTGTTGTCCTTGGGGTGTAGGTCCAAGGTCATAAGAGCGTGGAAGGACTTTGAGATGGATGGGCTCCAAAACATCTTGTTCATGAAGGTCTAGAACTTTACCTTGGTGGTTCATGTTTTGGAGTGTGCAATGGACAATGAGACTAGGTGTAGGTGGAACACTAGACATGAGTTCCTTATTGGATGGAGAAGATGAAGCAAGGGAAGATAATGGTTTTTGTTGTTCTAAGGAGGAACATTCATGAATGAGGGTGGAAAGACCATTAGGATAGGATGGAGGACTTTCAATGGGGTCAATTGTGGGTGATGGAGGATCATTAGGATCTTGATTAGAATTGTGTTCACTTAGATCCAAGGTGTTTGTTTGATCTTCTATGTTGGCTTGGGAGGCATATGTCTCATCATGGGAAGTGGATGTTGATAGATCATGGATAGGACTAGGTGGAGGTGAATTTGGAATATTTTTCTCATGGATGTGTATAGGATCAAGTTGCTCATGGATAGGCTCTTCATCATTATGGATATCATCTTGATCATAAAAATGATATAGATTATGGATAGTTTGGATGAAAATGATTTGATCTTGATTAGGACTAGGGCTTGATGTTTCCACATGCTTGGGAGTAGACTCTTGACATACCTCTTGGGTTGCTTGAATGGAAGTGGAAGGAGATGACTCTTGAATGGGCCCAAAATTTTCTAGATGGTCAAAAACATGGAGGCATGATGGAGGTTGACTTAGACTTAATGGAGAAGACTCTTGAATGGGATCAAGGGGTTGTGGATGACATGGTTGACTTGAAGGACTTGGCATGACGTTTGAGGACTCTTTTGTTTCTTCAAGTATATGTGTTGGAGGACATGGTGATGTTTGATTCCTTGCTTGTAGCCCTTGGGTGACATCCTTTGGAGGTGTAGGGGTGGAAGGTGTTGGCTTAGGTTTTTTATTTTTATTGTATATATACTTTGAGAGTACATAACCTATATCAGTTTTCCCCTTGTGAATGGTTGCATGAGAACTTAAAGGCTCTTGATTTTGTTGCAAAGGTGGACTTGGACTCCTATGTTCTTGTTGTGATATTGATGGATGTGTTGATGTGGCATTGAAATGCAAAGAAGTAGATGGATTAGATTGGTCAATTTTATTTGATGGCTTGGATTTGGGCTTCTCAAAAGATTCAAGAATATTGAATTTGGATGATGTTGTTTTTCGTGATGTGGATTGATAGGTTGATGTGGAATTGTCATTCAAAGAAGTGGATTGATTAGATTGGTATGAGGTGGAAAGGGATGACACATTAGATTGAGGTGGAATTGGTTGATAATGAATGGATAGGGGATGACGTTGTGGTTGTTGGATTTGACATGTGGCTATGAGGTATTTGGCTTGAATTACGAGGTATTGGATTTGAGGTGAATTGTTTGCTTGAAGTTCTTGGATAATGTTATGGGCGCTTTGAATGAATTGTTGGGGTAAAAGTAATTGACTTGTTTTAGCCTCATGAATCATGTGGACAAGCTCTTGTGCCATGTCTTCCAATTTTTTCATGGTGTAAAATGATGTTGATTGGATTAAAGAAATGACAATGCTTAGGATATGATGTGGAATGATAAGATTGGGTGATTTGGATGATGTGGCAAATGTTTATTGGAAGTTTGACTTGGGCACTATCAAACACAATATCTCACATGTAAATACATGAACACACACACCAAGCACAATGATAAGTTTTTCTTCCAAGATTAGATGTTATGATTAAGCAAACACCTGAATAAACAACAACAAGCCTGATGACTAGTCAAGTGGGGTATGGCCAATTAGGTCTCAAGTGAGTTTTCACAAGGTTGACTAGGGATGATGTTGAAAGAAAAATTCTGCCAATAAGTCGGGAGAAAGGGGTAACCCACCCTTCACCTTCACTTCCCAAAGGTATAAAGTTCTTTGGGGCTTAGCTCAAAGTGACAAGATTTCAACTTCCAAACAAGCGTGTCTTTCGATTCACACTTTAATTGAGGTCGTCCCTTG
>VDFB02000003.1:243095454-243136339 GCA_007258455.2 Sequoia sempervirens | reverse complement strand
CTACATTGAGTTCTCAAGGACAAAAACATTTAGCTCAATGCTTTTTTATTATTATTGATAGCTTGGAATGATGGGAATTTTGTTCTTGAAAATAGCTAGATTCAAGCCCTTAGCGATCCAAATCTTTTAGAATCTCTTCTCTACTTTTGATCAAACTCGGACTATTCTCTTTTCTCCCATGAGTTCCTCCCACACTTTTACATTAAATTTTTCTACTACAACTAAATTTTACCCATAAATGAATATTATAACATTATCTTTATTTATAATATAGAACTTTTTTCCTTGCTATTAAGTTTAAATATTATTTAAATTTAGTAAAACTATGTCATTGATTTCAAACCCACCATACCAAATCTTTTAACTCTTTTATTATTTAATTGCAACGTTCCTTCCATGCCCATTAAATATTTTGTGTTAGGACACTTTCATACTTGACGTTGGCGATTTACCCCGATGCGGTGGAAGAAACAGGCTCATATACTAATCATAACTCGGGCTCAATCAATTAAATTCTGTATTCTTTCCCCTTACAAAAGAGTCGAGAGGCTGGTAGATCCCGTATATCCATTAATATAAGAAGCCGTGACTCCTCAACTGTTATATCAATTAATATATGAAGCTGTGCCGAACAAAATAGTCGTTGTAGCTTACAAGCTTTGATTTAGAGACTGTTAGTTGGTATACATTAATATATGAAGCTTCAAAGAACGTAATGATTTCCGTACTAAAAATAAGCCTATCCACTAATTAGATTTTTCACACCTAGGACAGAATACGAGGAGGTCACAGTGTGTAAGCTGCCCCGATAAGGCTAGCATCTGGATTTTTTGTGGCTCTGTATGCTCTCACTTTACACGAACTAAATGTGGAGGTTACTATTCACAATTATCCAATTCGTGAAATAACAGGGTCTGCTGTTCCATAGATCATCTTGTGTTCTAGAGATTAAAAGTCTGCTGGATTATCTTGGTCCAGTAGAGATTTAAAGCCCGCTGTTTCATAGATCATCTTGGTCAGATAGAGGTTAAAAGTCTGCTGTTTCATAAATCATCTTGGTCTCGTAGAGATTAAAAGTCCACTGTTCCATAGATTATCTTGGTCTTTCAAATATTACAGGTCTGCTGTTTCATATATCATCTCAGTCTTGTAGCGATTACAAGTCTACTATTCCATAGATCATTTTGGTCTCGTAGAAATTAAAAGTTCATTGCTCCATAAATTATTTTGATCTCGTAAAAATTAAAAGTTCATTGTTCCATAAATTATTTTGATCTCGTAAAAATTAAAAGTTTGTTGTTCCATAAATCATCTTGGTCACATAGTTCTATAAATCGTCTTGATGTCTAGAGATAACAAATCTGTTGTTCCATAGATCATCTTGATCTTAAGAGATTAGAAGTCCTCTATTCTGTTCTCACTGGAGTACTTAATAATGATAGCTTGGTTCTGCTTTCTCTCCTCAAAGACTTGAATGTGCCACGTGATGGTTTTAGTAGTTGGCGATCCTCGGATGAAAGCACGGCTGGACTTAACTAGCACACACTAAGCGTTGACCGCTTACGTGGCTCGGCTGGGAACCACTTAATGTGTCCCGTTCTCTAAACCATTTCCGTTCCAGTAGACACTCGCCGTTACAGTCAGTGGTCAGTAGTTCCAACAGTCCGCAATTCCCGCGCATAAGAGAAACAAAAACTCAAATTCAAAACTTGTTCCTGCGTTGCTGCGGCAGTTTGGTGGATGCGACTTTTTCTTCATAAAAGCATAAAGGATATGCATCTTTTTATCAGATGCAGTTGGAATGGCTTTCAAAATGTGGAAGCATAGACAAGGCTCGTAAGCTGTGTGACCAAATACCTCAAAGAAATGTGGTTTCATGGAATGCCGCGATTGCAGGATATCCACAAAATGGATTGTTGAAAAGTCTTTAGAATCGTTCATTCAAGCAAATGCAATTTGCAGGTGTGAAGCCAGTCTCAGCAACCTTTACTAGCATCCTCCCAGCCTGTGCCAAATGAGAGCTTTGGAGCACCATATGGGCATCCATCAAAGCATAAAGGATAGAGGAATTTTGTCAGATGTTGCAGTTGCTACTGCTCTACATAGACATGTATGCATAAAGTGAAAGCATTGACAGGGCACGTGAACTGTTCGACAAAATGCTTCAAAGAAATGTGGCCTCGAATGTGGCCTGTGGAATGCTACAACTGCAGGATAGGCACAAAATGGTTTGTTGACAAGGCTACAAAAGCAAATTAAATTGGCAGGTGTGAAGCTAGTCTTGCAACCTTCCCCAACATCGTCTTGGAATCGATAGCCATTTTGAGAAGAAATAAAATCAATTTTGAATTATACATATGAGTATGTCTATACCCCTTGCACCTTATTATCTCCTTATCTTAGAGAACATTTACTAGTTAAATCTATGTTATGCTTGCTACAATATTAGATATTAGACTGAAAATGTATTTCTTGGAGGAGGAAAATGGGCATTATTGATCTCAGCACTATCGTATTGGGATTCCAATTTTTGTTTGTGTTAATGAATATTTTATGTCTCTAAGTTGTGTTTTTCTATAAAAGTCTTCATATTATTTTCCAAGTCTAGCTACAAGCAAATATGGACATAGAGGTTTTTTCTTTTTCAGGAAATATTTTTTTATTAAATAAATGTATCTAACAAATTTTTATTCACAACTTTAATTCAAAAAATGAAATTCATTTGCCCTAAAAAATAATTTGAAAGAAAAATAAGAACCATGTTGGATTTGTATCTAGCCTCTAAGATTTTTTTCGAAGAAAGAATACCATGAGAGGCTAAAGCATTCACTTTTAGATATCTAATGCAAAATACAAGCACCCTAAAAGAGTCTAGATTAAAAGATAAAACTCAAATTCTAGCAGAAGATAGTATACAAACTTTCTTTTTATTCTTATATGATTTTTCAAGTTCATTGTGTGTTAACAACCAAATGATATCATAACCCTCTATTTCATGTAGGTGGAATATGTTATGAGATACCTATGGAGATGTAGAGTAGCCAAGTGGGAGGTGTTGAACTTTATCCAAATATTTAGACAAGACACAAATGATTGGATGTTGTTGGAGGGAATCTACCTGTAAGTCCTAACTATTTTTCTAAAATAGAAAGTTAATTCAATTAAAGTATCAAATCATAATGGTTTTGATAATTCTTTCTTTTATGAACTGAATGGAGCAAAACTATTTTACAACTAGCAATAGTGGATTTCGATATCTTGCAATCTCACCAGCAAAATGAACTCAAATAATTGGCCAAGTAATACAACTATATCTAGATTCTTTGTGATAGTTAATATCAAATTTTATACTAATTTTGCATAAGAATTAACTCAATAATATTTTTTAGAAGGTTGGAAAGGAATACAATCAAAGTTATAATAAAAACATTCAATCTATCATTCATGATATACATGCTCATCAATTTAGCCTCAAAATATTGAGTCAAATTTAAAATAATTGAAAACTTATGGTTGTTTATCCTTTAAATTGAGCTATATATTTGTTGTGATACAAATGTTTAGATGGTGGGATGAGGTGATTGTGAAGGAACTAAGTTTCTTTAAGCATTGATGTGAAATATTATTTTAATTATACACGTGGATTAAATAAGTCTAAACTTATAACAACAAGATTACAATATGTCAAATTGGGTACACTCATTATTATTGTTTATGATTTTTTTGATACTTATGGGACAATTGATGAGAGCATATCCTTTAGGGAGGCTTTGATCAAGTAATTTATTTATCATAGAGTTCATTACTATCATAACCTAATCTAAAAAAAAAAATTAAATTTCTAAATCATAATAATGTACAATGTATTATCTTTTTATTTTGATTTTATTTGGTATATCAAGTTATTTATTTTGACTTCAATATGCAATTGTGATATGTCAATGATGCATCAACTTCCAAACTATGTAAAAATTAGTCTTCAGTTTGTCCATAAAACATATATGGATATAACTATTGAATTTGAAAAGATGCATGGTCCTAGTGTGCAACAATGGATGAAAGATTATTTAAGCTATGGGTTGTGATGTAGAACCAAATTGATGTTTATAAATCTATACATATTAATTTTATGCATTTATGATTTTAAAATTTTTATTTAACACTATTAATTTTAAGTTTCATTTCATGTCTCATTTTGTGGTGGATGACACTAATTTGGGTAGAATTCTAAGATGTTAAATAGATTACAATGACTATCAAACTTTATGAAAATATTTAATGAATTTCTTGATATCTTCAAGTGTTCATGTGGCTACATTTTATTTCCCTTGATTTTAATTGACACCAATCTCCTATATGATATTTTGAAGAAAGTTAATAAGTTTGAAAGTAGTGTAGCCTTGGTTTGTCAATTAATTGATGGCTCCAAAGGTTTATGTATCTATCTACCATTTTTCATATTATAAATATGGATTTATTAATATTATAAATTGTATGCTTAATAAAATTTCTTAACACATTTTTTCTTATTCTTGTGAAATTATGTGAAATAACATAGAGATATTGCTCAATTGATATAATGTTATGTGAGAGACAACCCTAGAATAAATAGGAAGGAGGCTCTAGGTCATATTAGGATTCTCATTGAACTAAACACACAAGAATTGAACAAGGAGGATTTAGGGTGAAATGATAACTTTGAACTAGGGAGGGAATATATGTGAGTGTGAATAAAGGGGTGATAATGAGTAGATGATGAATGCCATGTAAAATGATGAAAATATGAGTGAAATGAGAGTTAATAGGAATCTAGCCATGAACCAAGCTTAAAATAAGAGCATGCCACATGTCATTAAGGCATTCCCATCTAAGTGGGTACACAACTAAATGTGAAATATAATTAACATGCTAATATTTGAATAAATGTCCCAATCATGACACTACAAACATTTCCTTTTGGCATAAAATAAAATTTATAATGCCCTTAACCCATTCTACAATTGTTACACCCCAAATATGTAATTACTATTTACTATTACTATGTAGGGTAAATGTGAATGTAATTCATATTTTGATGGTGAATAAAATGTTCTTTCACTTTGTTATCAATGCATTATGAATGAAAACTATTTCATTTAATGAAGAAATGCATATGTGTGAAATCGATGGTTATTGAATTAATATTCTAACTATGGAGATGTATTATGTATACTACATATTTTGTGAACAACTAACTACCATGGGAATGTGTTAGTGGTTGTAGGTATATGTTCATTCCTCTAGGTGGAGGGGAAGTATCACTAAAGAGAAGATCTTGGTCGAGTAACTGATAATATAACTGTTGACACCAAAAATTAGCGAGGTAACAGTGCCTTATGGGAAACTCAGTTCAAAGGGGACTCTTTGCACCAAACTGAGTGACCTCCAGATTTTAAAGAAGCCGACTTCTTCTATAATGGTTTTTTGGAAAGGGAAAAGGAAACAGATATAATGAAGCAAAATCTAATCTAAGGCGATGTGCCAAAGTTTGCTGATGGGCATGATAAATCATAGATTTAGGGGCTTGAATGGTGTTGTCACGTTCCAAAATGTTGGGGACTTAAAGCTATAGCATAAAAAATTTATTTATTGACATAAAATAGTATTGCATACATCCTTACTACTAAGAAGAGTCATTTAGACATGATTTAGATAAGCAAGCTTGTATTCAATATATAGAAGTTCTTTCAAATGAAATGTTTAAGACAGTATAAAGCACAGTTTACAGTTTAATCAAAACATGAAAAATAGAAAGGCCGAACAGTGGGCACAATCTGAAAGTTTCTTGCAAATAAACATGTAAAAGAGGCATGGTGTCTCTTGCTATAACCAGTATCCTTTCTTCTAAAAAATTTTTTGGACCCCTTCTCTCGTCGATAGAGAGTATATATAGCTGAAGAGAAAACTCCCACCGCTTTAGAGAGCTGTAACAGAAAAGATCTCACAATCCCCTGCAATGATGCTAGAATTAGAAGATTCCCAATGTTGTTACAACGACAATGAGTTAGAACACATCTGGACATCCAGGTGTAAGCGTGCAATTCGCAATGATGGTAGTGGTCCCAGCCAGGGTCGAGGTGACAAGTGTCATCCACCGCTTCAAACGACCATGATGAGTGGCACCCAATAGCATAATCTGCCTCAGCCAGCCTATCGCCTGCTTCAAGGATCAGTTGTAAGACACGTGGCAGCCTGTCGCTGCCTAAATGAAAACTTCTCTAATTGCTACCGAAAGATTGCGAAGATGCAACATGTGTTCAAGGGGCTAAGGTCCTTCTTGTAGTGGAGAGAAAGTCGCATCAACTGGGTGCGAAAGATGCATGGTAGCATTTCACAGCCCACAGTTGCTCACCTCCCTGCTATGTTCAGCAAAAGGTAGGGCCCGCCAACACCTTTTAGAAAGTAAAAAGAAAACCCTACGCAAGCATTACACAACCCGTATTTGTTTATTTCATTCCTACATGAAAATATTTCAATATGCCGTCATGTAGCACAATGTAGGTCCCTCTGACAATCTTTAGAAATGATGGCCCCCACAGAAGGCTTTCGCAACCCGAAAAGACTTTAAGGGAAAAAAGAAATAAAAACCTTCGAAAGTGAGACACGTGGGCGCCTAGCACAGCTCCTTAGGATCCGAAAGGGAAGTCGCTACCAAAAGTTGCGAAGAGGAGATGCGCAAAGTGGTAGATCAAAACTTGATGGAAAGCCAAATAAACTCGACGATGCATAGACCAACAAACACACAATTACAAAAGAAACCCGAAGGGAGCTGTTTGAATATTTATTTTAATAGCTTTTGGCGACTATTAGGGGCATTTCGGATAAGGAACAGAGAACCCAAAAATCTCTCTAGTTTAGTAGACCAGAGTAGCTTGCAAGGGCGACCATTCACTTTCGGACGGCTTTGCCATGCTGCGCAAATTTTCTTGTGCCCCGCGAAGATCGATAGCCTCCTTGTGAGGCAGTACCTCAGGTAGGCCGGTGCCTACTTAGATATGGAAAAGCAGCCACGAGAGTGGATAAATGATCACCTCAATATCGGCTACCATTGGGGAGCTATTGAACTTCCTGAATGCCTCTGTGTTGTTCTCCTTCTACTCAATAACCTCAACAATCTATGTAGTTGTGGCATCCTCGAGGACAGCAGCCCCATTTTGCCTAATTCACAGAAACTCCCCAAATGCCATCTAGTGCCTTACCTAGAAAAGTTGTTGCTGCCTTAGTGTGTTGAAAAGTGAAGTGACAATGAATGAATTTATTTGCTATTTGAGCAGCAGTGTCCTGATCTTTGATACCCGCACCAGCTAGGATTTTATCTGAGACTGAGTATAGCTTATTGAGCAAGTCTTTTGCCTTAGGAGCCTTCTCTAGAATGAAACGTGGGAACTACTCTATTGTGTCATGGGCCTCTTGATTGAGCCTTGATGCCTTGTTGATAAATCGAAGGGTAGACTGCAGTGTTAGGCAAAAGGTCTTGACTTTCTCCCAGTAAGAAATGTATAATTTCCTAACCAATGGAATGACATCAGGTTAGGCAAGGGCAGGCAACAGAGAGACTTTAAGTGAAGAAATCTCTACGTCTCTTGAAATAAGGGCCTCGGCTAACTCTACCTTCTTTTTTTCTCGAACGCCAACTACTCTGCATAGCTATTCATTTCTTTATTCCAATTCTATTCGGCTCGAGAGTGGTTCATTGATTGCTCTTCCAAGGAAGCCTTTGTCTCTTGGAGTTCCTCTTCTAGCTTAGCCTTCAGGCCTTTAAATTTGACCTCTTTCTCCTGTACTTTTTGCTCATACTGCTCTTGTAGGTGCTCCAATTCCTCACCCTTTTGTGCCATCCCCTGACTATACTCAAGGCAGACGTGTTCAAGCTCTTCCTCTTTTAACTGTAGGCTCTGTTGCGCTACCTGATTCTGGCTTTGCAATTCTTTTATTAAGTATGGGTCGACAATCTGAGTTTTCACAATTTAACCCTAAAGTCTGTTCCTCTCATTCTCTGTTGTCAGCGCCCTTTCAGTCATTCAGATGATATCTGTCTCTAAGGATTTCTCCTTTGTCTCCAGAAAACTCACCCTTTCCTTAGCTGCCCTGAGTTGCTCATCCTTCTTCTTTAATTAGCGACTAGTTTTGAAGAAGTCAGAAATGACCACTCATTGCATCTCCTCCATGATCTCGACCTTATCTTGTGGCTGGGCTACCTTCATGTCAAGTCTAACAGTATAGATCTCATAGTCTTCAGGTTGCATTTCTCCCTGAGGCTTGCTTATCCTTGGGTACATGGTCATGAATTTTAATTCTTGTCAGGCCTCATCATATGATGGTTGTACTCTAGGTTCGGAAGGAGAATTTTCATCCTTTGCCTTGCGTTGCCTCATTCTATTTTCGTGCCCCTCTTTTCCACAATCTATTTATGCTATGAATTCAGCTGGTGATGAAACTAGCCCACCTACGAAAGGAACACCAGAAGGCAGGGCATAGGGATAGGTAATTTTCATAGGTGCACGCATTTGCTTCTTCTAGAGAGTGACTGTTTGTGGAGAAAAGTGTGGCACATTCCATACTTTGGCTTGAGAACTAGCAGAAGGGCTAAGCATTTGTAGCAGCTGAATCGGGGATTCAGTCGTAAAGTTCATTGGCCAGGGAAGGGTAGTTGCTGACTGGGTATCAGCTTGTTGTAATGGAAGAGGATCAGTAAGCATAGCAGAAAAAGAATGGGGGCCGACAGGGGGAACGTTTCTCGAAAGCGAGGTGAGTATAGTCTGAGCAGCAGCGGTAGGAGTGAGCATACTCAGAGTAGTAATTATAAACGAGTGGGCCTGTGAAAACTGGGCAAATCCAACTAAATGAGCTAGACCAGAAGTAGAAGGTGGAGGGCTTGGACCTATGGTAGGAGTTGCCAGTGAAGTAGGGGCGGATACAAAGGAATGAGATGCAAGAGAAGGAGGAGCAAAATATACCTGTTGACTGGTTGGCAGTGGTTCTAGGATCGTTCATGACTCCCTCAAAAACTCTGGTATCTAGCTAGCAGTGGGCACTTCTCCTCCAGCGGGTTCTTGCAAAACCCCTCCGATAATACTTTCTGTGCACTGCCTTTTCGTAGGTGGACACTCACTAACTTCGGTAGTCAGATCCTTCTGCTGAGGTATTAGCCTGGCCAATTTAGTGGCTCAAGTGCATGTTTGTGAGCCTCTTGATATATTAAAGCATACATTCGTGGCCACATAGATGGTCTGCTTGGAAGCTTTACCCTTTTGCTTGAGGAGGATGATGCCACCGCTTCTTCTTCATGCTCCTCGGATCCCTCTTCCTCTTCACTCTTGTCAACACTGAAGCTCGGGCTGGGATGGCCTTCCTTCCACCATCTATCAAATTCTTGGTCATCCTTCAATTGATTATAAAGAGCATTCAACTGTACTGTTTCCTGGTGATATTTCCAGAAAGCTCTTATTTTTTCATCATTCCATTTTTCACCCCTCTTCAACTTGTTGTACATGCTGCGTTCCATCAGAATATTATCCTTAGCCACAGCCACTAGAAAGTAGAATTTGTGCCATAGGCCTCTAGTGTCCGGTGTAGGTATTTGCACTAATTCAAAAAAATCCTCATCTCTATCCATCTGCAGATTAAGCCACTTCTCTCAGTATGGTCGGGAAACATGGGTAACTTTCATATGTGGTTCTGGTAAGTCGTTGAAAGGGTTGTACTTCCACTTATCGTTTACCAGTACCAATCCTAGATGTGCCAACTTCTCTTTTAACAACTTGTGTAATTGTTTTTTAATCAGAGTTACTGACTTAAAACTCTTCGGATAAGTGAAAAATCCTTTCTTCTTGACCCTTCCATTGCTACAAAAAGTGAAATCAATGACACACACCTGCTAGAAAATTTTCAGCGTGAGCACTCTATCTGTGACGCAAGCTGGGAGCAAGAAATGTTTGCCAGTAAAACCCCGCATTCGAAGGATTATGAAATCCCTGCTTAAGAACCAGTCACAAGCGGGGGTGTAGCTTTGCATAAATCTGGTCTGCTCCTAGGTGAGTCAGACAATATCACCTTCTCTGATTATATCATTCAAAATCAGGGCTATGAAATAGTCTGCGAATGCATAATAGTCATATGTTGTGGAAAGGAAAGGTGTCCATGTAAACACTGACTTTATTTTATTCTGCTCATCAAAAATTGATAGTGAAAAAAAATCAGGCAAAGAAATCCGGATTCTGATGCAGGAACATGTGGACCAGGTAGGAAAGAAATCTAAACTTCTTTTTTGCCTGATAATTCTCAATTTGTTGTCTCATTTCTTCAACCATGAACTCAACAAAATCATACTAGAAGAGTTCATGTTGCTTGCGAAACTGTATTACAGGTTCTAGCTGAAAAGCCTCTATCTTTTCATCAGAGTCTCGACTGTAAACAAATGCCAGCATGGACATGGCATCTTGGAGATTATCGCAGAATGAACCATGTGATAATGGGATACTTGGTGCTTTAGCAGATGCGACACCTTTCTTATTAGTCTCCTCTAATAAGAAATCTGAGCCAGTTTTCATCTTCCTCCATATTTTCTCCCCCCTGGGTAAAAAGGCTTGATAGTCTCCTTCCTTCTACTTGGATCCAGGATACATAACATGTGCCAAATGGCTTCTGGGCTGATATGCACCCTTAAGTTGCGACCTTCAATGTAGTGGGTATCTAGGTTATAGTGCTGAATAGCTACATTGACCACCTCTGGGCAATAGTGCACCAATGGGACCATGTATTGTGGGAGACCACTATACCAGACTCTACTTACCATAGATTGATCTGCCTTTGTTGCTGATAACCTTGCACAAGCTGCCTCCCTGAGGGACTTAGGGTTTTTCACGAGCCTTGGGTCATAGATATTATCCCATTTTTCTTTAACCTTTTTTCTGGTTACTCCATTCCTTGGGTCTATCTAGCTCCTCCATGTGGGCTTTTTTGCGTCTTGATGGGTATACCAAGCATGGCGTACGCTACATCCTTGTAGACATATACCTCAACCGAGGAATGAATAGCCGTGAACAGTTCCTGGCTAATCCCCTCCTATATCAGCTGAGTTGAAGATTCTGACATTTTCCTTTCTCTGAAGAATTTGTAAGCACCTGACCTATGAATTTGCTTGTTCTAGATAGACAGATAGAAAAAAACTCTGCACTTCCCTTGCATTTGTAAAATCCTTTAAAATATTAAGCCTTTTCCTACAATAATAGTGACCTTTCCCAAGGTGGTAGGCGAGAGCAAGCCTTTTGCATTTAATTTGGCATGTACCGTTAATCTTGCAACTCATGCAAGATGAACTAATTGTTATTCCGAGGCGGCCGAATTTCATTATTGCATTTATGTGATCATGTGATACGCCCTGATATTCTTGGAAATGGAGCTTACAACTGACCTTCCAACCTTGTGTTAGCATGTGTTGGCAATTAATGTCCTAGCTAGAATGATTATTCCAAGCAAATGATCATTGCCTGAAAAGATATGAGTATCGCCTTGGGCTCTAGGATGTTCTTGAGAGATGACACAATAGCCTACGACCATACGTCCCTTCACCAACAAGCGCCACCTTTTTAAGACTAATTAATCAACTTCATTTAATTAAACACACCTTGAGTCGCATTATCATGGATGTACTAGCCTGAAAATGTGAACAAATGCAGAATCGGCCTTCGAGATGGCAGCTAGCATAACATCACATTTTTTAGAGGTGGATTGGCATATGCCTTGTCAATTTTTCTATAAATAGGCTAGTAGATAGTGAGCAAAACATACTTAGCATTTAAGTGGTGATAGGTCAATAGCAGAGTGCTAAGTAAGTCCTTTCATAGGTTAGGTGGTGAGCAAATTCAACATTATCTTAGAAGACTAGGGACAGTGTCAGAACAATGGATACCCCAATTCTCCTAACCTTGTTTAAGTCACAGACGACATTCTTAAGTGAGATTTCCACTAGGAGGCTGAAAAGGATGACGAAGAACAAGCACTCTCTGGTTTTAGTAGCCATTAAGTGGGTCTTAGGTAAGGATTGCATAGAATATGAGGATAAGTATAGGGTGAATATCGACATATGCTCCCACTTTGTAGCGTACATGCTGGACATTTGCGTTCCCTGACCACTTATCCTAAAGCTGGTTAAAAAAATCTTTCTGAAGAAATACCTGAATGGGCTTGGTTAGGTCGTTGCACACGCTGCATATGGAATAGGCTTGCCAACAGCTAGCGACCTGCGTCGCTTTATTGAAGAAGAAGTTGTCATCGTTTGGCTATCATTCCTCAGCGGATTCCACCTGTAGACCCATGACCAGCACTAGCAAAGGGTTACTCAGGCCCTACACTTCCTGTTTCAAAGCTACAATGTGATACATTTCTACGACGTAGACTGGTATACTGACTTCAGGGACCTGGTATTTCTACCACCAACGACGGTTGCATCAAATGATGCTGTCAGTGCCACTAAGGAGCTCGTGGATGAGGAAGAAGTGGACACTGTAGTGAATGCGTCAATTGCTGCCAGTCATGCCTTTGGATAGATAACCCCTTTGCCTGCTTTCTCAAAATGTAACTTTCCTGCTTTATATAAGCTTGATAAAAGGCTATCGTATATAATATACCTTGATACTTATACATTTTGGAAATCGGCATCCCAGCCATTTTGTAACCAAAGAACATATATATAAATATATACTTCTCATTTTAAAGAAAATCCATGCTCTTTTTTGCTTCTGTGTTTAAAATTTTCTGGGTTTGCAAGTTTTGTATGCTATTTCTCCATACATGAGTGTATTTTGTGTAAAGCAACTCTGATGTTTTACCTGCCAACAATAATGAGCAAATGCATAGAAAGATAACTGATTTTAGAAAAAGAACAGGCCAAATACAGGAAAGGAAATAAAAGCGCTATTTACATTTGTACAAGGTAGAGCTTAATGCCTAATGGAACAACTTAAGATGAATCCCATTGATCGGGATTCCTAACGACTCTTGTTCCATATTTTCCAGCTCAAAAGCATTATGTTGCCTGCGCCAAATGATTTTGAAGGGTCCCTCCCATAGGCTATCAAATTTACTGTGCTGACCTGGCTTTGTAGCCCTGCTGTCATATTTTAGCACTGTCTCCACTTTTCAGACCTTGGTCGCAAGCTTTCTTATCAAACCATTATTTGACCACCTGTTGATGGCTTGTCATTGCTATTAGGGAATTCTCCCTTTTTTCTTGTAATTCTAATAGTTCGGCAAGCCGAACCTCCATGGCTCCATTTTGTTCTATCTCAATGGATTTCAATAACTGTATTGCTGGGATCTCCATAGAGATAGGTAACAGTGCCTCCTTCCCATATACCAGCTCATAAGGCAAATTCTTAAGGACTTGCTTAGGAGTTATACGGTTTGCCCAGAGCGCTTTTCAGAGATTTTCATGCTATTCCTTTTGGTGCTCTAAGCCAACTTTTATAAGGAGTTGGACTAAGCTTTTGTTTGTTGACTCGGTTAGGCCATTTCCTTGTGGATAATAGTTTGATGAGGCTTTAAGGAATATGCCATTTTTTAATGCAAAGTGACATACCTTTGTACCTAGAAATGCTCTAGCGTTGTTCCAAATGATTATCTTTGGAGGGCCAAACCTTGTCACCAGTACTTCAAGGAAGTCTACAATCTCTGTTTCTGTTGCCCCCTTAAGGGGAATAGCTTCTGCCCACCTTGTGAAGTAGTCTGTAGCTGTTAGAATCCACTTATGTTCGGCATTAGAAACTAGATTGATCATTTCGATGAAGTCTAGGACCCATTGCGCAAATGGTTCATCCGCCATGATAGGTTTGAGGGGCATCGTTGAATTCTTCCTTCTGTCAGAGAAGAAATGACATTTTTTACAAGCCCTTACCAGAGAGTAGGAGTCATTGAAAAGTGTAAGCTAGTAATATCCAGCTCGCAGGACCTTGATGGCGGTAGTTTTGTGGAGAAATGTCCACCTTCATCGCTATTGTAAAATGCGTCAAGGATCCTCTATGCCTCCCCTAGAGTAACGCATCGCAGGAGCACACCATTAATTTTTTTTTTAAATGACTCCTTCTATTAGTGTATATCCGCAATTCTAAAGCTAACTTAATACCTTCTTTTTTGGGATGAGAGGCCTGGCCGGATACCTTCCAGTTTGCATGAAATTCATTCTATCTATTAGCCAATCATCTTCTGATCCCAATCCATTTATCAGGACGAGCTCTGGTTGTTCCTTCTTGGGAGGTGCCTCATCATTCTGTGCCATATACTCACACAGGCCTCTGCCTTTAACAGTCTTAGTAGGTCTGATCTCGATGTCATACTCCATGATCTTGGTAATCCAATTAGCCCTTTTTTTTGTAATCTCTCCTTCCATGATGTATTCATGTACACTAGAATGTACGACATATACTAGAACTTTGTTGCGGGAAATTAGATGGTGGAACTTTTTAAGTCCCTTTACTATTGCAAAGGCCTGTCTTTCGACGAAGTTATAATTCACCTCGTATTCTTTTAAGGTTCGGGAATAGAATGCCACTGGATGCTCTCCCTTTCCTTCACTATCTTTTTGAGTCAGAACAATAGCAATACTAGACTTGCTACTGAAGGAATACATTATAAAATCTTTGCATTGATCTGGATTAATCAGCATTGGGGTTGTGGAGATCACTTTCTTGACCTTTTGAAAAGCCTCCCGAGCTTCCATTGTCCACTTGAAAAGTTGATCCTTTTTTAGCATTAGGGTGATCGGCCTAATCATTCCCACAAAATCAGAAATACATTTGCTGACAAAATTTACCTTGCCTAGAAAAGACTGGACACCTTTTTTATTTACTAGAAGGGGAAGCTCCTTGATAGCCTTTACTTATTCAGGGTTAATTGAAATACCTTTTTTAGACACAACATGCCCTAACAGTTTACCTTGCGGTACTCCAAATACACATTTCTTTGGATTTAAGGAAAGCTTGAACTCCTGGAATTTTTGAAAAACTAATTCCAAATGATCAAAATGATCATCTTTAGATTTAGAGAACATAGTAAGGTCATCCAAATAGATTAGAATAAACTTATTGATCAGTTCGCTGAATGCGATGTATATAGCTTGCTGGAAAGTTTCCCCTGCATTGGATAAACCAAAAGGCATTTTAGCATATGAAAAGGTTCCCCACTTAGTGGTGAACGTAGTCTTGTATTGATCTTCTTTTTTAACTTGAATCTAGTTATAGCCAGAGAAGCCATCTAGCAGAGAGAACATTTCTGATCCTGCGACAGTTTAGAGGATTGACTCCATAGAAGGCAATGGATAGTGATCTTTCAGAGATGCTCTATTTAGGTCTTGTAAGTCCATGCATAAGCGGATATTGCCATTCTTCTTTCTAAGTGGTACCAGGTTTGATACCCAAGTACTATGTTTGATTGGGAAGATAATACGTGAATCAATGAGCTTGGTTAGCTCTTGTGCCATTAGGGCCTCAACTTTAGGATTGACTGGCCTCTATTTCTGTCAGACTGGTTTTGCACCTTTTATTAGTTCAATAGTGTGTTGAATGATGTCAAGATCGTATCCCTCTAGATCATCGTAGGACCAGGCCACTACTCCATATTTTTCGTAGAAACTAATAAGCCTTTCTCTATCTCTCTATGGGACATCTTTTTCGACCCGGAGATTCCTGCCATTGGAGACCCGAAGGTTTTCATAATCACTTTTGTCTGCCGTGAACTTCCACTTATCATTTTGGGCATCATTACAATCAAAAAAATTCTCGAGAGTAACTAACCCTTTTGGAAGTTTATTTGACTTGAGCTGCATAATTTGTCCTTTATAGGCCTCGGCGATCTTTGGTTCAAGTTGATCAGCAAATTCCCCTGAGTGCTAGATAAATGAGGCGATGTGGTCATCGCTCTCAAAGACTTGCCAACTCTGATCATTGTCAGGAATTGCTGGTCGAACAAGCACTCGCACTGAATATTTGTTCCAAAGCAAGTCAGAGATAGGATCAAACTGAGCACCGATCACCGCCATGCAATCTGCATCGCTATTCTGCGTTTAGGGAACGGTCAGGATGTTGAAAGCTTCAAAACCTTCAATCAGGTCCTAGATTCAATGCCGATAGGATCTCATTCAGACATTCTTCGTTGTGGAAATTATCCGGACCTGATTAACTACCAGTTTAGAATCTTCAAACACAATCAATTGCTTAATACCCATTCGTTCCACTAGGCTTAGGCCTTGGACTAACCCTTCATATTTAGCTTCATTGTTTGAACAGGCGAATTGGAATCGAAAAGACCTCAACAAATTTTCATTCTGCAGGGATATTAGACATACCCCTGCTCCAGCTCCAACTTTTCTTCTTGCTCCGTCAAAATACAATGTCCATAGCTCATTTGCTTGGTTATCGTCAGATTCTTTGGCGACCTTCGGAAGAACCTAGTGTTCATCATAAATCACATATGTGCCCAATCCGATAGCATGATAATTCCTGAAAGGATCATTGTTTATGTGTTTCCTTAACCAAGCATCTTCCTTATCATTTCAGTCTCCACTCACCTTATCTTCCTCTAGCAGTTCGACACTATACATGTCCTGCTTGGTGATAGAGGTATGTGCAGCCTCAAAATTGATCAGGGCCTCATCCGCCATGTGTTCAGAATGTAGAGCCTCTGATTCTATCTTCAGTTTTGCACCATGCTTGGTCCTAATTATTATATGTGACCAATCTAAAGACAAATATCTACCCACCTTTGAAGTAAATTCTGAAGATAGATAGAGACCAAACATAGGAGGAACATCTATGATCACTGTATCTTGCGGGACCGTGATACTTGGGTAGGCAAATAGAGTTAACGGAAGTGCTTTGATGACACCCACAGTATCAACTTTATTTCCATCCAGCTGCATAACCCCCTTCTTCATAGGTTCATAGCTAAGTCCCAAGGCTTCGGCTATCAGTTTTGGCATAACCATTGTATTAGCGCTAGAATCAATCATAGCATTGTGTAATAACTTTTCTCCTACAATGAGAGTCAAGAAGAAGGGTTGAGGTTTTGGCCTACCTCCACCTTCTACATGGGATTCCTTTTCTTTTTCTGCAAGAACCTTAGGTAGTGCCATTTGATAAACCACCTCTATACTGGCAGACGACTTTGTTGGTGCTGAGTTGATCTCTTGCTAAAGTGCCTTCTGTAGCATAGTCTTCTGTTTTGGAATAGCTAGAATGTCCCATAAAGACACATTAGCAGATGATTTCCTTAATTGCTCCACCACATTAAAAGGTGACGAGCTTAGAGATTTCTGCTCCTTTGCTCTTGTTATAATAATTTCCTATCGTGGTTGAGAAGGAAAAGAGACGGTCGAAGCACTGGGAATTTGATCGGACATGCCTTTGCATTGCGGGATATCCAGAAGTGAAACAACAGGCTCACCAGTGATTCTCCTCTTTGAGCATGTGTTATAGTCATATTGCACCTGTGGTGTTTTAGATATGGATGCATAATTAGCAAACACTGTTTCCTCATCTTCCATCCAAGAGAAGAGCACATGATCAGGGGCAATGTCAGACTCTTGCTCTAAAGACATTCCTTGCATTTGTGTAGTAAGGACCGCACTCTCCATTGGCGAGGCATAAGCATGTCCTCCATTTTTTGCTGTAATACCTTGACTGCGTTGTTCTGCCACCTTCTTTTGTAAGTTGCCACGTGGACAATTTTGGGGCATATGTGCATAATTGCAGGGGAAACACCATGGATTGATATCATCAATAAGATTTTTTTGTCCTGTGGTTAATTCCCTACTCGAGCTTGGTGACGCACTTGTGAGTGGAGTAGGCACCGGGACCATTTGGTTGGTAGTCAACACTGGTGGATTAGTGCAAGGCGCACTCTGATATTGATTTTATTGATAAGTAGACCGCCCACCATGATAGTTTTGATATGCGGGCCGTTGAGGCATTGCTTGGTTTCGCTTGAGAGTTGTTATGTCATTTGCCATAGTTCACAACATCTCCTTGAGGTCGCCTATTTCATCCTTGGAAGAACCCAATGTAGAAGCCAAGCTTTCAAGAGTGGTTGCATATGAGTACATCAACTGGGGAGTTACTGTCGCACTAGTCAATGCGACCTCTTATGCAGAGTTTGATATTTCAGGAAATATCTTGATAATAGGTTGAGGAGGAAACTTTCCATAATCTATCAAATGATTCTCAGCTTTGATAGCGGTAGCATAAGCATTTGGTAGAGTGGCTCCTCCCAAAGACTTAATCATCACAAAAATGTCAGGGTTAATGGACTTCAAATAAAATATGAATGCGAGTTCTGGAGTCGGGCAGATAGTCACAGGAATCCTCTGCCAATTTGAGTGAAATTGGGCATTGAAATCCATCAGAGCCTCCGAGGGTGCTCGTCTTATGACGGATAGCTGATAATATAACAAAGAATGATCTCCGTAATTTGAGAACTTTTCATAGAATGGATCTCCGAGGTCATCCCAAGTGCGAATTGTATTAGGATTTAGTGTTTGGTACCAATCCAGAGCCTTACCTTTGAAGGACGCAGCGAGGAGCCTCAGGGCTACATTCAGCGCTGTAATACCATGTACCAGACATACATCCATTACATCCTACAAATGTTCTGTTGGTGTTTTTGTGTTGTCTTTGGCAAATTTGGGAAGAGATTTCAGGGCCGAAACTGGGATAGCGCCCCAAATAGTAGGCGCTACCGGAGCTACTAGGGGACTTCCAGCATCCCATGCTACATAGTTTATGTTTGCAGCCAACAACATGGTGAGAGGAAAGGGTGGTGGGAATAGAATGGTTACTAACTGATTTGCAGCTTGGACTATCCTTAGCGGAGGTACTAGTAAACCAAGGTTATTTACAGTCTGGGATCTAGTTATAGGCCGATGGCTCATACACCCCTCTACAAGGCAATTTTATTAGTTCAGGTCCCACTGGGCGTGCCAGAAAAATGACAAACTATTGATGCCAAAAATTGGTGAGGTAACAGTGCCTTATGGGAAACTCAGTTCAAGGGGGACCCTTTGTGCCAAACTGAGTGACCCTCAGATTTTCAAGAAGCTGACTTCTTCTATAATGGTTTTTTGGAAAGGGAAAATGAAATAGATATAATGAAGAAAAATCTAATCTAAGGCGATGCGCCAAAGTTTGCTAATGGGCACGATGAATCATAGATTTAGGGGTTTGAATGGTGTTGTCACGTTCCAAAACATCGGGGACTTAAAGCTATAGCATAAACAATTCATTTATTGACATAAAATAGTATTGCATACATCCTTACTACTAAGAAGAGTCATTTAGACATGATTTAGATAAGCAAGCTTGTATTCAATATATAGAAGTTCTTTCAAATGAAATGTTTAAGATAGTATAAAGCACAATTTACAGTTTAATCAAAACATGAAAAACAGAAAGGCCAAACAGTGGGCACAGTCTAAAAGTTTCTTGCAAATAAACATGTAAAAGAGGCCTGGTGTCTCTTGCTAAAACCAGTATCCTTTCTTCTAAATTTTTTTTGGACCCCTTCTCTTGTTGACAGAGAGAGTATATATAGTCGAAGAGAAAACTACCACTACTTTGGAGAACTGTAACAGAAAAGATCCCACAATCCCCTGCAATGATGCTAGAATCAGAAGATTCCCAATGCCGTTACAATGGCAACAAGTTAGAACACAACATATGGACATCCAGGTACAGGCGCGCCCTTCACAATAATGGTAGTGGTCCTAGCCAGGCTCAAGGTGACAAGTGTCATCCACCGCTTCAAATGACCATGATGAGCGGCACCCAATAACATAATCTCCCTCAGCCAGCCTATCGCCCACTTCAAGGATCAGTTGTAAGGCACGTGGCAGCCTATCATTGTCTGAATGAAAACTTCTCTCATTGCTGCCAAGAGATTGCAAAGATGCAACACATGTTCAAGGGGCTGAGGTCCTTCTTGTAGTGGAGAGAAAGCCGCATCAATCAGGTGTGAAAGACACATGGCAGCATTTCACAACCCGCAGTTGCTCACCTCCCTGCTGTGTTGAAAGATCTGCAAACGGTTGCCACCTAGTAGAAGGTAGGGCCCGCCAACACCTTTTAGAAAGTAAAAAGAAAACCCTACACAAGCATTACGTAGCCTGTATTTGTTTATTTCATTCCCGCATGAAAAGCTTGCGATATGCCACCATGTAGCATGATGTAGGTCCCTCTGAAAATCTTTAGAAATGACGGCCCCCACAAAATGCTTTTGCAACCCGAAGAGACTTTATGGAAAAAAAAGAAATAAAAACCTCCATAAGTGAGACACATGGGCACTGAGCGCAGCTCCTCAAGACCCGAAAGGGAAGCCGCTACCTGAAGTTGTAAAGAGGAGATGTGCAAAGTGGTAGATCAAAACTTGATGGAAAGTCGAATAAACTCAGTGATGCATAGGCCAACAAACACACAATTACAAAAGAAACCCGAAGGGAGCTGTTTGAATAATTATTTTAACAGTAACCTATTTCAGCATACACACACCACAATAGATTGGCTGAGTATAGTCATTGAGTTGGGAGGTGGTAATTCATCCTTGGCATAATGTTTCTACATTAGTAGGGGTCTTAATTACTACTGAATGCATTGTTAGGCGATGTTTATCTGTTTGATCTTTTGAGACGTTCCTTATCTTTCTGTGCTTGATGGTATGGTTGAATAAGTATTTGGGATATATGCATATATGCACATATATGCACATGTCGACATACATGTACGGTGGATATAATGGGATGTCCATATGAGTGTGACAACATATGTATATACTTGCATATATGTATATAAATGCGCTTATGATGTTATGTTTCTTTGAACTTTCTGTCGATACATATTTACATCAAAAGTATGCATCTATAGAAGTATATACATACATTGATCCATGTGAGAGCATAATCATATGCATGTATGTGTAAATAGAAATACTTATAAACATACACACATGTGGAATCAATTATATATATGTGAACATATACACTTAAACGAATGTATGTATCAACGAGGATATGATATGATAGGGGTAACCTGATATATGTGTGTGTGTGTGTGCATAACCATGTGTTCATAATCATTTGATATCTGATGGATTACTTGATTATCATATTGCTATATAATGTATACGCTAATACACTCATAAGCATTAAAGCTTATCGAGGAAGTGTATATATATAAGAATATGTGTATGAATATACACATGTATTATTATTTATAGAATATGATAAAAATAGTTATACATTCGAATATAGAATGGGTATATATTTTGAGGATAAGACTATTATATATATATGTATGTATGTATGCATGCATGCATGTATGTATTTATGTATGTATGTATGTATGCACATGTATGTATGTGGTTGATAGGGCTATTATGTGAATGATAACCTATTTGTATTCATTTTTATATCTATATATTCGATGTATACATTTATCAATGAAAATGTACTTACTACATATTTTGTATATACTTATGCACGTAAAATATATGTATGTATACATGTGTGTTTGACTATCAAACTGATGGTGTATATTGGATATGAGGGATATAAATATATATTAGATATGAGGGATATATTGTACCATAGAAAAAAAAACCTCTTACTTGACATGGGAATAATTCATGATAAATTGGACTTAATGAGGCCTTGATTCAAGTGTTGTGAGGCATTTTATGCATACACACCAGGTCTTGGACCCTTGTAAATCGAGTAGCACACTTTTAATGATGTCTTGTAAAGGCGTTGTAAAGTCTTGTAAAGGACTTTATGCTTTTCTAGACTTAATGAACCTATTTGTCCCTAATTCAAAATTATAAAATATGTTTAATAACATTATCACATAAATTTAGAAGGCTTTTGAATTAAACTTAATGTTAAACTAGTGTTGTAATGTATCTTATATATTCACATTGGTTCTTGTGCCTCCCTAGGCTATGTGGACCTCATTTTAATGTTGTAAAGGGTATTTAATCACACTTTCACATTGAATTTTGTGTCCCAATCCCTAATTGACCTTTGGATAATCATTAATAGGCCCCTATTACCCCATATTGTGCATCTTGGGGCTTAAATTGATCAAATACCTAACAAAGTTGTAATTTAAACCTTATTTCTCAACTTCTTGGCATCATAGTTGTCAAAATGGCCCCTGTGGGACCCATTTAACATCCATGGAAAATCAGTCCCAAATAGGTGGGACCCATTCACCATGGGTGGCGAATGAGTCCCATTTGGCTCATTTTTGACCTTTGAGTGGGAAAAAAGTGAAATTTAAGTTTAATCTTACTTCATGTCATCCTGTGATGAGGTATTAATTTGTAAAATAGGTGAAATGCCTATAAATATAAGTATTTTAACCCTAATTCACATCTCTTTTTATTTATTCATTCACCATTCTTCCATCTCAAGTCAAGCAACTTAAGGTTTCTAAATATCAAGTCTCCAAGATATCAATTTTTAAACATTGAAGGGTAGATCCTTCATGTTTTATTGCAAAATTTCAAGATCAAACATCATGGAAAGGTAATCAACTCCATTATTGCATGTTTCATTCTATTATTTCTCTATTTTGGTTTGATTACCTAAAATGGGTTTGACCAAGGCAAACCCCCATGCCCTAACATTTAACATCTCTCTCTCTTGTCTTGTGTGTTTGCAGATTTAAGACTCTTGGAAGCTTTGAAACCATTAAGAATCAAGTTCTAAGGTTTCTTAAGTATTATCTTCATTTAACGAGTCAAAATATCAACAAAAACTCATTATCAAGTTCAGAAATCAAAGTTTCAGATGTGAACACCTATAGAGAATCAAAGTGTCGGCCGAGAGCCCAAGATCCCACCTTTGAATAAATTCATAAATTAAAAAGTGGAATCATTCACCATGGGTGGTGAGTGAGTCCCACTTCTATGTCAATTTTGAGTTTTTTGCATTTTTAGATACCATTTTGTTTGAAACAGGTTCTAGAATAGTTCTACAAAATTGGGACTAATTGGCCCAAAATGGCGAATGAGTCCCACCAGGCCTAAAAATCAGCATTAATAGCATTTCAAAAGCCATTTCCAGTCTTCATCCATATTCCAGGTGCACACTTTCAGTTTTGTTCATTTCTGTTTAGTTTTGCATCTGTTTCTAGGTCTTTTTGTATTACACAATGTGTTTTCAAACAACTTGTTTTCCTTTAGTTTCCATTAATTAAGATCAATCAATCTTATTAGTTTCTTGCATTCAAAAATTGCATATAGATCTATATTTCATCCTTATTCCATCCATATTGCATTGACTTGAATGTAGACATAAGTATTTTTGGCCCATCTTTCTCCTTCTAGGTGAAAAACCCTAGGAGTACTAGAAAGGAGTAGGGTGCCAATAATCTATGTTACATTTTGGTGAACCTAACTTTAGAATACTTTATTTTCTGATTTTAAGTCTATTATCATTCTAGGAATAGCTTGCATGCATTAGATTTTGCATTGTTTTGCATTTTAGGGTTTCAAAAACTTGCATTCATAAAAAAGTGCATTTAGGTTGCATTTTTAAAATCTAAATTCATTTCAATTCTCTAAAATTTTACATTTTTAACTTAGATATGCATCATAGAGCTCAAAGCACATAAAAATCACTCTTTTTTTTTTGCAAATTCTAAAAAATTCCATACTGGGACTCATTCGCCACCTTGGGCGAATCAGTCCCTTTTGACCCCTGAAACTACCTTTTATAGAGCTGAAAACCCTATTTTTAGACTATTTTTTGGTGCCATTTCCTAGCTATATCAATTGGCTACATTTCTGTACCATACGTTTCATTAAATCTAACCTAAATTAGCTCATTTCATGCATGGTTTCAATTTCAAGTTTCCATTTACATCTTGTTACATATCATAGTCAATCAATTGTCATCTTTAAAATCTAAAAAATTACATTCCTCTTTTGCATCTTTCTCTAACATTGTTACATTTCAAGCTTGTAAAATAATCATTCCATCATGTTTTCATTACAAATTTCTATAGTTATCATCTTCCATGTTCTCTTTTTAGATCTTATTGCATGTTGTAAGAGAATTTTGTTAAAAATGTATGAATATGAGGTCCTTTCCTCTCTCTTTTTGTTCATCATAGATCCCTCTCCTAGCTCCCCTTTTGTGGATGAGGTTAGTTTAGTGAAATAAACCTTAGATAATCATAACACTTACTTTCGTTCTTCTCCTATTATCTCTCACACTTGTGAAGTAGATATTTTAGTGCTAGAAGAACCAATTGTTGAGAGTTTTGACAATCTGAGTTGTTTCTCTCCTCTTATCTGTCTTAATCGACATGACATTACTAAAGCAGAGGAAATCACACTAAGTAAGCATGACGATCACACAACACACCACAAAGATGAAATCATAGACACATTCCTAGACATTACCTTACCTAGTCTCCATTATCATGATAATCAAACTTGTTCTTCTCCTAATATCCCTCCTCAATGAAAAGAGGATATGTTGATATTAGAAGATATACCCATTCAAGATCACGATAATATTTCCCCTACCTTCCCTAATATCCCTATCATATGGGAAGATCTACATGAAAATCATAACAATCCTTCTCTTGATGCCTCTCCCACTTGTGATGAAGCTACTTTGCAAATTTCAGGCTTAGATGAACATATTACAAGCTCTCCTAGTAGGGTAGATAATATGGAACAAGAGAATGAGACATTACAAACAATGAACAATTGCATAAAGTCTTCCCCTAATCTCCCAATTATCAATAATCAAACACATTCAACCATTAATAACCCCCTTAGTTGCGATGAAGTTATTTTGGATGAACCAAACCTTAATTGTCACAAACATATGGTTTTTTGTTCTCCTAAGAACTCTCCTTCTAGGGAGGATATTGTGACCCAAGACAAAGATAACATAGGCACTAATGATATTATGCCCTTCAAAGACAATGAAGACTCTCACGCTTGTTATGGGATGTTAACATTATTCAATCTCAACTCATCCTTTATCCCCCTTCACACAAACTCAACATAAACATGAATTCACCCTCTACTCACCTCAAACTAATGTGTCCCAACAACTGAGTTATAATACTATTTACCATACATATAACAATCGAAATAATCCAAAATTTTCGCAACCAACCCCAACACCTTTACCTTTGCCTAATCCTATCCCCTCTAGACCTATCTTACTAGGTCTTCCTAGTGGAAAGGAGTACAATCTTGTTGAACAAATAAAGAATAATCCTGCTAAAATCTCACTATAGGACCTTATTCAAACCTCCCCTCACCATCACAACATGATCCAAACAACTTTATAAAATGTTCTTGTCCCTTCTAATGCACAACCTACTACCATAACAACCATCATCTAAGGAATAAATGTTGACAAATTGTTTTCCACCAAAGTGAACTCCCTCATTTGGAAGTGCAAAAAAAAAAAATTCATTCATGATCATCTCTCAATACAAGCGAAAAGGGATTAAGAGAACTCTTGTGGATACCAACTCTACTCTTAATGTGTGTGGAGTGAACCTTCTCGATAGACTAAGCATCGACAAATCAAACATTCAATCTGATTCTTTATCCATTAGGGGATTTGAAAATGTAAGCAAACAATCGCTTGGTGTGATCACTTTACCTCTCATAGTTGGAGTGGCCACATTGGAAATGCCAATCCATGTTATGCCTAATGATCTTGGATATAACCTTCTCTTAGGCAGATCATGGATACATGTAATGAATGGGGTACCTTCAACTCTTCATCACAAAATGAAATATGTTTACAATAACAAAGTGTACTCACTTGAAGCTGACCCTCATCCAAATAGTTGTTTACACATTGATAAAAACATAGATAATCCATTGAACACATTAACACCAACCACAAAAGTGGAACTTGCACAACAAAAGGATACACCACAACATATCAAACCAGTCACGATGCTATTAGAAGATGATTGGGGTTCCTTGGATTTCAAACATGACTTCATGGGAAAGTAAAAATTCATCCAAAAAGATTCAAATAAGGCCAAAGACACAATGATAATGTCAACAAAAAATTCAAATGACCTTTCAAAAGCATCTGCATCAACAACTTTAGACAAAAAAGAAAAAGTTACACAAAAACCTTTGATGAACACAATAACAAACAACCACCTAATTCAAAAGTAATGAAAAAACTTTATGGAAAAGGTTATGAACTCATGACACAACTTGGGTATAGTGGAAAAGGATGTGGTGCTCGAGAACAAGGTATCTGCAACCCTATCGACCCGATCACATAACAAACAATTGATGGTCTTGGCTATTGTCCTGTAGTAGAGATCGCAAAACCTTCACTCAACATCAAGACTCTCACAAAACATACTCCTAAATCAACCTTAATCATCATCCATCCTAAACTCCTTGACACTAGTGGTCTTGAACATCATCCTTTCCCAAACATCAAACAAAAATCTACACCTTCACTTAATGTTAATGTCATCTCACAAAACGTTCATGATTTGAATACATTAGATTTTCTACCATCCTATAATGGAGAGCACAAAATATTGCAATCTCAAGAGCCTTACGTAAGTATGACATTTACTACTGTAGACACCTAAATTTGGACACTTAATTTATCCAAATTTATCCTCCTTCGTCTAAACATCCTATTATTTGTATTAATTAAGTAATATTACTATTATTTAATTAATATCATTAATTCTGCTAAATCCCTAAGGTATTTAATTAATAATTAAATACCTTACCCTCCTTAACTTAATCCTCTTTTCATCAAATGAATTAAATAAATACTACATTTATTTAATTCCTCACATGTCATTTTCATCTAATCCTAATCCATCTCCTAATCTCTTTATTAAGAATGTGCACATGCCTAATCCTTGATTAGGATGTGTCATATCCTCCAACTTTTGCAAGTTGGCTTCTGATCCTTATTAACCCCTAATTATCTTCTAATTATTGATTAGTTAAGCCTAATTAGTATCTTGGTCAACTCTCCCTATCCCCCAAGGAATTTTTAATTCCTTTTTATTCATCCAAGGCTCCTCTCTTCCCCATGTGAATTTTTATTTCACTTTTATTCCTCCTAGAATCCCTTTTTCCCATGCATCTTCTAGAATCTTTGACTTGTCACATCAAGTCACATGTGACAAACTCCCACCTTTTTTGAGACCCTCTCTTATCCATTAGATTCTCCCAAGCATGTGAATTTTTAATTCACATTTATTTCTCCAAGGAATCTTCTCATCTCCCAATGTACTTCCAAGGTACATGTCCTTCCTCCACATCATGTACTCTCCTTCCACATCACCTACACATCATCTTACCCTTAGCCATCTCACATTCCACATGTCAAAGTGTGAGGGCTTGTGATCTCTCAACTCACCTTGGCCCTTCATCTTGGCCTTGTTGGATAAATCTCAACTGTTGAATTCTCTAGAGAATTCAAATTCTCCTATAAATACCCCCTCCTCTAAGGCATTTTAAAGAACACTTAGCCATTTTGCAATTAAATGCTACCATTTTGTGCACTCATCTAGCCATCAATTTCAAATATTTGTATTTTCATTCAAGTACATAGTGAAGTATTTCATTTAGTCATATCAAGAGCCATCAAGGAGCATACAAACCAAATCAAAATCAAGGGCCAACCAAGGAGTTTCAGCTGCAAAAGGGAGGTATATCTATTTAGCATCATTTTACACTTTTCCTTTTTGCATTTACAAATTTCTTAGGCTAATCTTGAGGTGTTTCTTTATGTTTTTCCATTGCATTTTAGTTGCTTAAGATAGGTTAAACATTTGGATATCACAACTACTAAGCAAGATGTATCTTTGACACAAACCACAACACCACCTTCTACCATTGATCAAGATGGTATCTTGCCAAGACTCCTCCAAGATCACTTGATCTCTCTCCCTCAACGAAATTGAAAGAAATGTTATGACAAGACCTCATTATGCACCTATCATAGAGTTCATGGACACTCCACTAATGAATGTAAGCTTTGAGTTGTAAAATTCAACATTTTCAGGAGTTTGGTATGCTTCCCTATGTGAGGGCACCTAATTCCTCTACTTGATATTGATTTTCACTCCCATCTACATTTTAGTAATCATTTTAGCTCACTTTTGTCCTACACTCAGTGGGGGCAAGGTGTTTAGTATCCTTGTCCTCATATGTCACTTGATGTTGACTCTTTTGGCTAGTCATTAACCTTTCATGAACATATAAGAGCAAGCTTGGGATGTGGATGACATGCCTTAAGTTAGCTCGCATGTGACATACTATTTTTTCATGACATAGCTTCTCGAAAACATATGACTTGGCATAGGGCTTTTCAAGTAAGCTCTCATGTTCTCCTTCTTCTACTTTAAAGAAATTTCTCATAGTACGGGTGCTCGCAACTGCTTTAACGTGGGGGCATACATCACCACTCACATTTCATTATGTGATTTTATTTTTCTTATGATTTCCTCTCTTGGAAGTATTTGGCACAATGTTCCCTAGGATGAGACCTTGCACTTGTCCTCTCTTGGAAACAAGATGAGACCGTTTGCACTTATCCTCTCTTGGAGATATTAAGCTTGATGTTCCCTAAGATGAGACCTTGCATGAACAAATAAAAATCCCTTTGAACAATCCTTACACTATTTTGCATTAACAATGTCTATGAGTGTCAAGCATACAAAGTTTTGCTTACCTCATAGAACTTGAAAATTATCTTCCTTTGTGGTGCCTTATTAAAGTTATTAGGGGGTATAACATTGGTATGGTTTGAGTGGGTAGCCCATTCCAAGGCATGACTTTCCCCATAGCCACCTATGTGTTTGTGAGTGCATACCAACTAGCATATGTTTCTCACCTTTTGGGCTTTCTCACCTGACGAACAACCAAGAGTTTTTTTTTCCCCAGAGTGACTACACATTTCTTTTTCTAAACAAACAACCTAGATCTGATCCACAACTAGTTGGACAAACGGTCGAAGCTTAATCCACCTTTTCATTATCATCTTCCTAGTTCTTGCCATTGCATGATTTTTTATCTTGATGGTTTGACCTAAGGATCTTGGATCTAGGGGCTTGCACAACCTCCTTTGATCTTTGTCTTTCTTTTTCATCTACATCTGTACACTTGAATCTCTCTTGAATGTCTACTTTAGTGTGGGTTTGAAGCAAGTTCATCTTCTCACTAAAGTGGGGGCTAAATGTGTCGTAGAAAAAAGTACCTCTTGCTTGACATGGGAATAATTCATGATAAATTAGACCTAATGAAGCCTTGATTCAAGTGTTTTGAGGCATTTTATACATCCACACTAGGTCTTGGACCCTTGCAAATCGAATAACATGCTTTTAACGATGTCTTGTAAAGGACTTTCATGCTTTTCTAGACTTAATGAACCTATTTCTCCCTAATTCAACATTATAAAATATTTTTAATAACATTATCACATCAATTTAGAAGGCTTGTGAGTTAAATGTAATGGTAAACTAGTGTTGTAATGTATCTTATACATTCACATTGGTTCTTGTGCCTTCCTAGGCTATGTGGACCTCATTTTAATGTTGTAAAGTGTATTTAATCACACTTTCACATTGAATTCTATGTCCCAAGCACTAATTGACCTTTGCACCATCATTAATAGGCCCCTATTACCCCATATTGTGCATCCCAAGGCTTAAATTGATCAAATACCCAACAAAGTTGCAATTTAAACCTTATTTCTCAACTTCTTGGCATCATAGCTATCAAAATGGCCCCTATGGGACCTATTCTCCATTCATGGTGAATCAATCCCATCTAGGTGAGACCCATCTTCCATGGGTGGTGAATGAGTCCCATTTGGCTCATTTTTGACCTTTAAGCAGGAAAAAAGTGAAATTTAAGTTTAATCTTACTTTGAATGTCGGCCTATGATGAGGTATTAACAAGTAAAATAGGTGAATTTCCTATAAATATAAGTCTTTTAACCCTAATTCACATCTCTTATCATTCATTCATTCGCCATTCTTCCATCTCAAGTCAAGCAACTTAAGGTTTCTTCATTTCAATTCTCAAAGATATCAGTTTTTAGACATTCAAGGGTAGATCCTTTATGTTTTTTGGAAAAATTTCAAGATCAAACATCATTGCAAGGTAATCAACTCCATTATTGCATGAACATTTCATTATATTTTTATTTTTATTTTGGTTTAATTACCTAAAAGGGGTTTGACCAAGGCAAACCCCCAATTCCCTAACATTCAACATCTCTCTCTCTTGTCTTGTGTGTTTACAAATTTAGCATTCTTGGAAGCTTGGAAATAATTAAGAATCAAGTTGTAAGTTTGCTTAAGTCTTCTCTTCATTGAACAAGTCAAAATATCAACAAAAACTCATTTTCAGGTTCAGAAATTAGAGTTTTGAAAGCGAACACCTGTAGAGAATCAAAGTACAGACTGAGAGCCCTGAATTCCACCTTTGAATATTCATAAATTCAAAAGTGGACTCATTATCCGTGGGTGGCAAATGAGTCCCATTTCCAAGTCAATTTTGGGTTTTCTGCATTTTTAAATACCCTTTTGTCTGAAATGGGGTCTAGAACAGTTTTGCAAAACTGGGACTAATTGGCCCAGAATGGTGAATGAGTCCCACCAGGCCTAAAAATCAGCATCAACAACATTCCAAAAGCTATTTCCAGTCTTCATCCATATTCCAAGTGCATACTTTCAATTTGGTTCGTTTTTGTTTAGTTTTGCATCCGTTTCTAGGTCTTTTTGTATTACATAATGTGTTTTCAAACAAGTTGTTTTCCTTTAGTTTCCATTCATTAATCAATCAATCTTTTTAGTTTCTTGTATTAAAACATTGCATCTAGATATATTGCATCTTTATTCCATCCATATTGCATTGAATCTCAATGTAGACATAAGCATTTTTGGCCCATCTTTCTCCTTCTAGGTGAAAAACCCTAGGAGTGCTAGAAAGGATCAGGGTGCCAAAAAGCTATGTTACATATATATATGTGTGTGTGTGTGTGTGTGTGTGTGTGTGTGTGTGTGTACATACTTTATATATAGTATATTTACTATATAATTCAATCCTTAGATAATTTAAAATTTTTTACAAGAAGTTTGATAGTGCTTATGTGAGAAACCTTGTGTGGCTGCACACAAAGGGATAACCTAGAGTTTGTAAATGCTAGGAAAAACCTTGGCAAGTACTATTGTATGCACATAGAATTAATCCATTACTGTGCTAAGTATGGAACAAAGGACATGATAATTTAATAACAAGAAAAGTGATGTCAAAATGGAACTAAAGGCTTCATTACCAATAAATAATTTATAGCCAATGCTTGTACCTTTATACCATGTGAGAAGTGCTTAAGAATGGAGCATCTAGTTGGGTGCAACCTTAGGGGGAATTAATATTTGGAAATCATACATGATAATATGCTTTGTATTAATTAAAAATTAGCAAGATTAGAGGCCTATAGAAGTTTCTTATGACCATTTTTGGTGAATTCGAGTTTCACACAAGCTGTCATGCTTTATGAAACAAATATTCTACATTAAGCTCACAACATTATGTCGATGTAAGACATAGACTTAGTTGACACCATGGATAAGATTATCTTTGACTTGGTAAACTTAAAATTCCATGTTTTAGACATATGTTGATATATGAGGAATATTCTATGACTTTGTCAAAAAGAGTTAATATCTTAAATCAACTCACCCACAGTTTAAGTCGATGAATACTTGTTGCAAATTGGTAATTGACTGATTCTAATTGCATGAAACCATGTAAACCTTTGAGAGGAGTGTGGAAGATTTGATGCCACCACTAGAAACCCATTTACTGTAGATATCTATTGTTGGAGATAATTTTAATTATCCATGTGCAGATTTGAATAAGTCTCTCCTTGTTGTCAATCTAGCAAGGTCAATCTGTAGAGTTTTTTGTTGAGTATGAGTTTGTTTAGTCGCCACCTTTTTGCTATGTTTTATGTGTTTCTTTGAATGGAGTTTGGTGTCCATTTTCATGCCTAAACTATAGGCTAGGAAGTTACCTAGAAGCTATATAAATAGTAGTGCTTGCACATTTGTGAGTTTTCATTCCTTATTATTCTTGCTAGTATTTTACTCTACATTCTTCCTGCAAGCCTTTATGTTGTATTTTCAGCTCATTCCCAGTTTTACTTGTGTGTGTGTGTATGAGAGAGAGAGTTCTATCATATTGAGAGAGAATTGTTGTTGGATAATTTTATCATATTGAGAGAGAGAGTTGCTATTGAGTGAAGTAATATATTATCTTGAGAGTTAGAAGTTCATTGTGACATTTCTTGGGAAGCTATTACCAATCTTGTTACTTTTTGGGAGAGGTTGCATTGCTGTCAATTGATTGGATAAGTGATAATAGGCATGAGGATATTATTCTTTGTTATTTTCTTTATGAAAGATTGTTCTCCATGATTGCTTGAATTGTCTTTTAAGAGTACTTACTTTTGGGGAAATCTAGAATGTATTTGAAAAGGAAATAGAAGCTTTTATGTTGTTTTTATGATGTGCTAGTATGTACTCCATAATAGGAGGTTGGTTTTTATCATAGGTATTACATACTAGATATGATTAAACATGAGTGACATATGAGTTACTCATAGCTAGGTTATTTATTTAACTAGAATGGCATGTGTTTACTCTAAGGATTGTTCATCAAGTATGGGAAGGAACTAGTGTATTTACTTTGATTAAGTAGATTTATTCCAAGTATGTAAAATGGTGATTAGGTATCTCTAGGATAATAGATTATCCATTGAAAGAAATACCTAGCTTGTGTACATACTTGTTAAGTAGGTTTATTCCAAGTAGATTAAAATGGTGATAGGTTATCTCTAGGATGATAGATTATCCATTGAAGGAAATTTGTATGCGTAGTTTAAGATGGCCTTAAGTCAAATCGTCCCTAAGTAGTGTATGTGATAGATCACCTTCCTCTGAATTACCATTGAGAATAATTTGGCCAATGTAGTGTGATGACCTTGTCTCCACTACCAGTTCATCATAATCCAATATTACATGCTAGTCTAAGATTGTTGGATTACAAAGTTCTAGTTATGTAAGACACAATAATATGCTTAGTTGGTTGTCATTATTCGATTACTCTACCAATCTCTTCATTGAAGGGAAGGGCCATCTATTGAATGATAGATGTGTGGGGGACCACATATGAGTCCATGGTTGACGGAAAAGTACTTGAGTGATGCTTCTCCTCCACAAAAGATGACAAAAGAACCAAGATTTGAAAGGAAGGATCCTGGACCATCTATAAGATATTTGTTCTGAAGCTCATTGGAGTTATGTATGCAATTGTATGCATTCTTGTATTGTTGTAACATGGGAATTTATTGTAATGAAATGGAATCTTTATTGTAATTGCTATGGAATTTTTTTTATATATTCTCAATAAAGAAAATAATTTTTTTATTGCAATGGCTTGTTACTTGGTTTATTTACTTGAAAGGTGAAAACTTAAAAAATTTTACTTCGGTGAATGGTTGGCATGTTACAACAATTTTGGATATTATTGAAATTATAGTCATACACATGTACTATTATTTCTAATGGTGTACTAAACACTAAATAGTATTTTCCTTATTACCTAGTGGATTGTGTTGATATTCACAAATAAGAAATGTAAGTTGTTATTCTAGTCAAATCATATTAGTATTTTTCATGTTTCACCAAGAATTCTAAGATTCTTGTTCAAACCATGAATTTTGGTTACATGTACATAAAGGAAACACAATATATTTATTTATACCAAGTCTACATCAATATATTCAAAATTATTTTAATCCATGCAAATGTTTAGTTTAATTTAATTTATTAATAAATTTGATTCTTTGATCATATAAGGTTTTTTCTAATGTCTTAATATTTGTAAAAAAATTGATTTCTCTATTTGGACAAGGTCATTGGAAAGTTCCAAGACATTAAGATTATGAAAAATGAAAGCATGCTTCCTGAACATATATTCTATTATATGAAATGTGTACTATTTGTCTAAGGGTTGTTCCAACATGCACTAACAAACAACTAGTACAATTTAGTGAATATTTATGATGGTTGTTATTTTAAAGAATATGATAGATTAGGCTTATGTACCTTTTATATTGATAGCATCGATTTAATGATTTTATGGTACATGAATATTTGATGAATTGTTTAGTACTTGACAAGGAAATATAATTTACTTGATCAAATTATTGTACAACTCAAATTTTTAGAAGTGAACCATCTATTAATAATTTAAAGTATCATAGAAAAAATTGTTATATATTTTTTATTAATAATATATATAATATTTACATTACAAATGATTTGTACAACAATGTGAAACATTTTATAAATGTTCAATGAACATACTTTAAAGATTATTTATTTATAAATTTATATGGAAGAATAACACTTGTATGGAAAACTACATGAATTGTATATAGGCATGGACAAATATCTTTACAAATGATTCTAAATAAAATATGTCTTAACATGTCTTGACAACCATAATTGCAATATTATTAGGATTACCCTTTTTTATGACTGTTTAATGTAAGAGTTATTACATGATTCTCTATACCATGAAATATTTTACTAAAGATTACATAGCCACCCAAGATATAGGAGCTTCAATGAAAGCACAAGAGAAATCAAATTTGAGAGAATAATGCTACTCTATCAAAGGATGCATGTATGCAATGAGGATAAGTTAAGAATACCAATGCCAAAGTGTGGCAAATGATGATGTACATAATGAACAATAAGCTATAAATTTTCCCCCACAACATTTGAAGAAGATGATGCAATTTCATAAGATCTAACATCAAAGACAAGATGAATATCCTCATTAGTGTCCTCCAAATCTACAAGTTTGGACTCACAAAATAATCTCATTAGAAGTAATAGTCGACGAAGATAAGAATTCAATGCATGAAATTTAACTACACAACTAATCCCTCAATGATATGTCCACATAAGGGTATGTCTAGGATCATCATGGAAAAAATAGGCCCTTAAGTGACAAAAAATTCAAAAAAATTAGAGTTAGGCAACTTGCCATAAAAATTTGAATAAGTTATCTATATTATTTCAAAAATATGTAAGAATAGAATTTGTAGAAAATTGAATGTAGTTTCTAAACTACTAGGTTTATTTTTTTTTTAAAAATCTATTTGGTGAAAATTTGAAATTTCAATGTAGTAGTACTTAAATTTTAGGGAAAAATAAGTAGGTGTCTATTTGACCACCTAACCACAATAAAATAATAATATTTTTTATAATATTTTAGATATAAGTAGAGGACTCATGTTAGTGATGCATACTTTAAGTAATTTTTCCCAAGTAAATAATTAATTATGAATTTTTATTACAACTTTTAAAATATAAAAACTCATATGTCTGACCACCTTAACTTGGTCAAAACTTCATGAAATTATTATTACTTTTTTAATCCTATAGCATGTGAAGCATAGAATGTGACACATGTTTTAGATTCAAAAAATGTGATACTGCTTGAAAGCTATAGATTTTTTTCAATTGGCATATCAATCAAGACTTTAGTCATAATTCAAATAGAAAATGAATAATAATTATTAATTAAATTTAAAGTAAAGCATAATTTATATTGGTGGAAAGCTGAGAATCTCCTTTAAAAATCCTTTTCGTTTCATCAATTTTGGGTAAAAAAAAATTCATCAACCACATACCCTACACATGCCCATCATATTGCCACTTTTTGGCCCATCATGATCCTGCACATATCCATAAGATGCCTAAGTGTGAGCATCAAATGAATCTGCCAATGTTGAATTATTAGATTCCTTAGCCTTAATATTTTGACTCATAGATGAAGAAGATGAACCCTCTAAATCTAGATTAGGATTCATCTAGATTGAAGTCTCAATAAGCATCTTTGGAGGAGGAGAAGGAGCATTTGTAGAAGTCTCTATGTCATCATGACAATCAAGCTCTTCTCATTTATCAAGCACTACAATTATTTTTTGATCACATGATTGAAACAAATAAAATTGAACAATACAATACACAAGAAGATCCTTTGGGAATGGATGCTCATTTGAGTCTCTGTGCATCTCTTAGAGTGTGGTCTAAATATCACACAGGCACTCAACACCAAGAGTGGTTGTTGTGTGTCAATGTCAATACTACAACCAATTACTCCTAAATATCATCAATCTTAAAATCCCACACAATTTTCTTCCAATATGATGATGTAGGTTTAGGAACTAGCCCATAGAGATAGAGAAAAATATGAAGTCACTTGCAATGTGTCAAGATTCCATCTCATCAAGACTTATAGTTCTATCTATCCAATATAATTACAACAAATTGTCTTTTAATAGCCATGATAAACTCCTCAATTTTAGTCACACAATAGACCAATCAAGGGCATCATTTAATAGTCATCCCAAGGAAAGCTAGCATTTTTCTTAAGAGGATAGTGCAAAGCAATTAAAGACTAGATTTTAACTATTTAGCTAGTCAAAGCATGATTACTCAACACTCATCCATTGATCCTAAACTTTCTTAATGATCCCATATTGATTCTCGGAAATTCTCCACCTAGAATCTTTACCTTTTTTGTAGCCTCCCCTAGTCCATTATTTTTTCCTTCCTCCATCCTTCATTCCTTCTATCCCATAGAATAATTCTACTCCCTCGACTTAACCATCTTACCCACCCCATGCCTAACCTAGACTCAAACATAGAGTGTCATCCCATTTGTTTCACCTTCCCTATAATCCTAATATTCTCACATTGTATTAGCTCCCTCTATTCTCTCACCTTTATTACTTACCCATTCTTCTTCTCCCTCTACTATTGCCCCTATAATTTGTAATCATTTTTTTTATCATTCTTCCTACACTTGATACTTCTAACATTTTTTATCCATTGTAGTGAGACCTTGCTAGTCCCACCCTAATACCAACCCTAATGATATCTAAATCCTCTATCCCATAATTATCCCCTACTACCTTGATCTCCTCACAAGAACTAGTTTTCCTCTAGATTACCCTCACATGAGTTGGCATATGCTACCTCCCCTTGTAGTAGAAGACTTTTATCCTTTGAAATTTCAATCTCTATCCCACCTTCTAGTGTTCTTTCTATCATAGCGACCCCATCCACTCTTTTTAACACACTTTTTGAGGACGCCTTCCTACATTACATGGATTCACTCTATCATGAAAATAGCCATGCATAAGAAAGGGGAGGAGAGAACCAAATGAAAGAAGGAAAAGAAAGAACAAGAATGGATTAATTTCCAAAAGGAAAATGCTTAATAATGATGTCATAGGAAAACAAAAATTGTGCATTTTATCATTATCAAAGGCTCAAGTGCAAAATAAATACAATAGCCATTAGGGCTCAAGACTTTAGGATTTAGACATAAATATTCTCACACCAACTCATATGAGCTCAATATATTTATAGGTAAATTAGAAAAAAGAAGTGTAGAGAAAAGAAAGAAATAATTTTATGGTCAACATCATGGCTTGCACCAAATGGGTAGTAATTCCACTAACAAAAAATTTCCTTGTATTAGCATGCCACCTATCACGATATTGGTCACTCCTCATGGCAACTAATTCTATTTTAGAAGTTGGTTCATGCTACTATATTTTGTTGTTGATGTGGGAAGATCGTGTTTGAATTTGATATTTGAAGTTCCATCTTGACTTATGTTAGCTATTACATACAACAACTACCTTTGTCTATTCAGGAGGGCTAGAGCCTCAATGGTGCCATGACCAATTGTGTCCTTAAGGTTATATTTTGTGTTCTCCTTATCCCTACCTCATTAGGAACTCAAAGTTATAGGTAGTTAATTTTACCTACAAATCCCCTACATCAAGATATTAAAATTTCATTGATAGTAAATCAAATGTTTGATTGAGCCTACACATATGTTAGAGTTTGTTGGCATGTGTAGTCCTTGCTTACTATTTATCTTAGAAAATTAAGGAAAATTTTGAATTAATTTTAAATTGAGGAACTCATGGATATCCAACCTAGGATTTATCATCATGTAGGCTTGGCTCATCAAATTTAGTTATAACCATAGATCTTATATATTGAATGACCAAGAAGCACCCACAAGCATTTCTTCTTAGGAATTGTGTCAACTCTCATGAGCTATTAGAACTTTGATTAAATTTTTTATAAGGTGTTGAGTACAATACCACCTCCTCATGATTTTTTTCATTGATGATCCATCAAAAGATAAAGTGGATCCACTTAAAATTCCATGTCATGAGAAGGTGATCATGTTATTGTATGGATCATGTAGGAAATTGCCAATGGCTCAAAAGGATCAATGGAAATTAATATCATTGTTTGAAGGGGTCCACTATATTGTTGTAATTAAATGGTTAACCTAAAGTAGACAAAAGATAACATAATTAATCCAAACAAAATAGCTATACAAAAAATCAAGAGTAATTATGAGCACCCCTCTCCCATTTCTCACCAGTCGGGCATCTTTCCATTTACTTTCAAAGTGTTCCTCACATTTTATTTTTTAATTACTCTTCACCTCCTCCTCAAACTTTTCATATTATATATATGTTCATTTAATGAAAACCATTCAATTAAATATCCAAGTTATCATAAAATTGATCTTTGAGACATATATATATATATATATATATATATATATATATATAAAGTGATCTACATTGTACCCTATGCATATAATTTTATGAAGCCAATGCCATAGTCTATAAAGCCAAATTCTTAAAAAAAAAGACAAAAGGGAAAGAAGTTTCTAAAAAATAAAAATAAAACTTTACTCCAATATTAGTTTAGGTATGACACGTTGCACATTATTACAGTGCAAACCTATTTTTTGGATCATTTCATTTAGTGTCAATAATAATCTCTATAAAAAAATTCTCCACATGTTTAAAATCATGGAAATAATTTGCATCTCTTACAACGATTTCTCTTGTAGCAATTGTGGAGATAAATTTTATTGTAGTTGGAGGTTCTTCACAACTCTAATAGTTGTTTTTTGGGGGGCATATCTAACAAACCAAAAGTAATTGCCAACCTTTTCCTATTATGATAGAGAAATAATTGTTTTTGCTCCTTTTCCATATCACTAAGTAAATGTCTTGAATCTAGAAAATACCATCCTACCTTCATCTCCCAAGCCAATTTCTCCAACTTTGCAAAAATATTCTGTCTAAATATGATTTTTTTTTTCTACACAAAATGCATGTACCATTTTTTGGCTTTCAATCCAACTAAATCTAGGGATCTTTTAATTCTTTTACCTTACATTAAACTCATTATCATTTGAATCTCACACCATTTGCCTACTTCTCTACATATAGTTGATAAAGTCACATCATTTTTAGGATCCAAATAAAAAAAACATGTCCTTATAAATACTTCTAAGATTGCAATCCCATGGAAGGGCTTCAACAATTATTTTTATGGAACATGGGATTCCATGAGGCAAAAAATGGATATAGCTATTATTAGATTTTTTTTATAATAAATAAGAGGCCCTACTTTTTAATTTGCAATATTAAGTAGGTGCATTTGAGGTAGGGATAGAAATTTCTCCTACTAGCTTAGGAAATTAATTTTTGTCACTTGTCAATCATTTAGAATTTTTAGATTCCCATGAATTTTTTATTTTTTTTAGTTTATAGTTCTATATTCTCTTAAATACAAAATAATAAAGTTTTTTTTTTTTGTAAAAAGAGGTTAAAAACTTTATTGAATCAAAATAGAAGAACAAAGCCAGAAATTACAACCAGCCCACCTAGGGCCCATAACCAACAAAGAGACATCAAGTAACACCTAAAAAACATCTCACATCCTCTGAGACCATCTCCTCCAATTCCTGAGATAGGTTTTCAGGTAGACCACCTCAATCATCCACCTTCCAGTCATCCCCCCATTTAGAAGCCCATTTGGCCAAGCCATCAACCACCTTATTCCACTCTCATGGGATATGGAAAAAGTTGATAGATTCCAACACTCTCCCTAATGAAATGGTTTGTTTAACCACCACAGCCAACTACCAATTCACCTCCTTGAAATGGTGTTTATTCCACTAGTCTATCACAATATAAGAATCAGACTCACAAATTATCGTCTTCCACCCCAAGGTACAAGCCCTTTTCAAAGCCAAGAGAATAGCCAAAGCCTCCATGAAGTTGTTAGAGTGTTGAACATTGTATTATGAGAAGAAGAACTCAATAACTCCAGAACTTTCTTTGCTAATACCTTCCACACTAGCATGTCCAAGATTATCTCTAGCGGATCCATCAGTATTAATCTTCAACATCTCCAACTTCTATAACTTTTTTAAAGCTTAAACTTTTAAACTTAATCTACCTTACAAAATTCATGGGACCACCCACTTTAAAATACTCCAAAAAGAAAATTCAATACCACCCAATAATCTTTCTAAGAAGCCCTCCTCCATGAGATCGTAGTGCTTCATTAATTCAATTTTTTTTTTAAGAAATTCGAAGATTTTGAAGAAATTCTTGAAAAATTCTTTTTTTTTTTGCATATCCTATAATTATTGCATTCCATTATGTCACGTTTCTTTGAGGTATTCCATGAGATCACATTTATTTGAGGCATTTTTGTGAATAGTTCACATGCCTTGTTGATGCTTTCACTTTCTGCATACATGTCTACTGGAAAGTAGTAGCAACTACAACATCTCACAAAATTCCTCTATCCTTTATGCTTTCTCCAGTAGCAACTACAACATC
>VDFB02000003.1:242983373-243095354 GCA_007258455.2 Sequoia sempervirens | reverse complement strand
TGAGATGAAAGTTGAGATGCATGCAAGTATTTCGTAGGCATATCATAGTACCCTCCATTGTTTCCTTGCTCGTGTTCGAGACCTACAACATTGAGCCGCACAACTTTCTCAGTCGCCATGTTAAAGAGCATGAGAGCTTCCTCTCTCTCATTGCCTCCAAACCTCTCCAACCTAGTCAAAGTTGACTGAGGTGACCTTGCCGTTCCAGAACCCTAAAAGAAAGCAACACAAACAACATAAATAAAAAACATGGGTCACTCCCAAAATTCCTTAAACTACACATGAAGGCTTTAAACTCAAACCTTAAATGCAGCTTGGCCAGCAAACATTCTATTCTCAGCACCACTATCGAAACCCACACTTTGCTAACAAATTTTGTCTCATCATCATCATCTAGCATGGCATAAGCTACACTCTTCGCCAGACCTGCCATGTAATCATCTTCTTCATCTGTAACTACAGATAATTGCCCACAATTCTTCAGCCCCGTCATCTTGGTCTCTGACATGTCGCCCAAACCATCTAGGGTAACCACAACTCTCCATCCTCCAAATTAGGCATAGTAGTAAACCCTGTCCTACCTTGGTATGCCATTAAAGACAGCCATAGCACACTGAACAGATGGGCACTCTACTATGCCGCCCTCCTTCAAATGACACCAAGAAGAAACACAGACCACTTGACGAGAACCATGAGGAGATGAGACCAAATAAATCCCTAGTTTTTTTTAGCCTACGTACAGGCTGCTCAAGATATAAGGGGAACATACTATTCCCATGGGATTTCTCACCAGAACAGTCCACCGGCATTAGATAGTAGACGATTCCGGTGGGATTTCCCACCTATAATAGCCTATCGGCTAATTAAAGTTATGGGAAAAATAGGGTGTCAAGGTAGTGTGAAATTGTCAAGGGTGATAATTTTTGATGCTACATTTAGTCACTGCTTTAGTGAGAGCATGAAATTAAGCTCAAACTCACAATAAAGAAATAATATGTCAAGAGGGGCTCAATTTTTCAAATGTTGAAGAGATAGGATGACTATGAATCCAGGGGAAGTGCACAAGCCCCAAGGATCCAAGATCCTATAACAAAAAAAGGAACACACATGTGTGGAATAAAATGTAGCAAGACAATATACACAAACGTAGATGTCAAAAATAGGAAGCATACACAATGAAAACATATGACATGATATAACATATAAATGATAACAAATGAACATAAACATGATTAATTCACAATGCAAACATGAAGAAGACACACAAAAAAACACAAGGTTAGTACTAAAGGGATTTGAGTTGGTAAGGGAAAGAGACCCCAGTCTTAAATTAGCTCAAATACCAAACGTCATCTATTGAATAAAGGAATGCTCCCATGAGGATTAGCAAGTTGTTTTATGCCACATCACTCATGAGCTACATAGATCTACTAGCTAGAAAGTTGTGTTATGCTACGTATCCATGCAATATGATGGGTTTCACAAGGCTAGCAAACTATGTTAGGCTAAACACTCATGAAACACATAACTCTATTGGAAAGAAAGTTGTGTTATGATCAATGACCATGTTAAGGTGTTCATGACTCACATAATAGAAAAGTCCAATATTTGCTAGGTGAATCAAAAACTGGAAGCAACACTGGCTAGTGAAGTCTGCTATTCACTAGGTGAGCCCCCAACACAAGGTAGAAAAATGAGAAATGCACTAGGTCAAGTGAAGTCCACTATTTACTGGGTGTGCACCCATTCACACCCATAATAAGAGTTATACTCCCCTAATCTAACTATGATAAGGTGCTACAAAATGATCAAGATGCTATGCTAATGCATCACTAAGTTTAATGCACATGAATAAAGTGAAGGGAAAATTCCAAACTCACCTAAGAAGGTGCACAAACTCGCCTAAAGAGGTGTAGAAAATGATAACAAGCTAGAAGGTAAAAACCTCAAGGGGTTTTATAACAACACTACCACAAAAGGTGATTATAAAAAACAATGTAAAGGGAATTTTCTCAATATGTGAAAGGTCACACCTTAGGGAATATCACACATGGCATCACCACCAAGAGAGGAAAAGTCATGGGATAGAAGAATTTGCACCCACTAGTAGAATTTGGAAAATAAATGACTAGGTGACAAACTTTTAGTCACAACAACTAAAAATGACTAAATTCTTCTAATTTTTTGTAACACAACAAGAAATGAGTAATTAAATGAATAATTTGGTTATCGGGTAAAAAATTATTTAGTCACACAAATTAAAATGACTAAGCAGAACTAGTCACGTGAGTACAAATTAGACAAAATTTTAAAAATTATTTGGGGAAATGATTGGTGGGAGTCATGTATTGCACACAATTCTACATTATTCTCATTTATAATTTGGTGATTTTGCATTATTCTGACTGTTTGGACAACTACATTGATCAAGTGCACAAACTACACTAAGGTGCCTCATTTTGAGTTATAGCAGCTGGGTGCATGAACTACACTGAGGCATTTTGAGTTACAACACTTACATGGGTGATAAAGATTGTTTAGAGAGGACCTGAAGAATTTTGAAAAGGCAAGCAATGACTTTGGTGTTTGCTGCAAAGTATTTGAAGTCTACAATGAAATCAGATTTGGGGATGCCCTTTGTAGTGAATTCAAAGGTAATTTGAAACCCTCATTACATTAAGCACAAAATCTATAGCTTTTTGATTGGAAACTTACAATAGTTACAATCTATTGCTCTTAATAATATTCTTTTATACAATCTTTCCACTATTTTTCTTCGTAATGTGTTTGAGCTAAATATAATAAAATTTGGGTGTCAGTGCCAAAATAGAATTTCCTCAAACAATTTTGATACATTTTCACTGTGAGCGCAAAATATCCTTGTGCAAAGTAAACATGTACTAGATTTATCCACACATCAAGCATTTGAACAAAGATGTTTCCTACTGTAGCTTCTTGTACCTGTGTAAAAATTTCCTTTGCAATATCAAATTGACCCCTTTCAAGTAGGACAATGGCTGCCCCATTTGCAGAATAAACATTTCCTAGTCTTTGTGCCAACACTTTACAATATAGTTCTCTAGCCTTCTCAAGATGTTGTGCCTCCACCTTTGGATCCCTCCTCTCATTGTGAAAAGCTACAAAATAATTCCAATTTCCAAGTGAAATGTCAACATAAGAATTCTTTACATTTAATTCACTTTGTACAACTTTGATTATTTCTTTTTCTTTAAGCTAGTCATCTATTTTCAGTTCCATTTTTCCAAGCATAGATAACGCATTTGATGAGTTACACCTTAAGTGCATCCCCAATCAATTCTAGGCTTAGTTGGATCTCATTCCAATCCTGAGCCATGGCTACAAGACGTAGATATGCATCAACATAATTAGGAAACTTGAACAACAAAATAATTTAATCCACCTATTTGGGAGTGTAAAAATAAAAGTAAATGAATTAATCTTATTTTTGATTATAGGTTATTTTAATCTAGAATCTGATAGTAAGATAAAGCATAATACATTAAAGGACACAAAAATGTTCTAAAATAAAGACTAAAATAGGTTGCCCATAAAAAAAAATGGAAGAGGAAAAATGAAAAGATAACGTACAGATGATTCATTTGAGGTTTTTGATAAGGTCTCATTTAACTATTTCAAATGGATTTGGAAGGGACAAAGAATATTTGATTGACTAAAATATTGAGGTAGCATATCCATCATTATTATATGCATCGTCTTCTCTTGGAATTTGTCTCTACAATGGTTAGGTTTAGTTAAAGCTCAGGAAGCCTAGACATCATCATCATATGGATCATCTTCCCTTGGACTTTGTTTCTACAATGGTTCATCATCTTCAAAATCAGAGTATGCATGTCTCCTTCATGATTTTGTTGAAACTGGAGAATTTGTCTCGCCATCATCAGAGTCTTCTAGATTTGCAGTTGTAAGAATATATTGGGCATATTCTACATCATATTGTGCCTTATCACTCATATATGTAATGCCCTGTCTTGTAACCTAAAGAATGTTGCATTGACTACGAAAGTGTAATATATATATATTTTTTTGGTATAAACATGAACTTTATTATTGCAAACATTCCCTAAGAAACATGATGACACACTACTTGAAAATCCCATAGATGACAAAAGTATTTAACATAGCATGTATTTAATTCACATAAACTTAAGATCATAAATTCATTAACAATTAAATTACATCATTAAAGATATATAGAATAAATATAATTCTTTCTTACATTGCATTTATAATCACATTTACAATTCTCATTTTCCAAATGAGGTAGCTCATATAAAGATGTACAATTACATATTACAAAATTTTCTCCTCGAATACAATTGAGGAGTGATACATATATAAAGTTTCCACTGCTACAAATAAGAAAGTACATTTCCGCTCACGAGCCCTTCATCCAAGAAGTACTCATTTCCACGAACAAGAACTGGGGACCCAATGAAGTAAGGTGCACGTTCCACCCAACCATGTGGTACCCATAGGTCCACTCCCATGCTAGGAGATAGTAAAAAGGTTCCCTAGACATAACCTACAAACCCTAGACACAAGTAAAACTATAGACAAAACTATACAAGTATAGACTTAACTTATTGGTTACATTGCTTCCAGAACAGAATGATCAAATATACTAAGTTCACAAGGATACTGTTATCATAGGTGGAGTGTCATCACAATGTTGCATAGGTTACCTAGGCATTTCTTCAAAGGTTACAGCCCCCATCTTGGGTTACCCTGGTAACCTCTTACGAATCCGACCCCTCATGCAATCTGTTGCGGAATCAAATATCTTTTAAAATAACAAGATATCGACTTTTCCATTCTAGGCCTTCTCGACTCATTCTCAAGTCTGTACTAGCCCTTGAGTCCATGAATGAGGCATAATTAATCCAGTTAAAGGTTTTAGACTACCTAATGTGTTGATTTAGTTTTCACTGATTTACTAACTCTAGATGAGTTACCCTGGCACCACTTTGTGTGTCGGCCCTCACAAAGAGCCACTCCCCTAAAAATAACACAAGGAACCTAAGTCCACTAACTAAGGTAGACAAAGTGCACATAAATCAACATCTAATACCAAACATATCACAACGAAGATCACAACCTGTTCATAGAACCAGGTGTCTAAAAACCATACAAAACCATGTGCACTACCCTAGTTTGTTCAAAATATGAAACCATTATAAAAATTAACTCCCTTTAAGAAATTACATCTAGAAGACTTGAAATCACATATAATCCCCAATTTTCCCAATAAGAATTTAAAAACAACTTAAAGAAAATTCAGACACAAGAAGAGTCTAATATTAGGATTTACTAAATCCAATCAAATCCATTTCTTTTAGCATGAAAATCAAACAACATGCTTTTTGTTCTTTTCTCAAACAATAAAAGAAATTGTAACAATTAATCTAATTTTTATTTTCTCAATTTCACATAAAAATAAATACCAAATTTTCTCTTTCAATATTACTGTTTTAAAAAATAGTTGATTTCATGCTTTACATGCATTTTAATTAAAAGAAAATCTTATTTTAATACTAAAACTATTTTCCTAAAATTATATAAGTATATATAATTATAGATATATAAATATATATATATACAAATTAATATATACATATATTTATATATATGATATGTATATACATTTCTAATCTAAACCTAAATCTGAATTTCATTCAATAAAAGATTATCAAAATTTTTAAAGGAAAAAAAAAGGCGAAGTAAGTTCGTAGGGCTATGTAAATACAGCCACGAGCTACCTTCACAGCCTACCCATACAGGGTAATGGCTGTGTTAGCAGCTGTGCACTACCTATAAGGGCAGCGCCGGCTTCCTCCATAGCCGTCACCCCTTATGGGGCAGCTGTGGGGGTAACCCTTATGGCCCTAAAAATAAACATACTTTTTAAAAAGGTTTCCCTGTTCATTTTTCCCGTACGACGATTTTTAAGAACTCGTAATTTGTTTATTTCAAATTTTTATGATACAATTTCTTGCGATTTTATAAATTCGCGTACGGAATTTGATTTATTGAAATTAAAATTTCACAATACAAAAATTCATAAATTTAAATTTGTATAAGTATATGTATATACATCATTTATATGCATATACATATATACATATATATATAATTTAATCAACAAATATATTATAACCAGGAAAATAATTTTCACAGAGGTTTTCTATAGGAAATTGAGAAAACTATCAATTTAATACAAATTTTGTCAAGATCTTCAATTTCAACAATAGAGGATTTTCAAATCAAATTACCAAAATATTTTCTACAAGTAATGTTTATCAAAGTTCTTCCCAGAGGTTTCTTTTGAATTTTCTATTGTTTAACAAAATCTTTTGTGTTGCCCTCTGATTTCACTATAAAATCTTGTTTCGTAAAATGCACAGAGAGGTAACAAATTTTCTACAAAATATTATCAACAAAAATCTACAGAGAAAAACAGAAGCTTCAAACACAATAATTTCCTCAAACAATCCTTTAATTTCACAAATTAACAAAACTTCGACAAATTCAAATCTTCATACAGGCAATCTTTTCAAATCACAAAACTAAATAAATAAATAGTAAAGAACCTATAGCTTGAAAATTGACTGTTGAAGAAAAGCTTTGGCTTTTCCTGCGACGTGCAATCTTCCAAAGCCCTTTCAAATCACCACTTTCCAAAAGAATGCAAATACTGAACAAATATGTACCCGAAAACTTCTTCCAGTAATTTTATATCAAAACCCAATAAAATCACAATATTTTCCAACAGTTCTCTGTTCTTTCTCATTTCCCGTGAAGTGTTTTCTTGTTTTCCCCAAATTTGGTAATATTTTCTCCAAGAAAATCCTCAACAAGAAATTTACAATAAATTCAACTAACACACATGGCAATTTCAAGAAAATATCTACTAACCACTCACGGATATTTTCTTCCCACCATTATCAAGAATATATTTTATTTTAAAGAATTAAAGAATTCAATTTTTTTTATTTTTTTTATTTTTATTTCATATTTAAAATTCCATTTCTCACAAAGCATTTAATATATATTTAATCTATTCTCTCAATAAAAGTAAATTTATTTAATAAAATAACTTTAATCACAATGATTAAATTATTTAACCAAATAAACTAATTTAATTAATTAAATAAAATATAAACCTTTTATCTACAATATTTAAAATTAATTTAAATAAACATTAAATTACAAGGAACATTAATCTAACCTCAAATTCACAAAATAAACCTTTCATAACAAATAACAAGGAAAACTTAGACGTGACAACCAAACACACCAGACCTAAACTGACGACATATTGTAACTGGGTTTAAGGCTAGACTAGGAAAAACCTCGTTACTACCTCCCAATCAACATTACCGTTGAGTCTGGACATGCTCAGACCTATGAAACTAGGTGGAGTCGATGTCATATACCTGCAATCAGACAAATAACATACATATATATAATACATGATTCAAACACACTATGAGGAGAAGATCGCAGAAATCACAGGGCACTCGCAAGCGAGTGATGCAACTCCGTTCTCCTCACCAATACAATATCACAACAAACTAACAAGAAAAATAACAATTAATCTACCATAAGCATATATATAACAATAACATCTCAAGTAAACATCTATGCTAATATAATGAATGTTAGAAATAATTACCACCATACAATTTATCATCACTTTACAAAATAAATCCACCATCGCTCTAATGTCAGCAATCAATACATCAAAACAAAGTACCAGGGTCTATCAAAGTGAAAACATGCTAACAAAAAACATAAGCAAAATGGAGGGGTACTACATCATATAATTTTCCTCATCTTCCATGGCAACATTAGATTCATCCATACAAGAATCATAAGCCTCATGGTCCTTATCCTTCTTCTTTTTCTTCTTTTCCTTCTTTTGTTTCTTCTTAGACTAACCAGCCTCATCATTGTCATCATCCCTATCCTTACACATACTCTTCCATAATTCCTTCACACGTTTAAATTGCTCCTCTTGTTGCATCACTCGCCAATTTTTTTCCTCTTTCTTTCTCCTTTCCATCTGAATCCTTCATTCTTCATCAAATTTTCATTTTGCTTCATCAACCAAGACAAGTTGGCATGCTACTTTAATTGTTTCTTTTGCTTTAAGCCAGTCATATTTTTTCAATTCCATGTTGCCAAGCATACATAAAGCATTTTATGAGGTTTTATCCACCTTAAGTGCATCCCCAATCAATTCTAGGCTTAGTTGGATCTCATTCTGAGCATGAGCCATGGCTACAAGACGTAGATATGCATCCACATAATCAGGAAACTTGAACAATATTAGCTTGTATAAAATATTTATTTTTTCTGTATCATGTAGCTATTCAAACAACCTAGCAAGATTAAATACTGTTGTGAATTTATCCCATGGTAACTCAAGTGAAACACCACCTTCTTCTAGTTGATGGAAGAATTCCATATCCTTAAAACACATATAAAAAACTACAGAATTGGCACTAGGGCTTTTATTTATGAATTCAAACCAAATGCCATTTCCTAATGCCTCTATAAAAGTTTTTTGAGCCAACTCTAGTTCATCATGCTCAAAATGAATAACCCCAATTTTGTTTAAAAATTCAATGGGTACTTCTCTGCTCATCTTCAAAAGATACTTTTCTATCTTAAGAGAATCTAAGGTTGCACTAGGGCCCGTCGATATTGATAACTCACCCATCTTGATAAATGCATGGGAATCATGTGGATCTATGTGAGTTTCCTTTGTTAAAATTTCCAAATCCTTCTCTACCTACCCTTGCTTCAAGCATATATATGGCCTACGACTTTTAAGATCTCATAGTTCTCAAGGTGGGCCTCCAGAACCTTTTCAAAATTTTAGAGACAACTCTTAAGATCTCCTAGCCTCAAATCCTATGGCCTCTGGCTTTCCTTGACTGATTCCATGTAGTAGCAGCTTGTGGTGTCATAATCACCTTTACTACATGATAAGATCATGCAATATTATAATATGAATGAGATTTCATGAGAGGGTGGTCAGTTGAAGCAAGAGTTGTCTAATTAGTCAATTGTTCCACAAGAAAATGCCGCACTATGAAGAAAAAATAGTTTTCTAAATGATTCAATGTATGGGTATAATTCAAAGGATCTACACATATTTTCCATTCCTTCAATGAACACTACCTTTTTCACTAATTGTGAGAATCCTATAATTAAAAAATGCAGAAAACTAACCACAAAGATTTTCCCCCATTTCAAACAACAAAAATGCCAAAAAAATGTGTTTAAAACTTGCAAAAAAATGAAAATAAAATCATGTTGATTTTCACACCAAAAAAAAACCACAACACCATAGCTTGTTGCTTACTATTATGCTTTGATATATTTTTTCCAAGCATCCATAGCTTGTTTCAAATCACCCATTTTAGGATTTTAGCCATAGCAATAAGGCAATGAATTGTTTGATAAAATGCTTTGGTAGACAAGGCAATGAACTTTGGAAAAAATTACTCAAAGAAATGTGGTCTCATGGTGATGGAATGCCATGATGAATTATGTGACAAGAGAATTGTTATGGATTGTCATGGCATTCCATCACCATGAGACCACATTTCTTTGGGGCATTTTTTCAACCAGTTCATTTCCTTCTCTATGTTATTGCTTACTATTATGCTTTGATATATTTTTTCCAAGCGTCTGTAGCTTGTTCGAAAGCACTTGTTTTAGGCTTTTATCCATAGCAACAAGGTAGTGAACTATTTGAAAAAATACCTCAAAGAAATGTGGTCTCATGTAATGCCATGACAATCAAATGCAATTGAAAGCTATTCCTAGTTATTAGTTATGCAATGTGAAGTAATGCTTTGATTTTGAAAGATGTGCAATGTGATAATCAACAATGTAGATGATTATGACGATGTTTTGTCACCTTAACTAGCATGCCACCTTAAGAGGTTAGCTTGTCACCTAAACATTAGTTATATGTATGGTGTAATTTATTATTGTTTGTAATTCATTCTTCTTAGTTTTCTTACTTCGTTTGAAATTAATTTTGTTTATTTAGAATATAATTTCTTGTATACATCTTATATGTTTTCTAGATGCTAGACATTTCTTGTATGTCTTATATGAACGCTTTAGTTTGTAGTACAACTTCTAGCCTCCACATACATTGAACATGCTTGTGTGAAGGAAACAATAATGAACATCTATGATTTAATAATACATATAGATATCTTAACATTAGGTGAACTAAGCCTCCTCATTGCAAACAAAGAAATGATCTCTTAGGTCTAATTGACATTGAAAACTAAAACTAAGAGACTACAAAATTAGAAAATTGTTCAATCTTTTTAATAAAATGATATCTAAAATATTGCATTCATAATATACCCCTATATTCCCACCTAAAATACATAAAAAATCCAATACCACAATTCAAGACCACAACTTATTATATCATACATAGTATTATGAACAAACAATTGATACCAATTCATAATATACCCCTATATTCCAACCTAAAATACATAAAAAATGCAATCATACACAATATTATCAATAAATAATTGAGACCAAAATTCGAGCACTAGATTAAATATTCTTCTCCATTGATTGCTTCAAATAGATATTACAATATAACATAAGTCCCCTCATATATGTTTCTATAAATGCCTACGATGATGATATCAAAATTTGGTCTTGGTTTCTCTTTTATAAGAGAAGCAACAAGCTTCAGACCATTACAAAATATGGCATCTTTTCAAAATTTGAATAAAAAAAACTAAATATTAGTTTTTCTTTAAACATAAAATAGAGAAATTAGATAACTAATGAAGTCCATAGCACTCATGACACCATAATCCATTAATCTTCGTAAGGAACCCATGATCATTGAAGATCTATTCAAGGTCCTTTCTCCATATTAGTGTATCTGAATGTATGATTCTTCCACTGTGATAGCCCCAAAGCCTATTGTTTGAGAGGACCCAAATACTTTTTCTCCCACTTGTACAGTATATAATCATGTGGCCATTTGTATTCTTAAATTTTCAATATATTTGAAAGGTGAATTTTCCATTGACTATCTAGTAATGCCCTGCCATCCATGATAACCTTAGAATATCCAACATCTAAGGCTATTACTCCATCCATGATTAAGTCGAGCTTGTCATGAATCAACTCACCATCCTTATGTATGTGATTGATGCAATGTGGAACAATCTAGCCAAATTCACTCTTCCATTCATTGAGGTCTTTCAATTGGTCATCATCTTTCAATATTTTTTGCACAAACCACTGCTTCAAAGTATGAAATGAATCTACTCTTATTATGATCTTTTGGTCCTCTCCTTGTATATATTGGAATTCATCTATAACTATTTTGGTCATCTTCTCTACAAGTTTTAATGTTGTAGGAGCCTCAATACTCCTCTGTAAGATTCTACACAAGGTTACTATTGTGTGGTGTATGGGTTGTTAGTTCTTAAAGGGGATCTAGTATGAGTACATGTGTTTTCATTTGATCAATTTCTTGTGTCAGTGAGCTATAGCAATCATACACACTTTCCAAATTATCCAAAATTATCTTTATCCTATGCTCAAGGACCTTCTCTAAAACATTGCAGATTTTCTTTTTCACTCCTTCCTTACCCTCATTGTTGGATTTCTTTAACTCTTAAATCTCTTGTCTAAGAATGCAAACTTGTTTAGTAAAAGCACTTTCTATATTAACTGGTGGAGTAAGAGGAGCCCGGTATAACATTATTTCATTGTTCTGTGAGGGGCTTGTTCCTTTCAATTATTCCTTCAACTTCACAATTTCCATGAACAATTTATTGAATTCATCATTTAAAAAATTTTGTTCCCTTTTGTACTCTCCCAATCTAGCTTCCATCTCCTTAACTACAGCTAGGGTGAACATAGTTGAATGCATTGTCATGGTTGCAACTTCTAGAGGAGATGTATCCTTTAATGTTTTCACCATCTAGTTGTCCCTTTCATTTCCTGCACTACATCTAGTAACCTTGTTTTTTGTGTACTCTTTTGTTTGGCCCAAAATTCCAAGGTTTCAATCTTAGTGTTATACCATGTGCCACTTACACCTTCATCTGAGTTAAACTCAACAATCAGCATTGGGTCTTCCTATGTTCTCACTTGATCAACTAAAAACATTTTCTTTAATTCCATACTAGGGACAAAGAGTATGCTACTTTTCAAAATCATCTCTTTAGCCCCTTGTGGGCTGACATCAATATTATCAATCCTTAATTCATAAAAAAATTGGGCTACTATTTGGTCATGCTGGGATTCCTCAGCTGGGTATGTGCAGAATCATGATGGGTATGTGTAGGGATGTGGCTGACGACTTATTTTTACCCAAAATTGATGAAACGAAAAGGGTTTTTAAAAGAGATTCTCAGCTTTCCACCAATATAAATTGTGCCTTACTTTGAATTTAATAAATAATTATTATTCATTTTCTATTTGAATTACAACTAAAGTCCTGATTGATAGGCTGATTGAAAAACATCTATATCTTTCACACGGACGTATCACATTTTTTGAATCCAAAACATGTGTCACATTCTATGCTTTACATACTATAGGATTAAAATAAAAATGAATTTCATGAAGTTTTGACCAAGCTAAGGTGGTCAGACATACAATTTTTTATATTTTTAAAAAGTTGTAATAAAAAATTCATAATTAATTATTTACTTGGAAACAAATTACAAAAAAATATGCATCACATCGAAACATGAGTCCTCTACTTATATCTAAAATATTATAAAAAAATATTATCATTTTATTGTGGTTACGATGGTTAGATATACACCTACTTATTTTTTTCCTAAAATTTAAGTGCTACTACATTGAAATTTCAAATTTTCACCAAATAGATTTAAAAAATAAATAAATCTAGTAGCTTAGAAACTACATTCAATTTTCTATAGATTCTATTCTTACATTTTTTTGAAATAATATAGATAACTTATTCAAATTTTTACATCAAGTTGCCTAACTCTGATTTTTTTGAATTTTTCACCACTTAAGGCCTATTTTTTCCATGATGATCCTATGCATACCTAGCTCCCATCTTATTTATTTCAACCCTCACTTCAAACTCTCTCCTTTTCATATTAATCCAAAAGTCTTTAAATTCAGGGGTTTTGATAAATTCATCATCTTCCAAGAACCTGAGATCTACAATTACCCTCTCATCCTCATGCATTTCTCTTTCTCCCTGTACTTGAATATCAACTCTAGCTTCAAGATTGTGGTCTTCAATTTCATGGATAGGTGGGTCCACTTAAACATCATCCTTCAAATTTCTTAACACATTAACTACTTCTTCTGTATCTCCAAGCTCCTCACTTATTTCATAAGAAACAAGTGGGTCTATCTCTTCTTTTTTTTGTTTTTTAGAAGGTGGTTGTTTAGGAGGCGATCCTAGAGAAACATGGCATATTGAAATAGTATCCGGAGTTGGTTTTGTAATTACAATACCACTCAAAATTTTGGGAGAAAATTTGGAAGGTCTCCCCATCACTGCTACAAACTTATTCATGAAATTTATCAATCATCATATCAATTCTCTTGACAAGATTTGCTTCCTCTATGAAATACCCCAAGAAATCACTGTGATTCTTCTTTCTTTCATCCTCAAGCCTTTTCATAATTTTCTATTTTCTCCTCCTCTCATATACCTCTTGAGGAGTGAAACAAAATTTGATTACATCTTCTTCATAATCAATCTGGTGAGTAACCATGGCCTTGGTAAGGATGGTGTGTCTTACAAAATTCATGTGATGGTCCTCAGAGTCAAAATCTCTTTCCTTTCTAGACTCTAGAGAGTACCTTGTTTTTAAATAATTTTGCAACTCTTCAAGTGTATCAGATCCCATTGATAGTTCCCGACATGTTAAATTGGATAGAAATGTACCATTCTTTTGTTTATGCAAGATATCCTTTTCCATCCATAGAATTTTCCACATGAACTCTAAAAAAGGCTAATCGAAGGGGGACAAAATTTGATAGTATATGTGGGCCTGTGGGCATCTATAAATCATGATTATTGTGATATCTATTAGAAAAAACCAATCACCAAAGTTACAAGTGTGGCCTTGCTCAAGTTTCAAAGCCAAAGGTCTTAACAGTTATAACACAAGTGTGTGTAGTCTTGGTGGTGGGTGGCCAAGAAATCTCATAATTATGTACATAGAGTCATCATGGAATATCACATTATTTGAATTATTACATCTACGATCCCATATATAACCATCGGTGCACTGGTAGCAAATTCCGTTGCTGGTCAATCATACCCAAACACATCCTTTTGGTCCATCTATCTTTATTTTTGTATAATATCAGGTGGCATAGCAAAGAATATTTCCTGAATGTTATGGGGTCTCTATTTTCCTTGACTTGTAGAAATCCTTTATATAATGCTTTCTCAATATATGAGGAAAAATAATATTTAATGTTTGTCTCAGGGTTTTGGATCCTCATAGCCATCATCATTTAACTAACTAGCATTTTCTCTTGTGCATCTATCCCAAGTACTTGATAGAGAGAAAAGTAGGTTTTTTTGAAATAGAATTGGAAATCTTTGACAACAAATGGTTCAGTAGCAAAGGGGAATATAGGAATCACCCTATTGTTCACACCCCTTTTCATGTAAATGGGGAGTTCATCAATTCTATAGGCTCTCCTCAATCTAGTATATTCTTCTTCACTTCTCTGCAAATCAATTTTAATCAAGGCTTGTTTGTTTAGGTGAAAAAATTCAATGATGGCCACATTAGTCAACACAACTAATGGTGAACCATATGTCAATCTCACATACCTAGTAGCAGGATGATAACTCTGAGCCAATACTCTGATGAAATCTACATCTATAAAAACATTTGGGACAATTAACTTGGCCAAATCTAATGCCCATGGATTTGACACTAGAATCTTGTCCTCCCTTTTGTCATAAAAGTACTAGAATAGTTCCCACCTAGAGATAGGGATAAGGGAATCTCTACAGCCGTGAGCCACATCTTTAAAAACTTCCTTAAATCCTCTATCATTTGATTTAGGGAGTATATCTAGGATAGACTATTGTAAGTACCTCTTTTTAACCTTAGATTCTTCCTTTTTAGTTTTAGGTTCTTTCTTCTTGGGAAACATGATGTTTAACTATCTTACTTCTATACTTTTGAAATGCAAAATCCCAAAGTTTTGTGCACTTACCTAGGTTACGATGGTTGCAAAGCTTAACCTCCTTGAACCCCTAGCTCCTTGCACCATAATTTTTGGAAATGAGTGTAAATATAATGTCAAATCTTTGTTTAATGGCTTCTAAGCTCAATCATGTCAACATTAATATCAACCTTATGCCAAATATTTTGCTTGTAGTTCGAGTTTGAACATGCACCATTGATTTTACAAGATCAGAGGGTTGATGTGATTCATGCATTTAATACTGCTTTATCACCACCACTTTTTATAACTATCGTGGGATAGAGGGGTATACACTACTATACCACATGCTTCTCTACATTTCACTACAGGGTAGCATGATCCTTAACTCTATAGCATAAGCTTGAATTGTTTAGCCCATGGTACTCTAGTTTACATTAATGATCACATATGGCTTACCGTCATACCATATGCTTTGTCACATCCTTTCATACCAGTATAGTGGTTCATACCGCCCTACCACATGTTATGATCTTCCTCGTGGGATGGCGGGTTACCTTGATATACCATACCCTTCATTTTTCCTTCTCACGGAATGACCATTTATGATGTATTTAAATTCTCTCATACTGCCCAACCAAATTCTCATCATAATGCTTCCATGGTATGGCAGTAAATATCTTTAGCTAAAGAAAAAGGTATCAAACAATTGAGGGTTGTGGGAGATGCAAAATTGGTAGTGAAGCGAGGAAGATGTAAAATGTGAAGAATGGTTGGCTTAAGCATTATAGGAATAGAGTTTGGGATTGTATAGAAGATTTTGATTCTTTTTCAATAGAATCTATTCCTAGAGAGCAGAATGCTAGAGCTAATTCCTTGGCAGTTTCAACATCATTTCTTTTGCCGCATCAAAATTTTAAAGATGAATCCTACAAAATTGAAATTGTGTATAGAACTAGTGTTCTAGACAATGTAAATCATTGGTAGGTGTTCAATAATGATCAATAGATTATTGAGTTTTTAGAAAAGGTTGAGGCCTTTTCTCACATTTATTTTGAAAGTAGAAATGATGAAAACAATGATGTTTTAGAAGGTGACATTGTTTCTTTTGATGGAAATAAAACTGAAGTTATTCAATTGAAAGGTAATAAAATCCCAAAGGGTTTGGTCTCTCTTGAACATTCATTCAATAGACATGATCAATATTTGAAATAAAAAGGAAAAGTCTTTGTCGAAACATCTGTTGAGTATGATAAGGTGAATATTGGTACAAAAGATGATCCTAAGATTGTGTGCATTTGAAAGTGTTGTTCTCAAGAAGAGAAGGAGAGACTGATCTCCCTATCGACAAGGTACAAAGATGTTTTTGCATGGTGTTATGTAGATTTGAAGAAGTTAAAAAATGGAGAATTTCAACATAAAATTCCACTGAAACCTAGTGCTATGCCTTATAGGCAAAAACAAAAAACTTTCAATCCTAAGGTTACAGAGGCTATTTTCAATGAAACTAAAAAAACGCTCAAGGCTAGAATTAGTTATCCCATCCATCACTCCACTTGGGTGGCCAATATAGTCCCTGTTAGAAAGAAGAATGGAGAAATAAGGATATGTGTTGATTTCATAAATTTAAATCAAGCATCCTTAAAAGAAAAGTATCCTTTACTAGTGATGGATCATATTCTGCAAACAATTCCTGGGTTTGAAATGATTTCCATGCTCAATGACTTCTCAAGCTATAATCAAGTTGAAGTTGCTCCAGAAGACCAACATAAAATGACATTCACTATGCCTATTGGTATTTTTTCCTACAATAGAATTCCATTCGATCTTATTAATGCAAGGGCCACTTTTCAAAGGGCTATGGACTTATCTTTTGGTGATCTAAGGAATAAAATTATAGTAATTTATTTGGATGACCTAATAGTTTTTTTTCTAAAAGAAGAGCTAATCACCTACATGATATGGAAGTGGTATTGCAACACTGTAGAGAAGAAGGTATCTCTTTAAATCCTAAGAAGTCCATCTTTGTTGTAACTGAGGGGAAACTTTTAGGTCATATTGTCTCAAAGATGGAATAAAAATAAATCCAGAGAGGGTAAAAGCAATCATGCAATTGGGATTACCTACCAATAAGTATGGTATCAGATCTTTCTTTGGTCAAGTGAACTTTTTGAGAAGGTTTGTTCCTAGTTTTGTTGAGCTGAAAAAGCCTATTTCTGATATGATGAAGGACCATCCAGTTTTCAAATGGATCAATGAAGGAAAAAAATAAATTGTGGACATTAAAACTGCAATTGCAAATGCTCCCACTTTAGTTCATCCTGATTTTACAAAAGATTTCATCATATACAATTATGCCTCTGAGCACACCTTGTTAGCCATCTTCCTACAAAAAATGAGAAAGGTATAGAAGCTCCTATCTTTTTTATGAGTACTCCTCTGAAAAAGTATGAGCTTAAATTTTCTCCTCTTAAAAAACATGTGTATGTTGTTGTGAAGGCACTCAAGAGTTTCAGGTTTTATATTCTTCATTCTCATACTACTATTTTTGTTCTTGAAACTACTATGAAAAGTATTCTTACTCAACAAGATATTGGTTTCAATAAGAGAGCATCTTGGATAGCTCAAATCCAAGAATATGATCTAGATATTAAACCCACTAATCTAGTAAGGGGAAAGGGACTAGCCAAAATGATTGCTAAAAGTGAACCAATTGAAGAAGAAGAGTTACTGTTAGTACTATTTACATGCATAACTAATGATTGGTTTTTTGATATCTCTTATTATCTAACCTATGGTGATTTCCCATCACATTTATCATCAAAAGAAAAGAGGAATTTAAAAATTAAAGAAAACAAGTATGTTCTCTAGGAAGGGAATTTTTATAAACAAGGTGTTGATGGGACTTTCTTCAGGTGTGTTGATAAGGAATAGCAGAAGATGTTATTGGAAGTCTTTCATAGTGAAGCATGTGGTAGACATTTTTCTATGTTTGTAACAACCTTCAAAATTCTATGTCAAATTTTATTGGCCAGGTATGTTCAAAGATTCTTATAATTGGGTATCAGAATGTGAAAACTATTTAAAATTTACTGGCAGACTGCAAATTTCTGCTTTACCTTTGAAACCTATGGTAATTGATGAGCCCTTTCAACAATGGGGGCTAGATTTTATTGGGCCAATCAATCTGAGTTCTAGTGCAGGACACACACACATATTGACTGCTATGGATTATTTAACCAAATGGGTGGAGGCTATTCCAGTGAAAAATAGTCGTGCTTAACTTTCTGAAGGAGAATATTTTGGTAAGGTTTGAAGTACCTAAGAAAATTGTCACTGACAATGCTAGTTCTTTTTCTTCTACTGAAATCACTCTTTTCTGCTATGATCATGGCATTAGTCTTGCTCATTCATCTGATTATTATCCTCAAGGAAATGGGAAGGATGAGTCAAGTAATAAGAATTTAATCTCCATCATCCAGAAGTTGGTTAATGAAAATCAAAGAGGATGGCATAAAAAGTTATATGATTCTCTATGGGCTGATAGAGTTACTTACAAAAGAGCCATTAGGATGTCCCCATTTCAATTAGTATATGGTATTGATAGCACCTTGCCTACACCATTGAAGATTTCAACACTTAATTTGTAGAGGACTATAGAAGATGAGCAATTTCAAACTACTTTGGAAAAGCGAATTATGTATTTGAACAAGCTAGAGTAAGAAAGGGAGGTTGTGGTAGATAGGATTACCAAACATTAGCAGATGGTAAAAAAAAAAAATTGATAAAAAGGCTAGATAAAGGGACTTTGCAATTGGTGATTTAGTTCTTCTCTGGGACAAAAGGAGGGAGGCAAAAGGAGCACATAAAAAGTTTGATTCTCTTTGGAGAGAACATTTCCTGATCAAAGAGCTTGTTGGTGATCATGCTTATCATTTGGCTTATCCTGATGGTACTATTCTACCTCTTTCCTATAATAGGCAAGATTTGAAACTTCTTGAATAATTGTTCATCAAGTTTGTCCTTATACATAGTTTTTATTTGTTTTGTTCATTTTGGCTTGCTTCGTTTTGATTCCATTTCCCAATGAATAAGGCTTGATGCCATGTTTTTGTATTCTCTATGTCCTGTCAGTCCTGGTCCCCATTCAGTGCCAATGTTACCTATAGGTATATTATGTATCACATCCCTTCAGATTTTGTCTTCCTCGGTCTTCAATCTTTATTTTTCATCTAAGTCTAATGTTTTTTCCTTCATTCTAGTCTTGGTCGTGGGTTCCTCTAAAGTTCCTAACCTCTTGTCATGCATTTTATGAGTTTTGAAACCTAAGTCATTGGTGCTATGTGTTTTTAACTTTATCATCGGGTTTCTATTTTTCCTAACTTCTCAATAGCCCGACTTGTCTTTAGTGGCATCAATTGAGTTAGTTTATTGTGAATTCAGGGAGTCAGAGGTTTTCATAACTTTGTAACTCCTGACTTTAGGTTGTGAAGTTCCAGTTTTCCACGACAAGGTAATATGTTGTGTGTCTACATGTTTCGAGGCGCCGCCAATGCATTACAATGGAAATTGAACATCTATGATATTTTGGTAAAAGAGATTTCTATAGTACTTGAGAAATACCTGGACATTCTAGTGGAGATAAAGGGAAATTGTCATGACTTGAAGGTAGAGGTAATTGATGAATTTGATGAAAGAATTCTAGACTCAAAGGAGGTTTTTCTAAACTTTAGAGAAATATTCAACAAGGAGATGGTTGACCCTGCCACCATGACTAAAGAATCTTTCTCAAAGCTCAATAGACTGTATTTTTATCTCACTTCCTTTAAAACAAAGGTGAGTAGGAGGTCTAGCACATTGAATGAGTCTGAAGCAGCTCTAGCCCAAGTGAGAACTAGACTACAAATTACTACTACTCCAGGGAGCAAAGAATTGCTTGCAATTATTTCCAAGTATAGGGATTACAAAACTAGGATGAAGGTGTAGGAGAAATAGTTACAACAAGAAGTTATCAAAAATCTGGAAGATGAAGAAGCTGAAGCAGCGGGAGATGATGCATAATTAATTTTAGTATTTCATAATGCTTTCTTTATTTTGGCTCTTTATGTTTAAAACTCTTTTAATTATTCGGTGCAGTTACTTTCAAGAAATCGTTACCATGACAATATTTTTATGCTTTAAATATGGATTCGACTGGTATGCTTAGGATCTTCTGGGAAAACTCTGATTTTCTCATTAGAACAAACTTTGTTATCTAAATATTTGTTATTTGTTATTTTGATATAGAAGACAATGGTGGAACTTGTGCATGTGTAATCTTTGAATTATGGTGCATGAATTTGTTCTTCTTATGTTGAATGTTCTACTAGTGTTTAATCTATGATTGGGATAATAAATATTTTGAGTTGTTGAATCACTATAGTATCATTTATCTATGAATAAGGGTTCTATGGTGATATTGGATTTCATTCAAATTGTGAAGTATTTTCAGTTTTATTTCATGAAATTGTTGAATACCTTTAAAGATTTCTGATTAAAAGCCCCTACCTTTATTTTCTTTCTAGTTAAATGCAAAAAAAGTTAAAAATTATTCCTTGAATATCAAACGAAGGTAGCTACCACATTCTAAAATAAGTAGAGAATTGGTCTATGAATTATATGATTACCAATTCAACTATGGTTACATTTTTGACCTTTTTTAGGCATGAGAATATAGAGTTAGGTGATAAATATGTCAACCAACAAAGGCACATGCAAAAAATACAAGGTATTCAAATGGGGAAAACAAAAAAATTTATACACAATGCAATATTTATGTCCTTAGCCCTTTGATTGCAATCTCACAATGATACCATTCTCTCCAGGCTTTGAGATACCTAAATTTGACAAGTATAAGGGGTGTTGTAATTTAGAGGAGCACATTAGAGAACTCTATGTGGCATGCATGGAAGTAGCATATAACTATTCATACTTGATGTGTCTCTTCCCAAGAAGTTTGGGATGCCAATCTATAGAGTGGTTTTCACACCTACCTGAGCTAGGAATCAAGGCATTCCAAGAGATAATAGGTCAATTTGTAGCATATTTCTCCTACAATGTAAGCTTGGATGAACTCTACACCCTTAAAAAAACAAGGGAAAACCATTTGCATCTTTTCTACAATGATAGAGACATAGAGAAAGCTAATGTAAATGGCCATTGCCAAAGAAGCAACAAGTAGAGATTTTTGATGGAAATGTGGAAATTGATCTAGCCTTCCAATTAAGAATGCAATGTGTTCAAACATATGAAGAACTCATATCCAAGGGTCTTAACATTGAGAGGGTCCTCATCGTAAAAGGAGCAATACAAATATACAAAGATAATCGTCAATCGTCTAGTTCTAGTGACAAACCCCGTATATGAGCCAATTTTTTTTACTAACGATGGTGTAGTTAATGAAAAAGTTGTGATAAACACTCCACTAAAAGTGAATACACAACAACAAAAAACACAACCACCAAACAATCATCAAACTATTAACAATTCAAACCCCCAAGGGGACCACCACCTAGGAAAAACAATTACCCATTAATGACGTAAATATACACCCTTGGAGGAGCCTATTGAAATGGAGTTACAAAATCTGATCCAGCCAAATCTCATCACACTCCTAGATTTTAAAAATTATCAAGAACTTCAAGTCAAATCTCTACGGTACAAAGACAAAGATCATTATAAATTTCACAAAACTAAGGGACATAAGATATCAAATTGCATGAGACTAAAGAATGTGATCCAAGACCTTATTGATAATGGAGATGTAGGTATTAACCAACCTCATGGGAACAATGATATTGGGATATGAAAGAATATGATGCCTGATCATAACAAGGAAAATGATAACAAAAAGGGAAAATGTTACAATCAAGTCAGACAAGTCTACAACAATGTTGTAGCAGCATGTGATCATCACATATACATCATCATAATAAAAGGAAATTTTGTTGAGTGTGGAGTCACCACATGAAGAGGTAAAGTAGCCATCCAATGAGCCCCATCGCAACCTATAACCCTATCAAATTCAAATCCCATTGATTATAGTCTCTTGGATCAACTGAAGAAAACCTCTGCTCAAATTTCTATCTTGAAAATCTTGAAAATCTCTCTAGCACATAAGAATATCCTAGAGAAAGCCCTCTCATCATCATCTATACCTAATGACATTGATACCTTTTAATTCGAGCTATGGTGGGACACATCACATCCACCCATCAACTTACATTTTCTAAGAGTGACCTCCCACCGCAACCATCTCATAACTATGCTTTACACCTTGAGGTCTACATCCAAAATAATAAAGTCAAAAGAGTCTTGGTAGATGGAGATAATGACTTAAACATTTGCACCCTTCAAATAATAAAGAACCTGGGCTACTTCAAAGATGTAATTGAGAAAGAAAAAGGTGTCACCATTAGAGCTTATGATGACAATGAGTAGAGTTTAGAAGGAACTATCAAGATACCCATCCAAGTAGGGCCAACTATTGCAGAAACAACTTTCCAAGTCCTTGATCTCAATTTAATTTATAACATACTTCTTGGTCAACCATGGATTCATGTCATGCAAGATGTAGCTTCAACCTATCATCAGTGTATCAAATTTTCATATGAGAATAGATAAATAACAATTCATGATGATCCAAAGCCTTTTTTCTATTGTAATAACTTGGAGAAGTACTACAAGGTTCCACAAGTTTCTAAGAATGATGAAGTACTGGTACCCTCGTCCTATGTTGACCCATCTTCCCTAGTATCTACATCTATGTCTAAGGAATCAACATTAAATAATATCCCAGAGATTAGAGCAATTATCAAGGACAATGGTTGTGGAGGTTATAATATAAAAGACTTTTTTTTGTGGGAGGACTTCCTCTTTCTCCTAAATCCTATGAATAACCTTAGCATATTGACAAATTGATAAAGAAAATAAAATTATCACCTACCACTTTCACAAAGTGGGGCGACCTAAACAAGGAAATAATTGATGAGGATACTACATTAAAGTGGTTATATCAAGATGAGAAATAAGTGCCTCCCCCTTCCCATGGATGACAACAATAAAGTTCTTCAACTAATGAAAGGCATGGGATATAACAAGAATGAAAATATTGGTCTAAATCATCATGGATTGAGATAACGCATTGTTCCTAGGAAACATCCTAAAAATATTGGTCTTGGATTCACCACTATCAAAGTGACCCTTCTTGGCAAGGATGTTTCTATTAAGGAAGTTGAGTCTTCCTCTTGGTCAAACACATTGCACAAAGATTACATCGATGACTTCCCCCTTGATGTTATAGACCCTTTTGAGGATACCTAAATTTTCATGATCACCACCACATCCTTTGATCTTCTAGCCAAATTACTAAGCTAAGACTTGTTTATCCCCAACTCATTAACTAGGACCAATGAGGACCATCAATTTTTTATTCTTTCAAAAATGATGAGGTTATCTTTGAATTTATGGGGCTCTAAGATTACATACCATTTGGATATCATAAAATAGGGTTTGACATTGAGTTGGACACCCAAGTGTACTATGTTGAAAGAATTGAATCCATTAGTCATAAAATTGAAAATATGGCAATCATAACTTGATCCCCAAGTGAAAGCCAGACTATGGAACTTTATGATTGCAAAATAGTCAAAATAAAGGACATATCTGAGGGTGAAAACATGTCTAAGGTGCCTAAGTATGAGGAATTCAATCTACCTAGTATTTTAATAAAGCAGGGAAAGTCAACAAAACTAGTAGAAGCATCTAATCTAGTCAATGTAGAAATGGAGGAAGTGCCATAGGTCACATTCTATGCTTCTTCCCTAGATGATGAAGAAAAAAAAATTGGAAACATTCTTGAGAGAGTAAAAATTCAATTTTGCTTGGTCCTATGTAGACATGGCAAGGCTCAATACATCATTAGTTGTTCATCACATCACAGTTCACCCTCACGGAAAACTGATGAAGCAGTAGTTGTGAAAAATACATCCACATAAAGTATTGTTGTCAAGGTTGAGTTACAAAAGCTTTTGGATGTAGGGTTCATTAGACCAATTGACTATCTTGATTGGGTTTCCAAACTAGTTCTAGTTTCTAAACCCACTGAGGGTATCCAGATATGCATGGACTTTAGAGACTTGAATAAGGCATGTACTAAAGATGAATTTCCCCTACAAAACATAGATATCATTGTGGAATTGATAGTTGGGCATGAAATTATTTCACTCATGGATAGATACTAAGGGTATAATCAAATAATGATAGCTAAGGAAGATCAACATAAGAAATCATTCAAATTCCCATGGGGAACTTACTGCTAGAATGTAATTCCTTTTGGTCTTAAGAATGCTGGAGCAACATATTAGAGAGTCATGACCCTAATATTTCATGGCATGATCCATAAGACCCTAGAGGGCTATTTGGATGACATCTTGGCTATGTATAACAAGGAAAGAGTATCTAGAAGTTCTAGGGAAATTTTTTGATAGACTTGAGAAGTATCAGGTACATTTGAACCCTAAGAAATGTGACCTGGGAGTCACTATAGGTAAAATTTTGGGATACATTGTATCATGAAGGGGAATTGAGGTGGACCTAGTTAAAGTCAAGGTGATCATAGACATGCAACCACCCTAGACCCTTAAGCAACTTTGAATCTTACAACTAGTAGATATTTTCCACCTGTTTACTCCTATTCTTCATAAAGGTGTAGCCTATAAGTGGGATCAAAATTTTGAGAAAGCATTTCAACAACTAAAGGATTATCTAGTGACACCACTCGTATTGATGCCACCAATAGTAGACAAGCCTTTGATACTCTACATCACAGCTACTTCAGTAGTTTTAGGGGCTCTCTTGGCTCCACATGATGAAACAGGAAAAGAGAGAGCTATGTAAGACCCTATTCCTTGTGGTCTTATTGATTATGTTATTCATGGATGGTTTATGTCCTATGTTTTATATTCTTTTATGTTGGACAATATACATTTGTTATTATTACTCCTATACATCAAGTTTCTTATGTTTTGATTGTTAACTAACTAAGTAGTGGTTGTTGTGATTTCGTGTGATAGCCAAATGAGTTCTATTCCTTATCTATGTAAGTATGTAATGATCAAGATGTTATGTTGTTGGTAATATCACTATGTATATTAAATGGATTTCATTATGAGGAATGCCAATATTGAATTATTAGTTAAATAATTTAGTAGGAAAGGAAATGTGATTCAATAATAATATTATAAATGTAAGTGATGAAATTTATAGTCGGTAAAATTATTAGCAATAATAGTAAATATATATGTTGCCTATGAATAATGATGTTATATAAATTTAGATTGGGTAATTTTATATTTAGTAAAATAAGAAGGGATAATATTAAATATAGACATTATGGGTGGCATTAATATTAAAATTGGTACTTAATGAGGGAAGTATTAAGAAATAAATATTAACGTTAAGAATTAAAGATAATATTATTATAATCATTACTTGTCAAAAATAGTAGTGTTAGTGTCAATGATGTTAGTGAATATAAATATTAAAAAGGAATGGTAAGGAATAAGGGTAAATATGATACTAATATAAGTGTTATTATGGATATTCACCTTGCCATTATTATGTTTATATGTTAAAGTGTGGTTGAGAAATATTAATGTTTGTATGTGTTTGTTCAAAAAGAATTTATGGTTGTGTATTGTTCAGTTGTGTAAATTTGGGGCATGACATTTGGTATCAGAGCTAGGTTGGACCAAAACTGGGAACTTTGGGGATGTATTAATTAACTTATCTGTTTAGGGTCCCATTGTGTGCAAAGCATAAAATTGTTGAGTAAAAAATGATTTATTAATATTTTGGGGTGAATTTTGAAAGTAGGATTAATTAAGTGACTTTGTCCTTAGTCTTATAATAAAAGGTTAAAAGTAGTATGTTAATTATAACTTGTTTAAAAACACCTAAAGTTATATTCACTCTCATTCTTAAATTCAAACATCTTAGATTCCCAACAAGATTGTTGTGATTATTGTCTCCTTGTTCATGTTAGGAGAAAGTTGTTTTTTTCTCTATAAGAAGGAAATTTCTTGAATCACTTAAGCTTTATAGGTTATTTTATAGAAGTTATTTGAAGAACCCTTGTTAAATCTAAATTTTCATTTCCAATGTCTCTCTTTATTGAGGATTTTGGTTGAATATAGTCATAGAGATTCTTGAATTAATGCAATATTAATTAGAAAAGTAATAAAATTATAAGGAGGAAAATGGATAGTATGAGATTGATCTTTGGTTTTAAGAATATTAGACTTGTTTGTGAGCAATTTTTTTCTTGAATTAAGTTAACCAAATCACATGTTTCATAATGTAAGTATGTTACCTATGTTCATCAAATTTTACTTTCTTGCTTCATAATAGGGATAAATTCTCCTTAGAAATATAGATTAAGGCTTGTAGAGTCATTTCCTTGAGCAATTATTTAAGGATTGTCATGTTATTTGGATGTTTTTCTTGGTTGTGCATTACAAAATTCAATACAATCTATTTATCCACCATAACACATGGGCTAATTATTAAGGATATTACTTACTCTAGATATTTGATAGTATTTTTTCATTGTCACAATTTAATTATGAAAACTATCTAGTTGAGTTGATGATTTTAGACAAGTGTGACCTTTTTCTATGAATTTAATACAATGTTATTCACATGTTGATGGCATACCTCAAATTTGGAAATATTAATGTTGATTTTTTCAAAAGTGAAAAGTTTAGCTATGGATGAAACTCTTGCTTTCATTGCTTGATGATAGTAACTTAAAGTTTTAAAAGTTGTCCATATCAAAATATTTGATGTTTTAGTATTCCTAAATAAAATGAAAAATATTATCATAATTATTCAAGTAGAAAATTAAAATGCAATAGCTATGTGTGAAGAAATATAGACCCAGTTATTAGTAATTATCATTTTTATAACATCAATGCTTAAGTTTGGTGTAATGAAACTAGAAGTTGAATCATGTATTCTAGCTTGTAAACAAGGATTTTATTCTTAGTGGTATATTGTGTTTTAATATATGGTGAAATTTATTATTGTTCTATGAAAATAGTGTTTTTTTTTAGTGTTGTGTTGGGGATTGGGAATTATGTAAGGGGTTTGTGTAGCTCCCACACATAGGGGCATTTCATTATTTGGGATATGAGAATCCCTTGGGGTAATAGCCATTACTAGGGTATGATTACCATTGCATCTATGGGGATATGAGTATCCCATTATATTTTCTATAAATTTTTTGTTAGGAGGAATACGAGTGTTGATCTAGTTGTGGTTGTGATGTGGCATTGATATGGAGTTGTTATGGTTTGGGTGTGGAGTTTTGTAGATTTTTTGGTGGAGATTTGATTATGATAATTGTTCATATGCTTTTCCCCATGTCTAGTAGAGCCCATACTCCCCCTATATGGAATTCCTTCTTGGAAATCCAATGTCGTAGTGATGTGCTTGGGTGTGGGTACCTGCTTCAAGTTTAAACCGATTCATGCATCGATAGTGCTAAGTTGTCTTTATGTGGTTCAAGATGGATAAGTGTTTGCTTGTTTTAATGAGTGCGTCAAAGGCTTAAAAAGTACATTATTATGTGTTGTGAGAAACTGGTGAATGTTATGTTTGTAACTCAAGTTTGGGATACTAGGTATCCAACTTGGGATAAGGGTTTGGTGGACATCTGAGATGATCTACTTGTGTATACCCTTGTTTTAATTTATGTGCAATGATGAGATAACATGATTTTTTATGTATTGGAATAACCCTAGTAACGACCACTCCATCTAGAGAAGGCTCTTCTAGTATATTAGGGGTTGATGGAGTTCCCCATTCATTGGAATATTATGATTCTTCCTTGATGCATTCCTGTGCTAGCCAATGGATAGATGTCAAAAATCATGTCCCCCCTTGGAACATTGAGATGGATCTTCTCCCCCTTTTAGGATCACATTTGTTGGTCCATAGTGCAAATTTTTTTACCTTGAGTTGTATCCCATGGGTTGATGAAGGATTTGGTGTGCCAAACTTTGGATGAGCTTCCACTTGGGCTACAAATGTTACAATGATTGGATATTTAGAGACATGGGTATTAAATGCAATGCTCTTGTGGTATCATTATTGGTCTATTCACATATAGGTACCACTTCAACTAGCCATGGTTCATAAGAAGTGTTGGAAATAGAGGGAGAATAATGTAGTTGTTTATTTATTTATTTTTATTATCCAATATTTGCTAAAAGAATATAAAGTACAAAATTCAAGATTTGTGACAATGGAGTATTATGCCATTTCTTGGACTACAAAAATATAGGGATGATGAAAAAGATATGTGTTAGTGAATGATGTTCTCTTGGGTAATTTTTAGTGTACAAATAAATTATTTTATAGGATACTCTAGTTATATATGATTTATGGCTACTTGGATGGCATGTCTTGGGTGTGGGACTATACTTGGTTATTATATTGATATTTTGTGGTTTGATACCACCATATTATTATAAGTGGCTTGAGACCACTATGTTTTGTTGGCTATGTGATTTGAGAACAACCATTCTCCTCCACTCCCTAGTTGGCTTGAAGAAATCACATAGTGCATGTAATGTGCCAATATTTGTGAAATGTGTATCATTTTGAAGATTCTTTTGTCAATTTTCCAGCAGTGTTGTATGTTTGGATATTTAATTTGTGTGGTTCTTTTTGCCTCAAGGACTTAATTTGATTTAAATAGTTTTTATTTGGATTAAGATGTTTCCTTTGTACTTGATTTACCCTTTTTCTTTACTTCTCGAGATTTTGTTGTAAATTTTGAAATATTATTTTTTATCTTCTTAAGTTTGAGGCTTATTTTAACTATTGGCATATGTGTCATGATGTGAAATCTTTAAACTATGATATCCAAGAGGACCCTTGGAAGGTCATACAGGGGTGCAGATGTGTTGGGGAATTCATCTTGTGAGGAAGGGGATGTAAATGGATTGGTATGCGATGGTCATAATCCATTCTTCCCTATTGTGTGATTCTTTCTATGGGATTGGTATGTGATAGTAATAATCCTTTCATCATGTCTTCTCCACATTCCATTCTGATTGACATTGATTGTGAGGGTGATGCGGTGGAAGAAGAGGATGAAGGAAACTAATTTTTTTCTTCTAAAGAAGATGCTTTAGGTCATCAATCTACTTTGCATAACACTGATGCTCATCATGTCCAGCCTTTGTGCAATATCCACATTTAGGTTGATCTTTCTTAGATGAATCCCTCCTTGAAGAGGTAGAAGAATCTAATATATCATGTTATTTTGATTCCTTGGCTTGCTCATTATACTTGGAATCCTTCTGCATTGGTTTCCCACCTTTACCATTAGAAGCCTTTTGATCTGTAGTTCTTGGAGATGCAATAAGAGCCTTTGATGTTGGCAATTTCAATGTTCCCATCTGTACCAACTTTTCCTACTCTCGAGTGAGTGATTTAACAAAATCATCAAGTGAAGGTATAGTGAATCTAGTACCAAGTGCATCTTTTGTGGCATAAAAGCTAGAAACAAAAACTGAATAATCAAGACCAAGCTTGGAAAGGATAGAAAGAGCCAATTGAATGTTATTCTTCTCAATACCACATTGTTTCAATTGTAATCTGAGAGATTTGAGTTTGGTGAATAAGTCCTAAATGTTATCAGAATCTCAAGGAGCCAAACTGATAAGCTCATTCTCGAACTGAAATCCTTTCATATTATCTTGCTTCCCAAAAAAGGACTCTAATTGAGTCTAGATCTGATTGGGTGTAGTGCAGGATTCAACATGAAAGAGAAAATTAGAAGACATAGACATGCATAATGTACCAAAAGCTTCATCACTTATGTTAAACCACTTTCTCTTCTCAGCAACACCTGTAGGTTTAAGTTTTGTACCAATGGTAACTCAACTCTTCAAATTTATCTCAATTTGTGATTTACAACTATAATAGTTGTACAGAGTAAGCATAGTAACTTGATTTCAATCCATGTTGAAAAAACACTATAATCAACTAAAGTAGCAATATAAACCCCCTCAATACAAAAAAAATCCCCTTTGAATTCAAAAAATTTGACCCATTTTGCACATTTTCCAAGAAAATAACCCAAAAAGGAAGATCTAATATTTGATTGAAATAATAAATACTTGGTTAACTTTTTGGAAAAATAAACCTCAAGTCTATGTAGAGGACTCAATTAGCTTTCCAATGTCACTTGAATTGTTGAAATATGATAAACAAGGAAAATGTTATGCCCTCCAGAGTGAAAACAACCGATTTGACTTCAAAGGCATGTAGAATAAAATAGAATCAGGCTCAAAATCACCTTTCCAATGATATCTCATTTGAGAAAAATAGAGATCGTATGCTCGATTTATACCCAATTTACTGAAACTGCTACAAAATGCCCAATTTGGTCCTTAGGGAGCACAAGGGCCTAAACAAAATTAGCCCCTCATCACATGCACGACCATGGGGCAATGGTCAAGGGATTTGATGGGGCTCGTAGTCCCCAATAGGACCACTCAGGGTGCTTAGTAGCAGGGGGTTGATGTTGGGCGATTGGTCTCTAATATGACTAAGCCCTTAGAGTGAAGCCCTTAGGGGCGGTGTGATTTGCAGGCAGGTGGAGAGGAGAATATTTTGAATGAATATGCCTAGGGATAAACGTCGATGGGTTTTTGAGGAGCACCACTCCTAGTGGCGAGGTGCGGTGTCCGTGGCCCAAATTGGTAGCGTGACATTGATTTATGTGGGCAACGTAAACAAATTGAAGAAATTTTTATTTTATTTTATTTTTAATTTTTTCTGTACGAATCAGGGTTTTGGAGATCGTACGACCTCCAAAACCAATTTTTTTTGCATTTTCTACTCTTGACTCCAAAAATAGTCGAATTATATATCAAAAATTGTGCAATCATCCTCCTGACTATGATGATGAGGTTGAGTTTTCTCTAGGATGCACCAGAAAAAAGCTCAAGGCTAGATCTCTTCATAAATTAAATAGGGGGTTGTAGATCTAGGGTCTAATACCATGTTGGAATTGACTAATTCAATCTACAATGCCCATGAAATACTTGCATGTAATTACCTGTCATAATAGAGAAGATCTAAAAGAAAGATTATGCTCAATAACCTAAGAATTCTATTGATGCAAATAAATTGGATGACTATTACAAATGAATGTGCATGCTTATATAAGCAATGCACAAGAAAACCCTACATGCGGATTTGAAAAGATAGAGACAAGTGTACAAATCTCATGCAATGAGACAAATTGTCCTAAATTTAGTCCAATCTAATAATATGAATTAAGCTAAAGATTAAGAAGCAACTCATAAGTTTAGCTTAAGTGAACTAAAGTAAAAAAGCATCTAATAATTAATTAATTATCAAACAATGATTTATTTACTCCAAAGCTATCCCCCTTACACAAACAAGGGGAAGGTACTAGGAAATGTATGGAGGGGTCCTAGAGAGGGCCTTGCAACCATCTTTCCTAATATTATCATGATTGCAGTTGCCCCAAATCAGTGATATGGAATTTGGTACCATTCCTCCTCATAAATCCCATTCCTTGAACCATGTGTTATGTCAGTGTTGTGTTGATGGTGTGGGTGTTGTAAGCCAATTTTTGTGATGCTTAGATTAACTAAAGGAATTATTGTAATAAAAGGAAATGAATAATCACTTAAAATGTAAATTTATTATTTTTTTGTGAAAGGGTTGACCTATTTGTCAAAGAAATGATGATTGAAGTGAACTTATATATGTATAGTATAGTCCTTTATGATCATATGAGTGATAGATGATGTAATGTGAAATTGACATCTACAATATTACCATGTAACATGGATGGATCATCTTTTGAGTATATAGTGAAATTGTAAAGTTGCCTAATATTTTAGAATGTTTTGGAAGATAAAATTTTCTATTGTCATACTTGGGAATTTTTTCATAAAATATTATCGACAAGTGCTTGTGTTTACCTTCACTTGTAGGGACTTCTAGAAGGAATCCCAATCCTATGGAGGAGTGTAAGACCCTATCTATTGTGGCCTTATTGATGATGTTAGTCATAGATGTTTTTGTCCTATATTTTATTTTCTTTTCTGTTCGACAATATACAATAATGATTATCGTTCCTATACATCAATTTTCTTATATTTTGATTGTTAACTAACTAACTAAAAACAATGAAATAGGGTGCTCCATATTTTAGGAGATGGTACAATTAGGGCCTATTCCACTCTAGTGCATTAAAGGAAACCCTAGAGACTTTAACCCAATGATTCAATTGAGGGAAGAATTACTAGGGAGGTTTCCTTATGTAGTGCCCCTCCAGTTCGGTCGTCTTTAGTCTCCAAGTAAGTTGTTTTCTAGTGTACTTAGTGGGTTTGTTTAAAATGATAATTAAAATTAAGAATTATCTTGCGATGCATAAATTTGAGTACTATTAGAAAATAAACTAAGGGTGAGACCACTCCTCCTCACCATGTCCACATAAGATGATTGATTATGAGAACATAGTTAGTCACTTATCGGGGCCCCTTTAAAAGTAACATGGGTTATTAAATAGAAGTCCCACTCATGAGTAAAGAGGAAGATAAAATAAAATAGCAACCATGAATAATTGTTTTAGTAAATAGTTAAAAAGTTGAAAGTGATTTATAAATGTATATAAGTAATTTAGCTATTATACTAAGGTGAGATTGTTTATTATATAGATATGATGTATATAAGACATTTAAATAAATAATATTTTATGTATTATATTGATATAGTGGTAAATGTTCCATTAAGTAACTTAAGTGGTCTAAATTAATGAGTAATAATAGATTTAATATTAAATAATCTCACTTCGTAATTATGATAATCGGACCCAAATTTAATAATTAAGTGGAAATAAATAATTAAATGACTATGTTGATAGGCATCATCAATATTAGTGTTGAAGATACATTAAATGTTATAATAGTGACTCATTAAGAGAAATCATTCTTGCATTTTAAAATAAAATAAATAAATAAGAAATAAAATAGTTTCCCAAATCCTCAAGAGGGAATTTAATATAATTTTTGTAACAACCTCAAAAGACTAAGATTAATATATATATATGCATTTGTGCTATAAGTGCTAATAATTGTCTCTTGTTTGAGTCAAATGAATACTCAAATTAATGGCAATATAAAAGAAGTCAAGTACAATATATTTATTTTATTAGCTCTAAGAGACATAGAGAAGGGTTTGAATATTTGATCGCCTCATTTCTTGAAGCTTCTGCCAATCGTTCCACGTGCTCCGTTTTCTGCATGCATTGCTTCCTCTAGGTGGCTGTGTCCACATGCCTCATGTTCGCGTAAGGAGGATACTGGCAAAGGCTTCTTATTGTTTTTGGAAAACCCACCATTCCTGCAGGCATATCTTCCAGGCTTAATTTTGTGAAGCAACAGGAGCCCGAGGGCTGGCACCCAGAGGAGGACAGAGAGAGGGAAGAGGCTGGCACAGGAGGCAAGGACGCTGGAATGGTGATGCTGCCTCAAACTCTTCATATCTAGTATTGACCATTCACTTCTCCCCCTTGGCCTAATTTCAATCTGTTTAGAGTTTGTGATGGTGAAATTTTTAGGGTCAGCACTCCACTTTTCTCACCTGTAGTTTATGTCTGGAGCAATGTGGTCGTTGGTTTGTCTTTGTTTTGGATGAATTTGAGATAGTAACATGAGATAACTAATTTCAACTATAACGCCATACAGTTTAGCATCTATCTTTTCTAAATATTTGAATGGTTTTGAATCAGCGCTGAAAACTTCAGATTGGCGTTTGAAAACTGACATATGTGAAAACAAACAAAAATCAGATTCGATATAATATGAATTTGCTGAGTTTTCCCTGCTTTAGTTTTGTCAAATTCTTTTGTGATGCCCGTGCAGTTCTTCTTGTGTGGCTGGCGCTGATCTTCCTAGGCTGATTTTTTTTGCTATCTTCTCATTGATTCGCCTTATACTCCTGAATCTCCTTCACTCACCATTGCCTTCAAAATTCTGTAGGTGTTGCCAGCGCTGTTGTGTCTTGTCATTTATGGATTTTCAGATCATAAGGTTTCCTTGGAGATGCCTGATTCTCCTCCATTTACCCCGGCCTTGGGTTTTCTGTTTCACTGCCTCACCTTCATCATCGTTGTCGTTATATGAGTGCAACATCAGTGCATACGTTGGAGCTAACCCCAGATGCATTTTCAGGCCCTTTATCCTTAACAACCACAGTGTCAAAAAGGTGCGATGATTAATTTTGTGTTTTGGGAGTTAACAGTCTGTAACTACAAATTCTGAAACCCAAGTGGTATAAAATAAATAAATAAAATAAAATCCATTCCTGCCTTCACAATTTTGCATAATCCCATTTGCCATGTTTCCAATCATTATTTTAGGGAAATCTGCACTCGGCTAGATCACCTTTTGTTGTGTTTTATTTTTCTCTAAAACAGCTCTCATAGCTTGTCTATGCGTCCATATTTTCTATACCTTTCTACCAGGAAATTCAAACCTTCTTTATCCTTATTAATTTGATGAATATGCATTCGCTGTTGCAAAACTCCCATTTTAGCATAGGCAGTGGGGGTGCTTTCTATTTTTATTAACTAGATATGAAGGCTTGGTTAGATCAAACAACAATATTATTATCATCGGCGGTTATTCCATCACTAACTACTCTACGACCATAATTTGTATTTCTATTTTAAATCCTCCATCATCCGGGTGATCATGCCTCGCAAAATATTCACAAGCTTCTTTTGCATTTATACCTACTGATAGTATGGTAAGTTCTATTTTTATTAATGTTGTCGTAACTTGGAAATTACATAATCATTTGGCTGAGTTTGACATTTCGTTGTATTGTCATTCTTTGTTCTTTTATTTTTTTTAAGCAAAATGCAATAGGATAAAGGTAAATTATTTTTATCTAACTCAAGAGACTTTATTAGGGATTCTGTGAAGATTTACCGGGTTATAACATTAGTTAATATTACTTGGTTAATGTTGATCTCACCAATTTTGTCCTCATCACAACATGCAATATTTATATGTATTTTAAATTCATTTATATCAATGTAAATTCCCCTGTTAGGTTATAGTAATTTTAATCCAATTAATAATAAAAGTAATGCAAGAAAAGATAATAAGTAATATTATATTTAAGATTTTTACTACTCGTAATATATTTATCACAATAAATAAGTTATAAATACAATATGATTAATAGTTCTATAATATTATTTTGGAGGATAATATTATAATATAAATAATATTTTGAAGTAGTATTTTATGGAAGTGATATAGTATTTACAAAACAAAAGGAATCCTCATTCATTCAATGTTTTAAATAATGATGATGTTATCATGATTGATTTAGTAGTAATAAAATTATTATTGTAATAGGAGAGTAAATATTATTGTTAAGAGGTTATTTTGAGAGTATATGTTAATATTATTATTCACCGGTTAGTTATTTGAGGGAAATAATTTTAGTAAGATTAATCGAGATATAAAAATAAAATAAAATAAAAGGGGTTTAATTCAGAGTAAATGTGAACATTATTATTCACGGTTAGTTATTTGATGTTATTATTTTTATCTTGATAGAAGTAATTTTAATAAGTAAATTGAGATAATAAAAAAATGAAAATAAAATAATCCTTGTTTTGTGATCCTATTTCCTTGGTAATGATTAAATAGTGTAAATTGTTTAAAGAAGGGTAAAGGGGGTTTTACCCTACGTAAAACAATAATAATAATAATAAAATATTGGTATTATAAAATTAATATGAAAATCAATATCAAAACTACATCCAATGGTAAAATTGGTATTAAAGAATTTGGAGTAAATTGTTATAGAAAGAAATAATAATAATAGTAGTAAGATTAGTAGATTATAAAAACTAAAACGATTGTATAGTATTGGGATATAGTTAATACACATTGTTTTAGTAATAATATTATTTTATAAATAAATCATGATAATGTTAATAGTTTAAATAATATTAAAATTATTATTATTATTATTCAGGAGGGAATATTATTGTTGTAAATTAAGTAAAAGAGATCTAGGAATTCATGGGTATAATTGTATTCTTTGTTTGAAAAGTTTTGATGTATTTGTAATTAGGAATTTAAATATACATCATACACCTACCAATTACATTAGTAAGGAAACTTTTCCATCTTTTATATTTTTCTAGATTGCATTACGTATAGCTGAATGTAAAGGTAATGGGGAGTAGATAAGGTAACTTAATCATTTAGAATATGGTTATTCTAGAGGCCAATAATCTATTTATGGTGTCAATTAAGAATGTAAATAATTGATTTGTTAGTAAATGAAAGAGTCATCTAGAAGAGATAGGGTGCTTTATGGTTTCATTTATATGAGTGTATTAGAATCATTATGTTTCTGGAGGGTGCCATCTGATTATTAGGAAAAATTTGGTTATTGTGTTCAATCTTGTATGAGGATGAGTTTTCTTAAAAGTGTTGGCTTCTATTTTTCATTGTGATATTGTCCTCTTTACTCTACAACTGTCAATTTGTGATAATGGAAGTTAAATAGTCATTTTGTGGTTCCATGATATGAGTTACTTGGGAATCCAAGTATTTGTGTACCCTTCCCTTGGGAGTTTATGAATATTGGTGTTATAGTGTCCCTTGCCTTTTCCTTCATATTTCTTTGGGAGCAGTCACCTTGTAAGTGGTCATTGAGACCATCGTATGTTATGTTTTGGTGGGCCTTGTGAGTTGGTCTTGTGATCATTTTTCCTATCTTTCTTGGTATTGGGTCCTTTCTTGTCACCTCATAGCATGGGGGGTGGGTCTTCAGACCCACGCGATTGGGTGGAATGTGCTATGCACCCCATTGGGTTCCTAGGTTGTGTTCATGATGCAGAAGCAGATGCAGAGTTTCCAGAGCTTCACGTTGTTGAAGAATTTTCCTCATTTTGTACCTTATTCTTCATTGATGTATAATTCTTGTACTTGATGTACTATGCTTGTTGATATAAGGGAAGCATTCTGTAATGTATTATTGTGCCCATGATGTGTTGTATCTATGGAAATATGCTCCACAATTGCACTATTGAATTATAAATTGAAATGCAATAATATGATGTATTATTTTCCACTCTTTTGAGCATTAATAGTTGTATGTCATCATTGTGTAATATTGGTTGCTTATTCGCTTTCGTTTGATAAAATTTTATTATTCGTAATGATCGTTCTGTGTACCCCATAGGACGTGAATGACTTTGTAATTGCATAATTGCTTTCATGTAATGTATGTTCATATTCATCATATGCAATGTTTCGCTTTCAAAATATATATATATATATATATATATATATATATATATATATATATATATATATATAAATAAATAAAATAAAAATTATGTGTGGTGTTTGATGTCTTTTGGGGTTCACATGGCGGGGCATTACACCTTAGGTATGATTAAGAGGGGGTTCACCACTAAGAAAATTCTTAGAAAGAAGGAAATGAAAGCAATATGCAAATCTAGCTATCTAACCTAGGAAATGAAGTTGAAATTTTAACAAACTGAGGTTAAAAGGAGAAGTACCTGGAAGACTAAAGATGCCCAAAAAAGGGTCCGCAATCCTAAAATTAAGAATTTTGATGTGAACTGGTACTCATACACCAGACTGGGTGATTCAGTCCTAGTTTAAGATTTTTTGCTAAATATGGAATCTGCAACTGACAAACCAGGATCTATAGAATTTTTTTGAAAAGTGGTATATTTGGAATCATATGTCAAAGGTGGTGATCTAGTCCTAGTATTAGGGTTTGAACACAACTCTGGTACCCTCTAGTGATCTTTTGTAGCTTCTCTTGCATTTGATCTTTGAGTCTATAAGTTTGAATTTTTCCTTATAGGTGAGTTGTCATGAAATTGACAATTTATTGACAACTTTGAAATCTTTCTTCAATCTTGCAATTGTGTCTTCAAAGAATCTTCAAGCTCAAAACACCTAGATTTGCAATCACACATGTAGAGGGAGAAAAATGTTGATTTGTTAGTGGATAGGGGTTTTCCTTGATCAAAACTAGTTTTGGTAATCAAACCTTGAATTAAAATAGGAAAGCATGAAAGAGTGGTGAATGAAAAATATGCAATGTGTTAGAAACCAAGATCTGAAATGCAAACTAGAAAATCCTTCCACATAAGAGAAAATCAGAAAAAACAAGAGCTTTGCAAAAGATGTGCAAAAAATATTTTTATTTAGGAATTCATAATTACATGAGATGATTTTCTTTATAAAACAAAGTATGCATAACCCTAATCTTATCTTGAGCAAAAAGATAGCTCAGAAAGATAAGGATAACAACCTATAACCTAGGAATTAAATAATGCCTAAGTAAAATTATGTAAAGTGTAATACACCAACACCCCCCCATAAGTGAAACTTAGGGAGAAGCAGATTATTATTCAAAGATGAGTCCCGAGAACAAGGCCTAATTAGGTACCCATTTACAAATACAAAGAGAGAGAAAACCTAGTGGGAAAAAACCCCCTCAATGAGCTGAACTACTACAAAGAATCACTGGAAGAACTCTGATGAAGTAACACTGGAACCCCAAATCCAACAAGCAAGGAAAGATACTTTTGTCTACAAGAAACCAAATCATAATCATAATGATGCGACAACAGACCTGATGCCACAAAACACTGGAAAACTCACAAACTGGAACAACCTTGGAATCTATGAAGCAATAGTAGATGAAATGATGACATAATCTAGAAATCGTGTATGTCAATGTCAATGCCAAACTGTGACTAAAAATCTTCCATGGGAACAAGTACCATAAACACTCTAGAACATTAACCATGAAAACATGGCCCTCAAACTGAGAAAGATCTGAACCAAAGTGAATCAATAACCATAAACTCTCAATCTAAAGTGTGAACCGATGTGAATCTAATATGTGCCAGGATAAGACAAGAATGTGGCCAAAAGAAACTAGGAAACCAGATAAAAACTATGCGAGCTATCATCAAAACAAGATGAATATGGAGATCAAAGTGCATGCACACTCTAATTAGATTATTATGCAAGAAACCCCCTTAATGAAAATTTATCTTAAGTCATTTATTACAATAACCCAATGATTGTAAAAGGAGAGAATGCTAAACATGCAGAAACATAAAATAAGATGATGTACTGAAATGAAGCACAAAGATTCAAGTTTCACCCTTCCAACTACCAAAACATCTAAGTAATCTCAAAAACACCCATCGAGAAAATTTTGGAATAACGATCAACCTAGGATAGATATAGAAAAAAGTGCACGGGAAGCAATGTAGAGCTCCTCAATACCTTTCCAATGCCACAAAGAAGGTGAAAATCAGAGATCGTGGCAAAAAGTTATGAGCTTGGAAGCCATAAATTAACATCTAACTTCAAATAGAAATAAATGCAACTAAACAGAAAAATACTAAAAAATAAACTACACCATAGAATAGTGCTTAGAATTAGCTTTCTGATGATATCTTATTTTCATGATTTTGATACTGTATGCCCAAGTTATGCCAAAAAGAAAAAAACTACTCCTTGAAGGAAAATTGGGGTTAGGAGGGAAAAAGAGTGTCGTACGGCTACTGACATCAGCACTTCATGAGAAAAAAATTGACAGCGTGGAGGCCGTCAGGGAAAAAAAATGCCCCCCTTGCTGAAATTTTTTTTCGACTGCCGATATATGCCCTAACTGATTGGAATATTCCGTCCAGGTTGTCGGTTGGGGACTGATTGCAAGGCTCATGGTCCACCATAGGACTGCGACGAGGCTGAAAGGTGCTCCTAGGGGTTGAGCGCAGAGACCGATGGCATTTGGGTGGTGTAGATGGGTGGCAGTGGTGAATCGGCGGCCTCTGGGTGGCAAGATCCTTTAGAACTGCAAGTGCCAGCACAAAATGTTGACAAGGTGATTCCACAATAGTGGTTTACAATTTTTGGCCAAACTAGACACTAAAATATTTTTTTGTAACTAAATCTTCACTTTCGAGCACCTATAGGGGCTAAATCATGAGGAATTTAAAGATGATGCAAACTAGAGTTTCATGAAATTTTGTCTATAGATTCTAAATATATTTTTTTCAAAATTTTTGGAATCAGATTACACTTCTTTTTCCATCTCCCCAAAAACTTTTTTTAAAACAACATTTTAAAAAGGACGCTCATCGTGATAATGCATAATTTTTTTCCATGAAGGATAAAATTCTAATTCTTTCAAATTTACATTTGTAACTCTGATACTAGTGCTTCCACTTGGTTAGATAGTTTTTATTGAATATTTTTTTTAATCAAGTTTCAAAGTCAAACCAATTATAATCTCGTACAAGCATAACTGTATAACATGTAACTTTTTTTGTATATCAAAATTTCAATTTTTTTTTTTGTTGGATCGAGGACTTCAATATTTGGTGCACTCATATTTTTAAATTTTTTTATAATCTGCTATTTTTCCACATGTGAAGAACAAAGAGCTTGATTTTCAATGAAAAACCTACATTCACAAGAAATAAAAAGTAAATATAATAATAAAATAAAATTATTTAAAATTATACTTTTTGGGAAGCTTATAATAAGGACTACATACAAAAAATAAATTTTAAATAAATTCATTTGATCCCCCAAAAGGTAAATCAAAAGTGGGTTTTTATCAGCATTTTGATAGGTGTAAAGGAGACTTTGTTATAGGTATAGTTTAAAAATAGCAAGGTTCTATCCAAGGGGGTTTGATTTAAGGTAGTTTGATCAAACCCTCTTCAATTGGAATGCTTTAAAGGGAACTTTTTAAGGCTTAAATCATTATATTTTCTAAAAATATGTGATTTCAGCAAAAAACAAATCCTCCCAGAAATTGTAAACCAACTTTGTGGGATCACATGAGAAACGTGTTTTTTTGAATTTTTTGAATGTTTCATGCCTCGAGGAGCATGTTGGGGAGGCTGTATGGCCTCCCTGGTAATTTTTTTTTCCTTCTGGACCAATTTCTTAGAAATCAATGAAACAAAGGGTATTCTTAGGGTTTTTAGCCGTTGCAAATGCGAAGGTGACCTCTGTTTGTGCCCAAAATGCTCTGAAAATTTGGCTAATTCTACAGCTTGCAAAAAATCTCCCAGCTTGAAACCCTCATGGATCTGGCAAAAAATGGCCAAAATTTGCAAAATAAAAGCCAATATTGACTTTTTCCAGCACTTTGAATCCAATGGTGAAGCCTGATCTAATCCAAAATGCCTCATAGATGAACTCAAGGCATGGTACCCTCGAGGAATCCTGGATGAACTCTACAATGATTTTCTCAAAAAATTGAGAAGGGGTTACAAATCAAGGCTCTAGTACCATGTTAGAAACCAAGGTCTGAAGTGCAAACTAGAAAATCCTTCCATAGAAGAGAAAATCAGAAAAAGCAAGAGTTTTGCAAAAGATGTCCAAAAAATATTATTATTCAGGAATTCATAATTACATGAGATGATTTGCTTTATAAAAGAAAGTATGCATAACCCTAATCTTATCTTGAGCAAAAAGATAGCTCAGCAAGATAAGGATAACAACCTATAACTTAATTCCTAAGTAAACTTATGTAAAGTGTAATTAAATAATTAATTACACCAACACAATGTTGCAACTCACCAAACCCTTGATATGAAGGTTGCAATCTTATGTGAAATGGCTAACATGAATGTAGATCTTGACTCTTTATTATTGATATGACATAATACCTTTGAATGCTTGCTTGAATCATAAAATCCTACATCACAAATGTTAGCTCAAAGAACACACATGATGCATGATGGATTTGACATGATGCTTGAAACTTGAATATAGCTCCAAAATGCTTTATAATCAACTCTTAAATGCTCTTGAATGCTCTTGAACACTTGAATTGCTAGATCACACTTTCTCATGAAAATTGCTAGAGTACTTGAATACTTTAAATTGCTAGGAGAAAGTATGTGAAATAACCTTGTATTTATACTCATTTATGCCAAATTTCCTAAAATTACAACACTACAAGCTGACATCAAATCTAGGATTATAAAATCCCACCAAGAATTTGATTTAAATTAGGTCCCGGTTAAAGCAAGACTCATACACCAGTTGGGGTGTATGAGTCCCAATGTCTTAATAATGGGACACAAACTCCAAGAAGTGTCTTATTTAATGTGAAATTTAAAATAAGGTCCCCAAGACCTAGGTGGGAATTATACACCCAAGGTGGCATATGAGTCCTAGATCACTAAATCTGGAACACACAACATCAAACATTAAATTATGATTTATTATTTGCTAAGTGTTGAGTTTATCCATAGAAAAATGCATTTAATTAGGCTCGTGGATGCAAAATAGGACCAAATAAGGCATAAATAAGCCAAATTTTAGCAAGGAGGGCACAAACAAGTGTGAAAATGTAAAGGGATACATTTTGCTACACTACATTTAGACCCCACTTTAGTGATAGGAGAAAATTACTTCAAGCTCATACTAAAGTAGACATTCAAGAGGGGTCCAAGTGTACCAATGCGGATGGTATAGGATAACAAAGATCAAAGGAGGTGGCAAAGCCCCCAGGATCCAAGATCCTATGTCAAACCAACATAAGCACAATGGGACACACACAAGGTGAATGATATGCAATATCAAGATACACAAACATACAATGTCAAAGACCTAAAGAAAGAAAAGAGAAAAAAAAGAAAAAGAAAAAAAAAAGGGGTGGATCAAGCCTTGGCCATTTTTCCAACACGATGTGGATTAGATCTAAGCTATTTGTCCAAAACACACATTCACTCTGAGGCAATGAAACTTCAGGCTATTCATTGGGTGAGTATCCAAAAAGGGTGGCTTAGTGAGAAAGTCATGCCTCTATATCAGCTTCTCACCATACAATGAGAAAGTCATTCCCACATTTAAGCTTCTCATCATACTAACCATACCAAAGCTATCCCTTTGATAACTTCAATTGGGTGCCATAAAATGAAACTTTGAGCTTCACAAGGCCTAACAAGCTACGATAAGCACTTATGAACATGTAAAGGATTGTTGAAAGGGATCTTTTCTTAATTCGTGTAAGGTATTTTCTTAGGGAACACCATTCCTAATGTCTCCAAGAGAGAACGTGTGAAAGAAATATCACTCTCTTAGAGGAAATAAAACCCAATGAAAGCACCAAGAAAAGGACAAATCGCAAGAAGAAAGAAAATCACACAATGATACATGAGTGTTGATGTATTCCCCCACTTTAAAGTGGTTGCTAACACCATTGTTGTTAGTAATTTCTTTAAATTAGAAGAGGACATGTGAGCTTATTCAGAAAGCTCTATGCCAAGTCATATGTTCCCAAATGAAACTACATCATGGATAAGGGGTTTCCCCCAAAATGCAACAACTAAAGATAACTTAGTACATCACATGCGAGCCAACTTAAGGCATGTCATTCGCATCCCAATCTTTCTCTTATATATACATGGAAGGTAGTCAACCAACTAAAAGAGACAAGTGTCATATGAGGACAAGGCTACCTAACCCCTTTCCCCCACTTAGCGCAGGACAAGGATGAGTTGAGAGGAGAAATTTGAAAGTCAGTATCAATTAGAGGAATTAGGTGCTTTAGCACAAGGAAAAGCACCACAATCCTTAAGATGTTGAATTTTGTTACTCAAGGCCTTACATTCATTAGTAGAATGACCATGAATTCTATGATATGCAAAAAGTGAGCTCTTTTAGTAAAATTTCTTTCGTGTTCTTGTTGGGAGGGATATCAAACAATCTTAGAGGAGTCTCCACAAGGTACTCACTTGATCAATAGTACAAGGTGTTCCTTTATTTTGTGACAAAGATATCTCTTGCTTAGTACAAGGTGTCATACTTACACAAGACTCTTTAGATTGTGATATTTTTTTCTCCTTGAAAGGAGGATGTAAAATCTAATTAAGTCCAATTGTTACTAAGATATGTCCTAAGAGTGTTTTGTGTGATGACATTGATGTTAAGAAAGGAATTCTTTTTTTCTTTCATCTCTTTCGAAGGACAATAACCAAGACCACTAGTGTCTATCAGTTTAGGATGCACTAATGTTAAATTTGGCTGAGAAGAATCTTTAGTAAGAGTGTTGATATTGAGTGAAGGATTTTTTTTTTTGTTTCGAGGGACAATAACCAAGACCACTATTTGTTTCTTGCATGCTAGGCTCTATAGGGACACACATATCTTGTTCTCTAGCACCACATCCTTTTCCACTATATCCAATATTTTTCATAAGTTCATATCCTTTTCCATAATGATTTTTCATTTCTTTTGGATTTAGTGGTTATGCGTAATCAACTTCATCAAAGTTTATTACATAATTTTTTTCTTCTTCTATAGTGGTTGAGGTGGATGATTTCAAAGGATCTTCTGAATTTTGTGTTGATATCACTACTTTTTCTTTTGTCTTTTTAGAATATTTTATTATCATCTTGTATTCTCCCATGAATGTAGATATGAAATCCAACGATCCCAAATCATCTAGCGATAACATTGTAAAGGGTTTAGGACACCTATGTTTTTGTTCTTCTTGCACGAGTTCCACTTGTGTGGTTGGTATCAATGTTTTCAAAGTACACTCCTTATATTTTCCAAGTTGTAAAAAATTCTAAGGCTCATGATCGGCATCGAGTGTGTACACTTTGTTTTTGTAGACATATTTCATTTTATGATGATGAGTAAAAGGAATCAACTGCATCTCATGAATCCATGGTCTTCCTAAAAGGAGATTGTATGAAAGATCATGAGGCATAACATGAATATGAGTTTTTAATGTAACTTTGTCAACTTTGATAGACAAAGTGATCACATCAAGTGGTCATTTTCCTGCATTATCATTTGAACCCACTAATAGATAAAGAGGTAGGTTGAATTCTTGATTTATCCACACCAAGCCTATGAAAAAGGGTTACACTACACACATTAAGGGCTAAGAAATTTTCAAAAAGGATTCACTTTGTCCTTGTTGTATTAAATTGAGCTATTATCATGAAAGCATCATTTTTTTTGGCATTTCCAAAGGAGGGAGCTCACTTTGGTGGAAAACAATGCCAACATTCATTCCTTGAATAATGGTTGCGATGTCATTAAATTGCACATTAGGAGGGGTAGGAACTTGTTGTAAGGAACTTTGAATCATGTTATGATAATGAGGGGATGCTTGAATAAGGTCCCATAATGATATCTTAGCAAGAGTGTTCCTAATTTTTTCAACAAGATCATACTCATTTCCATTATGTAAAGGCAAACGAGGGGCACTAGGAAAGATAGGGTTAGGTAATGGGAGGGATGTTGAAGATGTGTGTCTTGGTTGTAAATTGTTTCTAGTGTTATATATATGAGCAACAATGTTATAATTCAATTGTTGTGACATATTATTCTTAGGTGGTTCAAGGATGAGGATAGGTTTTTTTTGAGTTTGTGGTTGTTGTGAGGGTGGATAAAGGATAAGTTCAAGCTCAGGACAATACTTCAAGGGATATCTAATGTGCATAACCTCAGAATATTTATCCTTATTTTCATGATCTCTTAGTGAAAGGGAGCCTAATGGCACTTCATCATGCTCATATAAGGAAGTCACATCACTACTATTTGGAAGACATGTGTCAATGTTCTCATTTTCTTCCACCATGACATCTTCTCTAGTAGGATATTTTTTAGGAGAACTACAAACTAGATGTTCATGAAATTCAAAGGTTGGTCCTTCTAAAATTACTTCATCATAAGTAAGCGAATTATCAATGGTTTGGTTTTCTTGTTTATCAATGATGTCATTATCTTGTTCAATAATGTTTTTCCTAGGGGAAGAGAGAAAAATAGGACTCTCATAACTTTCATTGATTTTATCTTATAACACCAAAATATCTTCTTCACAAATAGGAGAGATATGAGGAGAAGTACAAGTATGATTATCATGGTTATCTATGATTACATTCCTTTGTCCCATAATGTCTTATGAAATACGATAGGTAGGGGAAGAAAAATAAATAGGTTTGTTATAGATCTTAAAGATTTGATCATGTAATTATACCAACACATTCCCCTCACAAATAATGTGATTGTCATGATTTCTTATGGTCGTGTCCTCTTGTTCAACAATGTCTTTCCCAATAAGAGAGGTAGAGGAGATAAACAACTAGGATTCTCAAAAATGTCATTGATTGGTTCTTCTAACACCAAAATATCTTCTTAAAAAATATGAGAGATAGTGGGAGAAGAATGAATATGATTGTTATGATTACCCAAGATTGTATTCTCTTTTACTAGAATAATCTCACTCATAGGAGGGATACTAGGAGAGGGATCAATAAAAAACAAAAAAAGAGGGGAGAGGACTTCATATTCATATTCACATAACAAAAATTTATTATATTACTCAACAAGATCTAATAATAGAACATGAAATATGATAACCATATATTTTTACAATGAAAACATGATGCAATAATTGTCTTACAAATTTAAATGTGACAATGATAGAGAAAATGTGCAAACAGATAATACAATTTTCAGATTTAGAACATGATAATTGACTGATTATGCTTTGTAACAATTTGAAAATGAAATGTTGTAAATGTCATTTTTAAATTAAGCAATTCAATAAATGAACCAAATTTAGCTAGATCTAATGAAATGAATGAAATAGAAGATTAGTAAACTGAAATAGTTATCTAACAACAACAAACAAAAACACATAAATTATATTTTTAATGTTGTAAGAGAAATTTTTAGGTATGATCTAGGAATAAATCACCCAGAGGGGAAAATGAGTCCTAGTTAGGGTTTTTGAAAGGGTCAAATGCTAAAAAATAGTCAACAAAAAAATCCTAGAAATCAGGAAAAACCACCTGTACAGGGACTGAATCATCTAGAGGGGTGAATGAGTCCCAAAAGTAGGGTTTTTACACCAAATTTAATAAATTCTAAGTTGTTTTTAAGGTTTATATCTTGTTTTTTGTCTTTAATAATTGTAATTATAGATTTTTAGTTAATTTAAATGAATTAAGGTGCAAAAAAATGCAACCTATATGCACTTTCACTAATGCAAGATTTAGAAGTCCTAAATGCAAATTAACTAATTATGCAAGATCTAATGCAAAGTTATTGTAAGGTAGATCTAGAACTAAAATGTTCTCCACATAAAAAATAAGGTGTCCAAAAGTCAGGTTCACTAAAATGAGCACAAGGAAATAGGGTTCCACCTTTTAGGAGATGGAATTTCAGGGGGGCCTATTTCACTCTAGTTCATTAAAGGAAACCCTAGAGATTTCAACCCAATGATTGATTTGAGGGAAGGGTATATATGATGGTTTCTTTAGGTGTGATTAAAAGGGGGTTCAACATTGAGAAAATGCTTAAAAAGAAGGAAATGAAAGAAATATGCAAATCTAGCTATACAACCTAGGAAATGAACTTGAAATTAGAATAACAAATTGAGGTTAAATAGAGAAGTACCTAGAAGACTGAAGATGCCTGAAACAAGGTCTGTAAACCTAAAATTATGAATTTTGATGTGAACTAGGAATCATACACTATATTGGGTGATTTAGTCCTAGTTTAGGGTTTTTGGTTGAATCTAGAATTTACAACTGGAAAACCAATATCTATAGAAAATTGTTGAAAAGTAGTATACTAGGACTCATATGCCAAAGGTAATGATTTAGTCCCAGTATTAGGGTTTGACCAAAACTCTAGTATCCTCTAGTGTTTTTTTGTAGCTTCTCTCCTAATTGATCTTCGATTTTGTAAGTTTGAATTCTACCCTATAGATGAGTTTCTGTGAAGATGACAATTTCTTGACAACTTTGACAACTTTTTTCAATCTTGCAACTTTTTCTTCAAAGCATCTTCAAGATCAAAACATCTAGATCTAAAATCACACATGTAGAGGGATAAAAATGTTGATTTGTTAGTGGATAGGGGTTTTCCTTTCTCAAACCCCATTTTGGTAATCAAACCTTGAAATGAAATAGGAAAGCATGATGGAATGATGAATGAATAATATCAATGTTGCAACTCACCAAAAACTTGATATGAAGGTTGCAGTCTTATGTGAAATGGCTAGCATGAATATAGATCTTGACTCTTGATTGTTGATATGAGATAATGTCTTTGAATGCTCTCTTCATGAATAATAAAAACCTACATCACAAATGTTAGCTCAAAGAACACACCTGATGCTTGAATCTTGAATATAGCTCCAAAATGCTTGATAATCAACTCTTGAATGCTCTTCAACACTTGAATTGCTAGATTACACTTGCTCATGAAAATTTCTAGAGTACTTGAAGCCTTGAAATTTCTAGTAGAAAATATGTGAAATAACTTTTTATTTATACTTGTTTATGCCAAATTTTTCAAAATTACAACACTACAAGCTAATAGCAGATTTAGGATAATAAAATACCACCAAGAATTTGATTTAAATTAGGTCCTAGTTAAAGCGAGAATCATACACCAATTGGGGCGTATGAGTCCCAATGTCTTAAAAACAAGACAAAAACTCCAAGCAATGTCTTATTTAATGTGAAATTTGAAATTAAGTCCCCAAGACCTAGGTGGGACTCATACACCCAAGGTTGGCGTATGAGTCCCAGATCACTAAATCTAGAACACACAACCTCAAACATTAAATTATGATTTATTATTTGCTAAGTGTCAGGATTATCCATAGAAAAATGCATTTAATTAGTCTTGTGGATGCAAAATAGGACCAAATAATGCATAAATAAGCCAAATATTAGTAGGGAGGGCCCAAACAAGTGTGAAAATGTAAAGGGATACATTTTTCCACACTCACTAACTAGTGGTTGTTGTGATTTCATGTGATAGCCAAATGAGTTCTATTCCTTATCTGTATATGCATGCAATGATTGAGATATTTCATTGTTGGTAATATAATTATGTATATTAAGTGGATTTCATTATGAGTAATGTCAATATTGAATTAAATTAGTTTAAATAATTTTGTACGTGGGGAAATTTGATTCAATAATAATATTATAAATGTAAGTGATGAAATTTATAGTTGGTAAAACTATTAGCAATAATAGTAAATATATATGTTTCCCATGAATAATGATATTAAGTAAATTTAGATTTGGTAATTTTATATTTAGTAAAATAAGAAGGGATAATATTAAATATAAACATTATGGGTGGAATTAATATTAAACTTGGCACTTAATGAGGGAGGTATAAAGAAATAAAATATTGATGTTAATCATTAAAGTTAATATTATTATAATCATTACTTATAAAAAATAGTAGTGTTAGTATCAATGATGTTAGTGAATATAAATATTAAAAGAGAAAGGTAAGGAATATGGGTAAATGTGATACTAATGTAAGTGTTATTAGGGATATTCATCTTTTCAATAGTATGTTGCTATGTTGATGTGTGGTTGACAAATATTAATGTTTGTACATATTTGTTCAAAAAAATGGTTGTGTATTTTTTAGTTGTGTAAATTTTGGGAATGACAAGTTATATATTACATCATTAGAACCTTAGTAGGATATGAATTAAATTATATGGTCATTTAGAATGCTTGTTTAGCAGTGGTGTTTGCTTCCCAAAATCTTAGGTACTACATGCTTTCCCATCAAGTTAAACTCATCTCCAAGGTATAATTACTCAATTACTTGTTGTCAAAAGCTACTCTCACAAGCCATACAAAAAAATGGTTAATTATCCTTATTGAGTTTGACATAGAATATGTTAATCGAAAAATCATCAAGGGACAAGTCATCGCTAATCAACTAGCAGAAATACCCATATATGTAGAGAATCCTTTGGTATTATAATTTACCAATGAGTCAGTTCTACCATAGTAGATCAATGGAAGTTGTATTTTGATGGTTCTTAAAAACAACATGGGTTTCGAGCATGAATTTTATTCATTACCCTACAAGGTGATTGCATCCCCAAATCATATAGGTTACCTATTCTATGTAAGAATAACATAGCTGAGTATGAGGCCCTCATCACAAGGTTAGGAATTATGGTACATTGAAGATCCAAGAGCTAAAAGTCTATGGAGATTCTCAGCTAATTGTGAACCATGTCACTGATGACTATCAAACTAAGGATGATAAGAGGATTCCCTATAAGAAGATCTAGTAGATAGATTCAAGAACTATTTCATTAATATAACATTTGAGAAGATACCTATAATTAATAACTGAGTAGTAGATGCCATGGCTACCATTGGATCTTTGCTGGAAATGCCTCATAACAGCTTGAAATATGAGTTTCTTATTGAGAAGCTTCTTGTACTATCTTTTGAGGTACCCGAATTTGAATTTGTGTGTGAAAATTTTGGTCCTAATTCCCCATGGTATAATGACATATTCACTTACCTTCATAGTGGTATCCTCCCATTTGACCTTACCTCTAACCTAAAAAATAATTTTATTAGAAGAGCATCTTGATTTGTCCTTCTAGGTGGTATCCTTTACTGGAAAAGTTTTGGAGGAATGTTATTGTGATGTCTTAACTAAGAGGAAGATTAGATTACTTTAAAAGAAGCGCATGAAGGAATTTTTGGGTCACATTCAAGTGTTGCAACCTTGGCCAAGAAATTATTGAGAATATGATACTATTGGCCCACCATGAAACAAGAAGCAAATCATTTTGTGAAGAAATTTCTATAGTGTCAATAGCATGGAAATATCATCCATGCACCAACTCAAGAGCTCAGGCCTATCACCACACCTTGGCATTTTTTGTAATTGGGACTTGACCTCATAGGTAAAATCAACCCTACCTCTTCCAATGGTCATAAGTTTATAATCACCACTACTAATTAGTTTACGAAGTGGATGGAAGTTGTGATCAATGTCATAGCATAGGTTAGCTACACTTGATCCATATGGATTCAAAGTATATTTAAGCCACTAAGAATCAATCCCAATAAGATATTCAATGTAAATAAAAATGAAGAAGCCATTAAAATAAACATTCTAAAACATGAAATCTTGAAAAAAACCTATTCTAAGCCATTGAATCTTATCCTATTAAAGGAGTGGTGTCACATTGATGTGGAATAGCGAACCTTTCCCAATCCCTTGGATAATATGAGCCTTTCCAATTGATTTTATTGATTAAAATCGATGGAAACTGATGAAAAATATGAATGAAAGCATGATTTTAGAAAGATTAACATGATAAAGGCTAAGATGATCAATGTGAGTGTCTGCAAATATATTCTAAATGTATGCAAGATTTGAAAGATTAAAACCCTAGTTTCAAAATATACTAAATGGATGCAACTAAGTTACCATGGAAGCCATTAATGGATTCTTTTAAGCTACTAATGCATAAAAGATTAACCTAAAATTATTTTAAACATAAAACATGGATGCAAATGGGAGTGATTTCAACATCATAAGTTTTCTCTAAAAAGGTGGATCCCTATTCAATAGATGCAAGGTCTATTTATAGAACAAGCAAAAAAGGAACTGACAGTCTAGATTGAAAGAATCAATCAATGGTTAGGATGGAAGAAAAATGGAGGCATGGATCATGGATTCCCATCAAGGGTTGAGAATGCAATTTAATATTTAATCAAGGGTTCACAATCATGCAAAGAAACTTACACTTTCAAAACTTTCTCAAGAAGTTTGTTGAAAGTTTGTTACAAGGAAGAATATTCCCTTTTTCCAATGAGGGAAGAGGGAGAATATTCTCAAGGAATATTCTCATGGATGAGAAAAATTACCATTTAGTTAATTAAAACCAAATTTTAATGTGCAAAACGGGAAGGAATATTCCATGAGAATAATCCCTTTTGGAGGAATGTACAAAGGAGGAATATTATCAAGGAATATTCCCTTGCAAGTGGGAGAGATAGAATTAATTAGTAATTTGATAATTAAAACAAGGTTTCAATCATGTAAATTAGAGGAATTTATGATATTCTTTAAATAATTAACTTATTTAACGAAAAGGGGTCAAAATGACATTTAATTAGATTATTTAATTTAAATGAGAGGATTTAGGGTTTTAAAATTGAATACTTTGATTTATCCACTTTAACAGGATGAAAGGTTAGAATGAAAGGGGTAAGAACTAACCTAATGAGATTAATTAGATTAATAGATGAAAATGATGCAATCAATTAAATAGATAAGGTAATTTAATCAATTAAGCAAAAAGATGATGGATTTTAGGATGAAACGGTGTTAGTATATTATATTTGAGTGCGTAGTATCATTCAAGACATTTTTAAGTGTCTACATTTTCCCCCTCTTTGATGTGAGGTACCTATTATGCTGGTTCAAAGTTTTATGATTTTCGGATTAAAGTTGTTGCTTAGATAAAAAAATGATTTTTTAGATGCCCCACTATTGCCCCAGTGGAAGGAATAAATTAGTTTTGTGCCTCCTTGAGAGATCTACAAAAAAATTGGATTTTGGGTTCATCTCTCAATAGAGGTAAAATATAGGTTCAGGTGCCAAAACATGCCCCAAGATGCCAAAAATGGCCTTAGAAATGTAAAAAATGTTGCAAAATAGGTCGCAAAGTGCGAAAATAGGTAAAACAAGTCAAAACCCTAGCTTTTGGCTCAAATTAGGAAAAAAAAACCCTAATTTTATGGCTTAAATAGGTGAAAAGGTTGCACTTCCAATTCATTTGTGCATTCAACCTTTAGTGATTTGGTGCATTTGGAGCTCTAACACCTTGGTGAGATGGCTCACTGTGCACTACTAGTTCACCTTTCCGAGTGGGTTTGAGAGTACCAGAGTTGAGTAGATGTAGGACCACAGGTACATGGCTCAAAACTTGTCTCAATTTTCACATTTTAGTGCATTTAATAACATGCCAAAATTAGATTTTTAGGAGCATCACTATATAGCGATGTGCAAAAGGCATCAAAAGAATCACTATTCATTTTTTAGGAATGCACTTGTTGTATAGTGGGACACCACAGTTTTTCATTCTAGCAACGCAATTGACTAGGGGGTCACGATTGTAAAATAACAACCCATATTTTTTGTCAATTTAGCGTCGCTCACTTGTGGTGGGAAACACACTTGTCAAATAGTGGCACGTTGAATTTTTTAGTTATAACAACGCATGTAAATACCAATTTTCTATTGAGTATTGCAATGCGTGTCACCAAATTGGTGATGCATCCCCAAAATTTATACAACAATGTACCCTTAAAATAGTGATTTTATTGATTTTAGCGATGCAATTGGTATTTTAGGATGCAGTCCTTTTGATTTTGACTAGTTTTCTAACTTTTAAGCAAATTGATGCTATGTGTACAATGTGTGTAGGAGGATCCTCTACTATTGATGTTGCGAGAGCAACATTATGATATTTTGGCAATGGAACAAGATTTTGATGACCTAGAGGTGGAGCAGTTGGGGATGCTAGGATTAGGTTTTATTGCATTCTATCCTGAGGTCCGGATCCACTTGGCTATGAGGACAACCCTTAGAGATGGCATAGTGATACCTTGTCTTTTTATCTACCCACTGGAGAGGCCATCATCACACTTAAGGATGTGTGGCAGATCTTTCGACTTCCCATCCATGGGGAGTGAGTTATCTATGATACTGAGGCTAGGAGGGATGAATGTTGTTCACTATTGCAGTCTAACAACATTATTTTTTTTAGTTCACAGATTGCTTTAGACCTGCACTGCCAATAGCTACCTTTTTTAGATTGTTCATTACTACACTTATTTGTGGAGTCATTTCCCCAAGCTGACAAGGTAGAGGTTTTAGTCTGGGCTGGGGAGTCACATGGCATGGTATGATTTGCAGCACCACTATGTATGCATGGGGTCCTTTTCTACTTGCTTCTTTGTACCATGATATGCACCATGTAGTTTATTGCTAGGGCAGGAGCATTGGGGCTTGTGTGACACTGTTGCATATATGGGATTATGAGCACATAGTCATGCTAAGACCTTTAGTTGTTTTAGTGGGCATTCATGAGGAGGATCCCATCATCTTTAGATACAGGGTCCTGATTAGATTGTAGCATTCAAGGCTGATAGGTCTACCCTATTGGTGTTGTATCATAGATGACATGACCATGTTCACATGGAGGCCTTGGTTGCAAGTTCCAACATGGTACAATGACCAACAACTGTATTTTATTTACCATACTCGCTATATGCAAGGGCGATACCACAGTATGATAGAGTGATACCTTTGAGATTATGGCATGAGGCAATTCAGGGAGGTACATGATGTACACCCTGATGACTACATAGTTGTGTTTTCTAGATCTCAGAGAGAGGTCTAGTGGGGAGCCTAGATTGACCCCATAGTGGTGGTCAATGATTTTCCACAACTCATTCCATAGCCTTGGGCCTATGATCAAGGATTACTAGATGCAAGCACTACCCCAGGTTATGATGCATGGTTCAGGCCACCTATTTTCTTAATAGACCAAATGGGGGGATAACCTAGTGGGAGAGGCAAAGGCATAGGTAGTGCTCGAGATGGAGGCAGAGATGGGGAAAAAGGTAGAGGGCAGAAGCAGCTAGATTAGGATAGGGAATAGGTGCCAAGGGATGGGCATCAGTAGCAATAGTAGGATCAGGGTCACCTAGACCTAGGGAATTAGGATGGCCAGCAGGATGGACAGGTTCTGGGGGCACCACCCCCTCCTCCACCACTTTAGCAACTAGATAAAAAATTACAAGCATAGATACAAGCTCTCATAGCCGAGAGAGATCAACTGCATCAATAGCTTCAGGCTATGAATATAGAGAGAGATAGAGAGGTTTAGTTGCAACAACAAGTAGACCTACAACAGGCCTAGGAGATTGGATGAAGGTAGCAAATTGAGTCCATCACAATGACATCTCAGGGATGCACAATTTCTACGTGCATGTGCAAGGAGGTAATCATAGAGACTGCATATTATTGGATACACTATCATTGTGATGTCCCTAGAGAGATGTGACAACTTGATTTTTCTTAGAGGAGTGAGACACGTCCCAAGGCTGAGGATCAACCATCACTTAGAGAGGAGTTGAGCAGCCACCAGGGTTAGCCATTTTGTAGGTAATTTTTTATTACTTACTTGATTATTTACACCCGTACACATTCATAGGCTCATTTTTTATAGACTCGTGTATATTGAACTTTTGATTGATATCCATACACACTGATTCAAATATTGTATCATGACAGTTAGTTTTTGATATATATACAAGATGATTCAAATTCATGATGTGATGTGCTTTTATTTCATGTTTGAGGATGTATGGATCCATATGTTATGATTTGATGCACTTCTTTTATTTATGCTTATGTGATATGTGATGATGTAATGTTTACGATATGTGATGTTTATGAGATGGATCCAATGCAATGGATGTGTTATCTTCTTTTTCAATATCTTTTTATGATATGTTATGGGATGGATGTTGTCACATGTGTAGATGATATGGTATGCTTATGCATAATGTATGGATGGATGCATTTCTTTGTGTACTTTTCCCATGCAATTTATGAAGTCATGATGTATGTATGTATATTGATGTATATATGGATGTTCATGTTTATGATATGATAATGAAATGTATGCTTATGCATAGGATATATTTATGATATGTAATATGGATTAAGATGCTTAGAATAAAAAATCTATGTTATCTGAAATAACTTAAATGATAAGGATGATGTAGTGGATTATTTTTTCTTTTATTATGATATACTGTGATGATGCAAGATATATGCATGTTGATGATTTTGTGGATGCAGGATGGATGCATGATGATGTTTTTGTTGAATGTCATGATACTAATTTAGTGTGGAAATAAGATAGTAGAATAAGATTAATGATTTTACCATTGATTTTGAGATTGATTCAAAATTCTAACAAGTCTATGATCCAGTGAGACTTTATTAGATTATGGTGATGAGAGTGATGATTTGATCATATCTTGGGATTGGGACTTTCTGTCATTCCTTATGTTTGATATAACACATAGACACAATGCATCCTAGTATTGAAAACCAAGACAACATTGTATCTAGTGTAATGGAATTTGACTCTGCAAACAAATATGATAGTTCTTATTCACACCTTGATATACAAAAACCTCATTGGAATTTATTTTAGAAGCTTAGAATATATCAAACCAAAGCATATGCAATAGTCAACAATCTATTCCAAACAACCTCCCTACAGACAACTAAGTAAGTACATACCAAGATTATTTTACAAGAATATCCACAAGCACAACAAACGAAAGATAATGGTCAATGCCCTATTCTTTTCTCTCTAAATATTTTTTTAGAAATTATCAAGAGGTCCTCAGAATGGGTCAATAATATAAATCATAAGAAAAGATCAAAGATAAATAGTCAGTATTATTTATATCTCTTGCCAACTTAACATAGCTAAGGTGATGTCTAATGTTGATGTCCATTGTTGGAAGGATACATCCTAGGATATGTCATCAAATTTTTTGATTAGGACTAGGTGTGTGATAGGTCGTTGATACAAACTCCACAGACTCATTTACCTATGATCTAGACTTTAGATTTTGACACTTAGGTTCTCACTTTATGACTTGCAATACTTATTTTTGATTTTTTTTTTCCAAAATGTTGAAGATTATGGTTGATTTATTATGGATGGAGGTTTATTATGGGTGAAAGTGAAATGGGATGGATGGTTTTGGATTTTCTAGAATATTTCAATGTTTTTTATATTTTGAAAATGTTTTGAGGTTGTTTTTGGTCTTTTGGAATGCTAATGTGAATGCTTTAGGTTTTTAATTATTTGAGGTTGTTTAGGGTGTTTCGATTTTTCTAATGTTTAGGGTTTTTCAAATTTCAAATGTTTAGGGGTTTTTGAAATTTCAAATGTTTTTTGTATTTTCTAAGTTTTCTGAATGTTTAGGGGTTTTTCCAAGTTTTCAAAATTTTAGGGGTTTTCTAAGTTTTCAAATGTTTAGGGGTTTTCTAGGTTTTGACCAAGAACCTAACCTAATAGACTATCCTAGGGGCTTTGGGGGCTTATCAAAGATGAGCATTTCCTACGTTATACACACAAAGACCACATAGTTTGACTAACTCAACTTATTGTTGATGAGATATGAACACTTGATGGATTGTTAGTTTATTATGGACTCCTAAAGGACTGACCTAGGGTGTCTTGGGGGCACATCAATGATGGGCTTGCCTACGTTCAAGCTCAAATACAATGTAGTTTGACATGGTATTGTTTTTGGATTTTTGATGTTTTGACCTTTTTAGGGATTTTTGATGTGTTTTGAATGTTTTGGATTTTTTCTTTACAATTTTTATAAATGTTTTTGGATTTTCTAATTTTGTAAGTGTTTTTGGATTTTGATGAACATTTTCTAAATATTTTTGGGATTTTTGATGAGATTTTTAAATAACCTTAAGATATACAAGAACCCAACCCGATCCATGGTGAATTTCCTCGAGTGTGATTTGATAGACTACCTTGATATAGGTAGGACAAATTGACCTTGGGAATATGCCAAGTAGTTCTCAAGGGGAATATGATACTTCATGATATCAAGTTATAATACATAAGCATACGAGTGATGGAATAAATAGGATGAATGATGCGATGAATTGATGCGATGCAAAGAATTATAGGATAAAGAGCCAAAGATGGATGGAGGTGCTTTATTTACATAAGACACCGATTTTACAGGTTTTCACCAAGGTACTTTCCCAAAGCACCACTGAAGTGGTTTTCACTAGAGGATATTTTTTTTCTTTACCGTTCTCAATCCGTTTTACCATTTTTTTGGATTTTTGATCATTTTCTTATTTTTTCTATTTTTTGAGATTTAAACCCTTTAAGCCTAGGCATAAAACTTTTTAAGATGTAGACTATTGGTTGGTTCTTGCAAGGGTTCACCTTTAGGCATTGATAATTGGTAAGCATCTTATCCATAGCTTGTTGTGATGACAAATGGACCTAACTAGTTAGGCTTAAACTTTCCTTTACTATCCTAATCTTGAAGATTTTTCTAATTCTTCTTGAGAACAAGATCTACTACCTGGAAATATTGACTCTTGATCTTCTTGATATAGCTCCATTTTAGTTAGTTTTGATATACTTGCAAGTGATTAAGGGTGTCAAGATGATGCTCATCCAATAATTCTAGCTCATTTAGTTGAGATACTCTATACTCTTCATCAGTGATCAGATTTTTTAGTGACACTTGCACTGAAGGAAGCTTGACCTTAATATGAAGGATGGATTATGACCCATAGACCAAGAAGAAAGGGATTGCACCTATAGATGTGAAAATATTGGTTTGATAGGCCTAGAGGGTGGTATTTAACTACAGATTTCAGTCACAACTAGCTTCATTGACCATTTTCTTTAGGATTTTTAGAATGGTCTTGTTTGTAGCCTTAGCTTGACCATTGCCTTGGGGCTAATAAGGGGTGGAAAACCGATGTTGTATGTTGAATCTTTGACATGGCTCTTTCACACCCTAATTTTTGAAGGGTGTTTTGCTATCAGAAATAAGGGCTTGTAGAACACCATAACCATAGATAAGGTAATTCAAGATAAACTTAGAGATTTTCTTCCCTATTATGTAGATCATAGGGATGGCTTTGACCCATTTGGTAAAGTACTCAATAGTCATGAGGATGAATTTATGGACATTAGATGAGGTTAGAGTAATTTTTCCTATGAGGTCAAGCCCCCACTACAAGAAAGGCCAAGGTCTGACCATTAGTTGTAACTCTTGTGTTGGAGCATGAATTAGATCTCCATGCTATTGAAACTTGACACACTTGTTTATGTACTAAAGGGCTTCTCTTTCCATTATTGGCCAATAATACCCCATTCTGAATAGCTTCTTAGCTAAAGTCATACCACTAGAATGTGACCCACATATTCCATCATATACTTTTGTTAAGGTGGTCAATGCTTCCTCTTGGTTGAGACATTGTAGTAATGTCCCTTTGATGCTTTGGTGATACAAGGTATCACCTATGATCATAAATTAGGATGCCTTTTTAACAAAGGTCTTCTTAAAGTTGGAGGTGATATCAAATGGAAGGGTTCCTCTTCTAAGGTAAGTGAATATATCATGATACCATGGGGAACTAGGACCAACGATTACACACATAAATCCAGATTCTATTATTTTAAAAGCCAGTACAAGAATTTTCTCTACCAAGAATTCACATTGAAGGACATTATGCAATATGTCTAACAATGATCCAATTGTTGTCATAGAATCTGCTGCTTGATTGTTCATGTGATGAATTTGCTCAAAATTTATATCAATGAAAAGGTCCCTGAGACTCTCTATCATCTTCTTGTAAGGAGCAAGTTTATCATCCTTAGTTTGGTAGTCATCATTTACTTGATTGATAACCAATTGTGAGTTCCATAGACTTTCAACTCTTGTATCTCCCATTGATCTACTATCCTTAGACTTGTGGTTAGGGCTTCATATTCTGTAATATTGTTAGTACAAGGAAATGATAATTGGTATGATCTTGGAATGCAATCAATTTGAGGGGTGATAAAAAGAATAACTAACCCTGATCCATGTTGGGTAAATGAGCCATCAAAGTACATTTCCCACTGGCTTTCCACATTGACAAGGAATACTAATTCATCAAGAAATTTAGATATCAAAGGATTCTCTACATAGATAGGTTCTTCTTCCAGTTGGTCTGTGATCACCTGTCCTTTGATTGGCTTGTGCTCTACATACTCTATGTCAGAATTAGTCAAGATCATTACCCATTTGTCCATTCGTCTAGTGAGAGTTTCTTTGGATAACATGTATTTTAATGGTTTGATCTTTTCAATAAGTATGATTTGATGTGACAACATGTAATGTCTAAAATTTTGCAAATAAAAAACCATCACTAAGCATGCATTCTCAATGGATGATCAATTAATTTCCTAGCTTACCAAGGTCCTATTGATGTAATAGATGGACCTTTCCCTTCCATTTTCATCATGTTGTGCTAGAAGAGCACCTAGTGCTCATGATGTTGCTGAGATATACATGATTGATGGTTTGTTTGGCATTGGAATCATGAGCACTAGAGGTTTTTATAGGTAGTCCTTGATCTACTCGAAGGATTTATCACACTTCTCATCCTACTTGTAAATTATTCATTTATGGAGAAGATGTGAGAAAGGGTGGATTTTATTTGATATTTGTGCTATGAACCTTCTAATAGATTGCAACCTTCCTTGTAGCCCTCTCATTTGCTTCATTTTTTATGGTTTTTCTATGTATAGGATGGCATTCACATTTTCTAGATCAATTTCTATCGCTCTTTGTGACACGATGTAGCCAAGAAGCTTCCCTGATGTAACCACAAAGACACAATTTTTTGGGTTTAGTTGTACCTTATACTCTTCGATTTTGTCAAAGATGGGTCCCAATACCTCTATGTTCTCACTCCTTTTCTTTGATTTGGCTAAGATATCATCCACATAGTCTTTGAATGTTTTTTGGATCATGTCATGAAAGATGAGGGTCATTTCTCTTTGATAGGTCACTCTTGCATTCTTCAGCCCAAATGGCATCATATTCCAACAATATATTCCCCACAAAAAAATGAATGAAATTTAGTGTTGATCCTCCTTGGTGATCATGATTTTATTGTAGCCTGAAAAACCATCCATAAGTGATAGCATTTCATGTCCAGCTGTTAAATCCATGATGATTTCAATGTTGGGTAGAGGGAAATCATCCTTCGACATGTATTCAAGTCTCTAAAATTCATGCATGTTCTAATGCCCACAATGGGTTTGGAAACTAGTACTAGGTTGGAAACCCACTCATGATAGTTAATTGGTCGGATAAATCCAACATCAAGAAGCTTTTGTAACTCAAGTTTCACCAAGATTTCTATTTGAGGGTGCATCTTTCTCATTTTTTGCTTCACTAGTTTGCTTCAAGATAGAATGCTAAATGATGCATAACCAATTTTGGATCAAGCCCTAGCATACCTATGTATGACCATGCAAAGTTGGCTCTTCACTCTTTCAGGAACACTGCTAGGTTCTTTTTTTCTTCATCCAACAAGGTTTCAACATAGAAAGTTATCTTGTGTGCTTCTTCTATTCCTTCATTCACTAGGGTGTCCTTTTCTATGAGCATTGTCGACTTTTCTAGATGAATCACACTAAGGGGAATATTGAATCCCTCATCCTTGGGTGCCTTAGAGAGGTTTTCACCCTTAGATGTGTCCTTTCTTTTTACTATTTTAGGATAAAAAAGTGCCATAGTGTGGTTTTCACTCAGAGATCTACATGTTATTTGTGTGTCATCAATTTTTTGATTGAAGGATTCAATCATCTCCCCATAATACACTTGTGTGTCAAGCTCTGTATCAAAACCATATTTATGATCTACCCATGGTAAATTGTCATGGAGTCCCATGAATTCTAAGATTGCTTCATTTTTTTTGAATAAATCTAGAATCGTTGGTCCTCGTTGGTCCCAGTCAATGAGTTATGGGTATACTAGGCTTATTTTAGTGGTTTGGTCGTTGGAGGTGAAAGATTTTGTGGATATCATGAAGAGAGATTTATTCTCAAATGGGTTAGCAACATCAAGGGGGAAGTTGTCTAGGGTAGTATCACGCGATGTTGGTAACTAAGAGGAAGCCTCAACCCATTTGGAAAAAGTACCTTTGTCAATAAGAGTAACCTTGGTAGTAGTACTATAGACACAAAAAATGTACCAATCACACTTGACCCTGATTACTAACATTGCTTCATCCTGAATCATCCCCTTTGCTAATTGTTTAATCAAATATTCTGTATTTGATTAAATTCATCATATTTCATCCCTTAATTAAATAAATCAAGTTTATCTAATTAACTCATCATCTCTTGTTAATTGAATAAATCAATGTTATTTAATTAACCCTCTAGTCTCTATTTAATTAAATAATTCATTTTATTTAATTAAATTTCTAAAGTCATTCTATTAAATTAAATCAATCTTCATTTAATTTAATCTAACATCATCCCTCTTTAATTAAATAAATGAAAATCTTTATTTAATTAAGTCTAAATTCACATTCCTCTCAACTTTGATTTAAATCAATCCAAAAATATAAATCAAATTGTCACATCAACTAATCTCCTTTTAATTTAATCAAATCTTGATTAAATTAATCTTAAACACTCCAATTCTCTATATTTTTCCACTTGCTCAATAAATCATTTATTTTGATTTAATAAAACTTCTAATTTCTCTCAACATGGCATCAAAAAGGGAATATTCCTCCAAGTTTGAAAATCCCTCCAAGTGGATTTTTTCCTTCCAACAAGGCATTTAATATCTCTTACATGTCCTTGTGCATTGATCCAAGTGGCATTTAAGTCATTTATTTCTCCCTCCAACATGTCATTTCATAAATTTGAAATTCCACTTAATATCATTTATTGGTACATTCATCAAAATGTTCTCCACCTTTGTCCACTCACATGTTGACAAGTGGCTTAATGTTATTGGTTGGTATTTTATGCCACATTCATCCATTTTTCCTCATTCTCCAACATTCTAATCTATAAATAAGAGGCTTTCCTTTGTATTTTGGAGCTACAACTTCATTTAAAGTCATAATATTTAGATTTTAAACTTTTCTCATCCATCCATCATCCATTTTCAAGTTTTATAGCTAGGTTATGCAATATTTTCTCCAAGGAAGCATCAATATTCATCAAAGTCATCACAAAGCTCACAATGGATTGGGAAAGGGGCATTTCCCACATCAAAATGGAACCAATTCCTCCATGGGATTGAGAGTTGGATCATCTAAATAAGATTTAATAGCTTCTTTCATTGTGTTCTTCATTTATTTCTTATTTTTATACCTCTAATTATTTTCATGGGGAATCTTAGTTCTAACTTGCATATATGTGACTAACATTATGTTTGTGCATGTCTACAATTGGGGTTCACGTTTTGGCACTAGAAGGAGGGAAAATTGGAAGAAATCAATACATTTTTTTCAAAAATTCTATGGTTTTTTGTTAACTTTTGTGCCTACAGGAATCTGCACTGCTATCGGTCAAGTGACACCTTACAACAATGTTATCAGTCCAGCAGCACCATACAACGATGCTACAAACTCCAAACTCTGTTGCTGAGGTCTTACCGCCTAGAAATTCAAATCTCCAAACTGCAACACTTGACTAGCTCTCTTTCGCTAGGTTTCCAAATTCTAAACTACATGGCTTGCCGAAATAGTGTCACAATTGCACTCTCTTGTCTTGTTGTAGAGTTCTACTATCAGTCCTAGTAGTGTCATATAGCGCCACTGAACTTTCTAAACTACGATGCATATGTGGGTTGCATTGCTAGGGAGGGGTAAAAGATTAAATTTCAAGTTATTTTGACATGTGCCTTTTTTCTTTTGATCATCTTGATCTATTAACCTATTTTATGCCTCTTTGTTTCTTGGACTAATCAATTTTTGTAGGTGGAAGATAGAAAGGACCAATGAGTTTGGATTATGACACCATTTCTTTATTGTATCAAGTGTTTTTAAACACTTATGGAAACAATTATAATTCCAAATTTTTAGGACTTTGTTTCTTCAAGCTTTTAGGACTCAATAGATTTCAATTTTGGTTTAAAAGGAACAAAGACAAAAGGTTTAAAAAGAACTTTAGGAAAACTTACTAGATTTTGTTTAAGGTTAACAATTGAACAAGCATCTTTCACTTTTCCTTTTGGTGCTTTAAAAATAATCCAACTTTTTCTTTGAAGGTTTAAAATGAACATGTGCATCTATGTTTTGTAATCACTTACCCAAAATAATATCATCTAAAAAATGTATGCACTTCTCTCACGCCTCATAGCGATCTTGAGAATCAAAAGGATTTTTGTGATATTAGGTTGTATAAGTGATTACCTCCACATATGAATTTGGATTCTAAAATTGAACAAATCTTGCAAGTGTGAGTTAGGTACATCGCGTGTGTTATCTATTTGTTTCTCAATAAAGATCAATCAAACTACAGATGTACTTGCTCGCTTTTGTCTATCTTTAGAGGGCCTTCCTTTTGGGGAAAAGGAATCACCCAAGGGAACAACCCAACCAAGAACATGCTAAATCCAATTGACTTCCACTTGGGATATAAGTGTGAGTACTTGAGAAAAGTTCAAGTATCACGAGGATTGTTCCAACAAGAAGGGAAGCAATGGTCTCTTGCTGCATGGATGATTCTCCACAGACAAAATTCCTATATTAGAACCCTTTATTTAAAAGACCAAAATCCCTAATCTATTTGTTGATGCAAGAATGGTCATTCTAAAGCCACCCCACATTTTTATGACTTTTAGTAGAGATGGGAAGTATTCCATGGGAGTTTCATGGGTACTGGTGCTTGCCTGACCCGAGATGCGAGTGCACTATAAGGGGGAGCATGTTTGGTCATGCATCTAATCATCCGCTAAGAGTGGGTGTAGTTGGATTTATCCAAGTGGGGACGTTCAACAAATATTGTCTCAATATCTATAGGGTTGTGCATATTCTTAGAATCTAAACACTTTGCTTGATCTAAAACATTGGAAAACAAACATTCAATATGATCATCAAATTTCAAACCCTTTAGGAAGAAAATAGCTTTGATAAAATTCAAGTCTTATTGCTTGCCCTAGGGATCCTATCCTTAGAGGTTTCTAAGCATTTGAATTTACATCTCAATTTGCTCACTAAAGTCAACAATAGGGAATCTTTTCCTTAATTTCCTTGATTTCCACATAAGGGACCTTGTGGGATGAGAAGAAATTTGGGACATTGGACATTTAGTTTGAAAACCTAACCAAGAATTGTTTGTGGTAAAAAGAAGTCATTAAGCAAAGATAAAGAAAAAATTTAACCTCACACATGTGCTCTTTAAAATTATTTCCCAAAAGATCAAGATCTAAAAACCAAAGACCAAAGGTCTTAGTCAAAAAGCTCACAAGAAAAGGTTGTCTATGCTTTACGAGTTTAGAGAAAGATTCACCTTCAACTTTTACAAATGTGCATCAAGGAACAATCAAAATTTGTATTAATTTTACTATTTTCAAAATCTAAGTCTCTTTCAAAGGTTTGAATATATCACATAGGAAGTATTAGCATGTTCTTCAACACCTTGGTCTAGTAAACAAAAGTATTTCTAAGTCTCTTAGGATCAAAATCAAACTTTCAATCCATCCTTCAAACATCAAATCAAAATTCACCTCACAAACAAATTTTGTCAATCTTGAAACAATCCTTTATGCTAAACTTTGGGAAAATCCTCTTGAAATAAAAATCAAAACAAATCCAAATCATTTTGTTTGATTGGGTGTGTGTAGATGAATCCTTCTTTGCACACTTAGTCAAACTATCATCTTGTGGACAAATTCAATTTAGGACAACATCCAACCTCCTAGAGTGTATGAGTTAATTATCCAAATCCAAAATCAGATCAAATCAAACCAAAAATCAAAATCAAAAAATCAAAATCAAAACATCAAATCCAAAGTCCTAAAGTTTAGTATCCCCCTCAAGGTTTCCTAAGAGTTCAATCATCCACCAATCCTCCATCCTTCATTATCATCATCTTCATCCTTTTGATCCTCATTGTCTTAGAATTTCTTTTTTGTGCCTAAAGATTAGGTCAATCCAAAGAATTATGGGTTCATCTCTTACATTCTTGAAAATTTATCCTCATTTTAAGGTGCAAACTAGATCACAATACAAGAAAAACATGGAAATGAACAAAGAAACATCAACCTCGAGTGACCTAAGTCAAGCCAATTCTGAAATCAATCCCATTGGATTAAGCAATCCCCTAACCAATCTTCCTCTATCATCACAAAATCCTCAAGAGGAAGGCCAGGTGGAATACATCACCAATAATACCTTAGGGATGACACAAGATGAGAACATTGAAATGGTTCAAAATCTTGAAACTCATAGAATTTTCAATACCATGATGAGACTCAATCCCTCCCAATACATGCTTGAATTAGCTAAAGAAGGGGCTAAAATCCCTTCCAATTTTGATGTAAGCACGATTGTGGAGAAGCCTCCTCAGATCATGATCCTAATCTCATCCACACCTCCATTCCAAAGCATCACCCAAAGTATCCCATAAATCACATCATCCATAGCCCCAACTCAACCCATTCTTAACAAGGGTAGTTCATTTCTTAATGAATTACAAACACACCACCTTGTGAACAACCAAGATTTGGACGTGAACACTATCTTAGGTCATTTTTTCCCATTAAATAAGTTACACCCACATGTTTTGGCCACCTTTCAAGACCCTAATGAACTATCATCATCTTTTCGTGCAGCACCAACATACCCTCTCAACACACAAACCTCTCTCCCTATGACTTCACAAGGAGGAGGTGGGCTATTTGGACTAGGGGGCATCTTTGAGCTTTCATCTTCATTTTCCCAAGGAAGTACACCACCCATTTTTCCACCAATTCCACCTTTTCCATTAACATCCACATCACCTCTGGGTTCTGGGTTACGTCCTTTACCATCACTCAATAAAAGTAAAAACAACCTCCTGATCATTAGTCAAAACATCATAACAAATCCTCTGATCTTTCCATTGATATCGAAACAATAGATGACAACCATCCAAGCAATGCAAGCGATCACAACACCATCCACAAACATGGTCTCTCAAGGACCAAGCATATCAATTGCACCATCCACCACACAAATCCCCATCATAAATATGACAGTACCTCTCATCACAACAATGAACACCATTCCAAATCCACCACGAGCACCTCCAAAATAAAACATGACAAACCCATATAGCATCACGTTGCAAGTAGCTCAACAAGTGGTCTATCAAAAGTCACTTTAGCAAATTCAAAATCAACAAGCCACATAGCTAGCTACTCAACAAGCCCAAGCCACACAGCAAGCGCAAGAAGCTCAAGCCACATAACAAGCACAACAAGCATAGTAGGCTGCTCAAGCCTAGGCCTTATTACAACAACAACAAGCTACCCAAGCTATGCAAGTAGCTCAAGCTGCTCAAGCCACATAGGCTGCACAAGCTACCCAACAAGTGCAAGCTCAAGCTCAGGAGCAAGCCTAATACCAAGCTCAACAAGCGCAAGCATAGGCTCAATAGCAGGCACAACTATGAGCAACCCAACAACAAGCATATCAACAAGCCTTGCAACAATACCGAGTGCAGCAGGAAGCAACATTACTAGCCCAACAACAAGAATTGTTGGCACAACAACAACATGACCAACAACAAGTGTTGTTGGCACAACAACAGCAATACCAACAACAAGCAATGTTGGAGTAACAACAACAAGACCAACAAAAAGTGTTATTGGCACAACAACAAATGTAGACATATCAACAAGCCTTGATTGCACAACAAAGCTTGCAACAATATTCCACCAACACACTCAACACTCCACCCATCACTCAAACACCTCAACCACTCCAAAACACATTCACTCCACCCCCTGACTCACAAGATGACATGACAACAAAAATCAAACTGCTCTCATAGCAAGTGCTCGATCTCCAATTAGGGAAGACAACAAAGACACCAAGCAACTTGTGTCCCTATATGTTTGACAAGATTCTAGCAATGGTACCATTCCCAAAGGGGTTTGAAATCCATAAGTTTGACAAATATTGTGGGCTTGGTAATCCTGAAGATCATATTAGGGAATTCTAGGTAAATTGCATGAAGGTTGCATATGATGATACATATCTAATGCAACTATTTCATCAAAGTTTGGCTAGTATCGCCATGGAGTGGTTCTCTCACCTTCCTCCTGGCATCAAAGAGTTCCAAGATATCATAGACGCATTCATAAAAAACTATGCCTTCAATATCAGTATGGATGTTAGTCTAGATGAACTATTTGCACTTAAACAAGCTAAGGGGGAATCATTTGCTTCCTTCTTGCAAAGATGCTGATCCAAGGCCAAGAGAAGAAAATGGGCCATGCCTGAAGAACAACAAGTTTACACTATCATCACCAACCTTGAGAAAACCTTGGAATTTCATCTTAAGGTATGTTGGACACTAGGAACATGTGCAATTTTTGCACACATGTGCCATTCAGAATGGGGACCCTCTCTTCTCTTCTCCTTGTAGGGTCGCTTTTGGCTTTGCCTCGTTTTATTTTCCCGCATGTTGGTGTTCAAAATTTTCAATGCACCTCAGAAGATTCATCTAAAATTTGGACATGTTATTTTCTCCCTCAAATTCTAAGGTCTTTAGCCTTGGCAAGTTCCTAGCTATTGTTTTCCTTAATGTCTCAAAATTGTCATCCGTGGGGCCTATCAGGCCAGGCTCACTGGATCTCCCCTTCCGGGTTTCCATTTCTCATTTGTCAATTCTAATGGCTATGCAGTGGCAGCCTTCCATCCTTCAGATCCCAGAGCTTCTCTCACCATTGATTTCTGTCAAAAATTTTGAAACAATTATCCATTTACGTCTTCCTGGCTATCAGACTCGATGATCCCAAGACTATTTTCAAATCATCTCACCTAACCTGGGTCCGCCATACAAAGAAATCAGTGCATGCCATTAGTGGAAATTGTCCCATAAATGTTGCTCCATGCCCTTCATTTTACGTGGGGAATTCAAATCTAGAGGGAAGCAAAGTCCCCCCCTTTCGTTCCCCGCTCTTTGCCTTGTTCCTGCTAACTTGGTCCCTGCTCTCTCGATTCATTTTTTCCTTCACTTTTGACTTTGGGGACAAGTTTCCTATGGATTTGGGATATTTTTGTGGTGCCTAAGTGAACTACCAAGGTTTTTTTAAGTTTTGGGAAGATGTAGAAATTTCATTTTGGAACTCCATCCCTCCATGGTCGTTTCCAGAACTTCGTCCCTTTGTGGCCATTTTTGGGACTTTCCTTCTAGGCCGCCATGTGCTCATTGTCATTTCAAAAGGATGGAAATCCTTTGAAATGACAAATATAGCTTTCTCCTTCCAAACTTCCATTTTTTTCAAAATGAGTCAAATCTTGAGGAAGTTTTTCTTGGCACTCTTTCTCCCACTTTTCCCATGCACTAAAATTGAAAAATCTCAAATTTGCTAAGTTTTGTGAAGTTTCAGAACTTCCCTTCTAGACTGTTCTCCCTGGACATCATCATAAAGGAACTTCCCTTCTGAATTTTCATCCCACCATTGGCCATCTAGGAACTTCCCTTCCAGATTTTTGTCCCTCCATCACCATCTTGGAACTTCCCTTCCAAACTATTGTCCCTCCATCGCTGTCTAGGAACTTCCCTTCTGGACTGTTGTCCCTCTGTCACTATCCATGAACTTCCCTTCTAGACTGTTGTCCCACCATTGGCTGTTTGGGAACTTCCCTTTTATATTGTTGTCCCTTTGTCATTGTCTTGAAACTTCCCTTCCAGACTGTTGTCCCTCGATCACCATCTAGGAACTTCCCTTTCGGACCGTCGTCACTTCGTCGCTTTCCAGGAACTTTCCTTCCAGACTTTTATCCCTCCATCACTGACCGAGAACTTCCTTTTTGGACTATTGTCCCTTTGTCGCCACCTGAGAACTTCCCTTCCAGACTATTGTCCCTTTGTCACCATCCAAGAACTTCCCTTCTAGACTATTTTCCCTCCGTCATCATCTGGGAAGTTCCCTTTTGGACTATCATCCATTGTTGGTCATTTTCCTTCTGTTCGTCATCCACCATCCTTCCACCCTATGGCACCCACACCCCAGAGCATGCATTAATGTTTATGGTCCAAATGAGCTCCAAATATGAATATTATGATCTTTTGATGATGCATGGGTGAATCCAACAAGGAGTTTGCAATATTTGACTAATGTTTTCCTTGATTTGTGTATGAATGCACTTACAACACTTCATGTATGTAGGATTCAAGGAGCCTACTACGGGTCCTTCAGGGAGACCCATTGAAAAAGATGAACAAGGAAAAGCACATAGCTCCTATCACCATTCATTATATTCCCACCTTTCTTCATAGCACCCATCAACAAAGTTGGAATTAGAAGTGGGCCTATGTCAAGGGAGTCTGACAAATCTATAAAGGGTGGCCTTGAAGGTGGTAGGAGGGAGTGACTATTTCCTCCCTCCAAACAAATGATCATGATCCATCAGGAGTTGTCTCATTAGATCATCTGATCCATTTAACAATGATACAAATCTACAAATGGGATGCACTTGGTTAGATGAGAAATGTTTCAAATCCATCAAAGGAAGAAGGCAGTTTTCTAGCAGTTTTAGCTATAGTAAAAGGGAAATCAACAAGGGGAAAAAAATGCTACAACATTTGGGCACTAAAAGACAAAGCATGCAAAAGACAAAAGATGTATTTTAAATTGTTGAATATTGTGGGATAGGTGAAGCCCTAGTGTAATCAAATCTGAGCCACAAAATGTAATTCAATCCTAGAAATTCATTTGGCCTTTGGAAAACTATAAATAGGGGTCTCCCCTTCATTTGTAAATGGTTGGAGAGCTGGTGTAAAAAGAATTTGCAGCAATAGAAGACAACATTGCATGATTTTATGGATGTTCTCTTTGATTTTTCTCATCTTGCATGCATGGTTCTACCTTCCATGTTAGTTTTATTGTTAGTTTCTTGAATGGAAGTGGTGATGGTGATTTTTGTTTCAATATTTGATGAATTTCTAGCTCATCCTTTTTGTGGTTCATTGATGATGAATCACTTTTTAAAGCTAGTTTGAGCTTCCTTCCTTTATTGTTGCAACTTAGTTCGATTGCATGTGCGTGATGTGTGTGTGTAATCGAAAAACCTACAATCCTTCGAAGATTGCACTAGTTTTGTGTAACTGTAGGTTCCTCTTGGCCAAGCGAAACCCAGTTTAGGGAGTTGGTCTACTGTAGTAGCCTCCATGATCACTATTCATTCATAGTTTCATATCCAAGAAGCTTCTCTCTTCCTTTCCCTTTTTCCCTTTTTTTAATAATAACCTATGCTAAGGTTCATTGCACATTGTAAAGCCAAATCCAATGATAAAATGGAGTTCAAGACTACTGTTTGAACCTATAGAAAACTCTCCCATCCTGAGAACTCCATTTGCAGATCCAACTCCACCACTTTGTGATTCATCTGTAAGTCTGCCTTGTGATTCCATCAAATCACATGAAACAACTGAGATATTCCAAGCATTCTTGAGACCTGAAATTAGAGACCTTGCGATAGTGTTCCGAAATTTTATTGTGGAAGATTGTCTTTCAAGAGAGGTGATGCACCTATGCATTACCTGTGTTGAGAAGTGCATAATAAACACATCAACAAAACTAGCACTAGAAGGAGGGCATGACATGTTGAGGCTACAAAGCTAATAGTTGGAAGTAGAAAAGAGAACTTTCAAGAAAAAATCTAAGATAAGGAGATCTATTTTAATGTTGAAACATAAAATCAGAAAATTCTAAAGGAAAACAAAAGTTGAGTTGAAATGGAGTAGCACATGCAAATCAACATCACTTAGCTACATGTAGATTTAAACAAGAGATTGAAGAAACCATTGCAACAATTTGCATTGGCAAACAAATGTAGAATCCATGGTACATGTAAGCACAATGAATTGGGATGTTTGAATTTCTTGAGTAGAGTTAAAAGAGTCTTGTAGGGAGAAATTCCCTTTTGGGAAATCTATCAGTGTTTAGCCCTTGTAGACCCAGAGGAAGAATTGAAAACTATGATAGCTAATGCATTTGAGGGGTTGATCCAAGAATTTTTTGGAAGTGAAGACGGACCAAGATTGGAGGAGATGTTGATGTCTACTTGGTGCAGATTTCACAATGCACCTCACTCTGAATTCACTTACTCATCATGCATGACCATTATCACTCAAGTCAAAGATAGTTTGCACAAGTTGGAGCAACTAACTTTCAATGAGGATGAGTCATTCCATGAGGAAAAAGAGCTATCAACATTTGGAGGACAACAAAGTAAATATGACACAAGAAATTGGACGCAAGCTTGTGTTGGGACAACAAATACAAAAGCTGAAAATTAGAGAGAAGGAGATGATCCCCTTGAGACAACAAGTGGTCTTGATAAAAATTCAACTAGAAAGGAATTAGAATGCCCTTTCTCCATCACTCCACTCAAGAAGAAGGAACGTTGGTATTTTAGGATGGATCACCAAAGTCTATAGCATCACATGTTGGGACAACTAACGAAGATGTTGAAGAACATGAAGAAGAAGAGGTTGAAAGCCTTAGGGCAGCAAAAGGAGATGGTGAAAGCATAAGTGAAATCAGATTGGAAGACCTTTCCTTCTTCCATGACAATGATCAAGAATTTGAAAATGAAAGTTTGGAGGAGTGGGAACAACCACTCACCATGGCTCTCTACCATCAAGCTACCTTTTCAAGTGATGATGAGGGCCCCATAATGGAAAGATACAACCAACTCTTCTCTAGATTAGCAAAGGATTGGTCTGAACTAAGACATCAAGTGGATATGGAGGTATTCCTACTACCAAGTTGGTGCAGACTCCATGATTCATTGCATTCCAAGTTTGCATGCGAGCTATGCAAAGAAGCTATCAAACAAGTTAGAGAACAAGTGAGGCAACCAAGTGTGCCACTTCCTACCATTGCTTCAAGTGTTGAATGTGAGAATCAAGAGCCAGATCCAAGTGAAAACTCAGTTGAAAGCAGTCCTCAATAAGGCACTAGGACAACAATAAAAGAAGGACAACAAAATAGTCTCGAGCTTCTGAACAACAAAGTGGAGTAGATAGGAATGTTGCCCAACAATCACCCGAGGTCCCTCCCCTTTGTAGAAGACTTGTACACAATGGATGAGAGGATTTGTAGAAGACTTTCAGGGGTGGATCGTTCAGTGTACATTGATCCCCTTGATAGACCAGTGTCTCTTCCTATTTTCCTCCCACTTGGAACCATGCCACAAGGGTATATCAACGCAGCAGAGGAGTACATCCTAGATGTTAGCAGTGATGAAGACATACCACCTGAACCTCCTATTGATGAAACACTAGAGCCCCTAGAGTGGGAGAGGGGTTGCTTCTCCATTTATAATGACAGTGACCAAGGTAAAGTGATCAAACATCCTAATGAGAAACATGCAATACAAAAGGAAGAAGATAAAGACGGGGATGTTCCAATGATTGCCCACAAGTATTATGCACCTAGCCAACTACAAGATACAACTCAAAGTCCTTCTATCATGATCATTGTTGTTTTCCCTTCACATTCAGGGAGCTGCAATAGGATAGATTCACACATGTCATCATCCCATGACATTGATCATCACAAAAATGAGGTTAATACTTGGGGAAGGAGACCAGACAGTGTGTTGCCTTTTGAGGAAAACAATCAAGTGGACACCAAGTTTACAAAAGATCAACAAGATGAAGTCTATCTTCTTGAAGAATAGCTAATACGGATTGTCCATCTTGCACAAGATGTGGAAGAAGTGTTTGTTGCCCCATTCTCCTTGCATTATGGAGGCTTGATGCTTGAAGTGGCGCACCACCCGGTGCCTCCATCTAAACCTGCTAATGCACCTTTCGATGATGCAGTGCTCACTCTCGACTATCAAACACTGCAAAAATTGCACAACATCTAGGTTCTATCCTTCCTTGCTCCTATTAATTTTCATAGTTGCAATTATCATTTTGATTATGGGAGTGAGGGAAGGAAAACTTGCTTATGGATCAACCATGGGTTCAATGAATCACCTCAATTGCTGATTTTTCATGATGACATGATTGAATTTGAATGTTGTAATGTTGAATTCTTTTTTCAGAATATAAAGATAAGTCTGCATGGTTAAGAACTACAATGATCACCCATTTGCTTGTGCATGGATTGCAAAATCCAATGAACGTTAATGTTAGCTCACCCTGCTTGAACATAATGCTTTGTAAATATCTTTGTACATAGCCCATTTTGAGTAGTGTAGGTTTCCTATAAATACTCCACTTTCTTGCTTTCCTTAGGTTAGTTGGTTTGTTGTAGGTTGCTTTCTTTAGAGTAGTTTCCTCACTATTTTCTTTTGTTGTCCCACTTTGGTTAGTTTTGGTGTTCGCTTTCCATTTGCTTTGCTTCCGTTTTGTTGTTACTTTGCTCAGGGTCCCTCTACTTCTGGCTGGGAACATCTACGTGCACAAAAACCATACTTATCACCTGGGGTTGTTCTATGTATTTCTTTTTCAAACTCTAATCAATTTTTCAGAGTGGATGGTGAGGATCTTCTATTAATGTCAAGTGATCTGGGTGTTTGATTCAAAGAGGATAAGTTGTTGGTTGGTTTGATTTTGATGTATTCTATAATGTTATATCTCTCACATATTTTAAGAATTTGGAGGTCGTCGTAGGTCCTTTGTGAAGTCTAGTTAAGTGAAAAATCTAAAATTTTGCTTCAGCACCACTGTGATTCTCAGCCCTGAGCGTGAGCTTCAATGCTTGCGGGTTGAAATAAAAAGAATTGAAAATTGAAAATCAAAAGAAAAGAAACAAAAGAAAGAAATCAAAATATTGAAAATCAAAAGAAAAGAAATTCAGCTTTTTAGGGGTACCGAGCAACTCTACCCGGGCTATGGATGCCCGGTCGGCAGTAGAGCAATGTTCAGGAAAATCATAGTGACAACCTCATCGGGGCTATGGACACCTGACTGGAAGTGAGGCAATGTCGCATATGCTTATGGAATTAGAATAAACTACGTAGCTTAACTTGACAGAGCTTCAGTTCCTGTAGCAACCAAAGGATGGGAATTAACACAATTGTACACACTTGGATTTTTAGCATATTGAAGGTTTTGTTGGCTAGTGGTTTTGATCCTTTGGTCGAGCGTCTAGTTTATTTTCCCTAGCATGAAGATCAAAACCAAAGATTTTGGGTTTTTTATTCTAGTTTGTTATCAAAATGTTATGGAGCATTTCCCCAACGAGTCACCATTTGTTGTGCATGTTTTGCACACACGCCCCATTTGGAATGGGGACCCTCTCTTTCCTTCTCCTTGTTGGGTCACTTTTTGCTTTTCCTTGTTTTGTGTGCCCCCATGTTGGTGTTCAAAAGGGTCAATGAACCTTATAAGAGTCATATAAAATTTGGCCATGTTATTTTCCCCCTCAAATTCCAAGGTCTTTAGTCTTAGCAGGTCCCTAGCTACTATTTACCTTAATGTCTCAGAACTGTCATCTATGGGGCCTATTAAGCCTCACTCGCCAGATCTCCCCTTCCAGGTTTCCATTGTTCATTTTCCGATTCTAACAACCGTGCAGTGGCAGCCTTCCATCCTTCAAGTCCTGAAGCTTCTCTTGCTATTGATTTCTCTCAAAACTTTTGAAAAGGCTATCCGTCGACGTCTTCTCGACTATCGGACCTTGATGATCCCATGGTTGTTTTCAAATCAGCTCACCTAACCTGGGTCCACCATACAAAGAAATAAATGCACGCCATTAGTGGTAATTGGCCCATAAACATTGCTTCATGCCCTTCATTTTACCCGGGGCATTTAAATTTGGAGGGAAGCAAATTCCCCCCCTTCTATTTCCCGCCCTTTGCCTTGTTCCTGCTGACTTGGTCCCTACTCGCTTGATTCACTTTTTACTTCATTTTTTACTTTGGGAACAAGTTTCCTATGGATTTGGGATATTTTTGTGGTGCCTAAGTGAACTACCAAGGTTTTGATAAGTTTTGGGAAGTTGTGGAAATTTCATTCTGGAACTTCGTCCCTTTGTGGCCATTTATGAGACTTTCCTTTTGGGCCATCATGTGCTCATTGCCATTTCAAAAGTCATTTCCATTTCAAAAGGATGGCGACCCTCTGGCTTTCTCCTTCCAAAATTTTGCATTTTTCAAAATGAGTCAAATATTGAGGAATTTGTCTTGGCACTCTTTCTCCCCCTTTTCTCATGCGCTAAAATTGAAAAATCTCAAATTTGCTAAGTTTTGTGAAGTTTCTGAACTTCCTTTCTGGACTGCTATCCCTCCATCGCCATCCAGGAACTTCCCATCCAGACTACTATCCCACCATTGGCCATCTGGGAACTTCCCTTCTAAACTGCTGTCCCTCCATCGCCGTCTAAGAACTTCCCTTCCGGACTGCTATCCCTCCTTCGCCATCTAGGAAATTCCATTCTAGACTGGTGTCCCTCCATCACCATCTAGGAACTTCCCTTCTAGACTATTGTCCCACCGTTGGTCATCTGAGAAATTCCCTTCTAGATTGTTGTCCCTTCATTGCCATCCAGGAACTTCCCTTCCAAACTTTTGTCCCTCTGTCACCGTCCGAGAACTTCCCTTCCAAAATACTGTCCCTCTGTCGTCATCTAGTAACTTCCCTTCTAGACTATTGTCCCTCCATCACTGTCTGATAACTTCCTTTCCAGACTGCTTTCCCTCCATCGCTATCAGGGAACTTCCCTTCCAAACTATTGTCCCTTTGTTGACGCCCAAGAACTTCCCTTCTAGATTGTTGTCCCTCCATCGTTGTCCAGGAACTTCCCTTCTGGACTGATGTCCCTTTGTCACCATCTAGGAACCTCCCTTCTAGACTTTCATCTTCCATTGTTCATTTTCCTTCCGTCCACCGTCTGTTGTCCTTTTGCCCTATGGTGCCCACACCCCAGAGCACTCATTAATGTTTATGGTCCAAATGAGCTCCAAATATAAATATTATGATCTTTTGATGATGCATGGGTGAATCTAACAAGGAGTTTGTAGGATTTGACTAATGTTTTCCTTGATTTGTGTATGAATGCACTTACAAAACTTCATGTATGCAAGATTCAAGGAGCCTATTGCGGGTTCGTTGGGGAAACCCATTCAAAAAGCTGAACAAGGAAAAGCACATAGCTCTTATCACCATTCATTGCATGCCCACCTTTCTTCATAGCTCCCATCAACAGAGTTGGCATTAGAAGTAGGCCTATGTTAAGGGAGTCAAAGAAAAATATATAAAGGGTGGCCTTGAAGGTGGTAGGAAGGAGTGGTTGTTTCCTCCCTTCAAACAAATGATCAGGATTTTTCAGTAGCTGTCTCATCAGATCATCTAATCCATTTAACAATGATACAAATATTCAAATGGGATGCACTTGGTTGGATGAGAAATGTTTCAAATCCATCAAGGGAAGAAGGTAGCTTTCAAGCAGTTTTAGCTACAGTAAAAGGGAAATCAAAAAGAGGACAAAATTGCTACAACACTTGGGCACTAAAAGAAAAAATAGGGAAAAGATAAAAGATGTATTTTAAATTGTTGAATATTGTGGGATAAGTGAAGCCCCAGTGTAATAAAATTTGAGCCACACAATGTAATTCAATCTTGGCCATTCATTTGGGGTTTGAAAAACTATAAATAGGGGTCTCCTCTTCATGTGTAAATAGTTGGAGAGTTGGTGTAAAAAATATTTGCACCAATAGAAGACAACATTGCATGATTTTATGGATGTTCTATTTGATTTTGCTCATCTTGCATGCATGGTTCTACCTTCCATGTTAGTTTTAGTGTTATTTTATTGAATGGAAGTAATGATGGTGATTGTTGTTTTAGTATTTGATGAATTTCCAGCTCATGCTTTTTGTGGTTCATTGATGATGAATCACTTTGCAAATCTAGTCTGAGCTTCATTCCTTTATTGCTACAACTTAGTTCTATTGCATGTGCATGATGTGTGTGTAATATGAAAACCTGAAGTCCTTAGAAGATTGCACTAGTTTTGTGTAACTATAGGTTCCTCTTGGCCAAGAAAAACCCAATTTAGGGAGTTTTGCTACTATAGCAGCCTCCATGATGATTGTTCATTCATAGTTTCATAACCAGGAAGCTTCTCTCTTCCCTGCCCTTTTTCCATTTTTTTAATAATAACCTATGCTAAGGCTCATTGCACATTGTAAAGCAAACTCCAATGATAAAATGCAGTTTAAGACTATTGTTTGAACTTGCAGCAAATGCACAACAACTCTCCCATCTCGACAACTCCATTTGTAGATCCAACTTCCCCACTTTGTGACTCATCTGTAAGTCCACCTTGTGATTCCAGCAAATCATATGAAACAACTAAGATATTTGAAGCATTGTCAAGACCCGACATTAGAGACCTTGGGATAGTGTTTTGCAATTTGATTGTGGAAGATTATATTTCAAGAGAGGTGATTCACCTACACATTACCTGTGTTAAGAAGTGCATAATAAACACATCAACAAAACATTGAGAGGGGGGGTGAATCAGTGTTCAATAATTTTGATTTTTAAATAGATCTCTAACCATCAACAACAATAATTGAACTTCATATATTATTAGTAGCACATAATAGATGAAAACATGCAGTCACATTAATGAACACCATAACACCAGATATTTTTATGTGGAAACCCTATTAGGGGAAAAACCACGATGGTGATTAATCCACAAATTTTACTCTATTAAGAGTAAAATGAGAGAGGGGAATGCACTTGCATTCAGGTGCACTGCCTAGAGCTCACTACTCAAAGAAAGAGGCTCACTACCTTACAATTATAATATAGATTACCAAAAAAATTGAACTAAGAGTATAGCATCCACAAATGCTAGAATTCAGTTCCAATGAAGCTCAAGATCATATTGCAGATCTCTCAACCAGTTTTCTCTTTTGCTCTGCTCTACTCTGCACACAAACATTTTTTTTCCCTCAAAATAACTTTTCTATTCTTTTTTTCTTATTAATGATATACAATTACTTCACCACCCATGTACTCCTATCAGATATCATACATACACACATTCTCTATAAAATGATTTCCTTATCTTCTTTACATGTTTGCTAACCAAAAAATTCAATATATGTTAGCTTCACAACAAAATACAATATTCCTTCTTATGTCAGCCCAAATCACAAGTTATAATTTATGTGTACCGACATAATTCATCTAGACTTATAGTAGGGACCCACACCAAGGTTCAAAAAAACACTTACTTCACATAGATGTGTGATACATAATGTCAAGCATGTCAGTCACAATAGAAAATAAACCATGAATCATGCTACCAAACCTCTTTAGTTGAACTATGATTAATAAAACACCACAAAAATATTTTGTAAGATAGTGTATGTGCTAGGAAATATTTCCTAGAGATCCACACAATGAAATATTGATCTAGTGAAGTGATCAGATCAATTTAACAACCAGATGTCCTGTTCTTCACTCTCTCTATTGGTATGAACACTACTGATACTGTGGACCAAGCTGCTGAATCTAGTTGCCATAAATGACAACAAAAGTCACCAAAAATGATCTCTCAAGGCTATATGCCAACAATCTCCCCCTTTGGCATTGATGGCAACACTTAGTGAAAAATTGACTAAGTGTCAAAACCAAAAATTGATCAAGGAAAAAATTTCTACTCCCCCTATGGATGATAGGAAATTTTTCACTCCATTCTCTCCCCCTTTGACATCAATGAAAAAGCTCTACTAAATCTACTTACAATCCCTTTCTTATTCTCTCCCCTTAGATATTTTACCGTACTTTTTCTTACTTCATTCTTTCCCCTAATGCAAAAATTGATCAAAATTTGGCAACTGCTACAAAAATTTAGAAAATTATTTTATACTTAGCTTTCATTTTTGGAAGGAATTTCTTCCAAGAATCCTCTGCAATCCCAATGGCTATGATCAAGTTGTTGTTCTTTGATTTTCTGTTGATTATTTGAACAAGAGAATCAAGAATAGTTATTGCTTCTTCTAGCTTTTCTCCAGATTTAAGAATCTCAATCATTTGTTCTAATCTCCCTTTAGTTATATCTTTAACTTTCCATAGAGAATAAATGAGAGTATTCTTAGCAGTATGAACTTTGCATGCTCAATCTGCAAATTATGAACCTTCTTCTTAACGTCTCCATTCTTATCTAAAACCATACTGTAATTTTGTCTAGTCTTAATAAGCTCACTTTCAATTTCCTTAAGCTTATCCTTGTACTTCCTTACCACATTTAGGCCATCTAAGACAATAGTTAAAGACTTTATTTTCTAAATCAATGCACTCTCTCAGCTCATTCATTTTCTTCTTCAGTTTGGTAAGAGATAATCTAAACTGCATTTTTAAATGAGAAATTATTTCTTCTTCCTTCCTTTCCAGGGGCATAGACTCCATAGATATCTTGACACATTCAATCAGTTCTTCCAGGAGAACATCCCACAGACTCTCCAACTCAATATTGTTATCAATAAAGTGCCTTTCTAGAGTGTTTTCAATAAAATCCTACTCATAGGATGGTCCATTCAACCATATACCAGATATTTTTTGCAAACCATCCTCATCTTGAATGATTTGCATTATCTTTGTTTTAAACAAAGCACCTTCTTCATCACTATCTTCAGCTATTATTATTTTTGGTCCATCTAGTTTCAGTTGATCTTTGGGAATATATTATTCTTCATCCACAGCCACTTGACTTTTCCCTTTTTCTTCAGTCTTTGCAGACTTGGGTGTTGGAGGAGTGACACTAGCCATATCTCTTCTTCTCTTCTACTTCTCTCCTTTTCTGGAGGATGATCCAACCTCAGTTATTTTTATTGGAAGGGGGACAACACTTTCCCCAAACCTCTCTAATACCTTTCTAAAGAAGCTTTCATACACTTGTTCACAATTTTCAAATGAATTGTAATGATTGAAGATTTTTTTACAAAATGGCGTATTCTCTCTTGACACCACATTGTCCTTGATCAACAAATAGTTTCGAAAGTACATAATAATACATATTTCCAAAGTACCAAAATTGAATGGGTAGTCAATATCCTTCGTTAATTGAACATTCTCCATTAGTTGATCCTTCAGTAGACTACATAGATCAAAGCCTTCATTTTCAATTATCATTTTATGGGAGATATATGTAGCACCTTCCAAGGTTGATCCTTCTTGGGTTTTGAAGTAAATCTTGTATGAGATTCCATAAGCCACATACCTTGTCAAAGGATCTTTAATCAATGAAATTATCAAAGCCCTCTAGTCACCCTTTATTCATGTTAGGGATTTGACCTCAACATTGTGAATTGACTTCTATGATACATTACCAATATTGCATAGTCTCGTTAAGTATCTGATGACATCATTGGAAATTTAATAAGGTTTGTCCAAAGTGAGGATGTCACCATCCAGTTTGTTCAGGGAAAAGTGAATCACTTCCGCATTGAAAAAATGAGGATAATCACTCCATATATCCAAATTCTTGTGTTTTGATTCTTCAAGCCTTCTGAAATTGGTGAGAAATAACAAATTTCTTTCATCCCTAATCTTTTGGCTACTATACTCATCTAGGGTTATGGTACCTTTGATTTGCTTCATGTTTCATTCTGACCGGAGTTCTATCGATCACCAAATAGATGTGAAATCAATGAGCAATAGAAGTACCTAACAATTCGCCGCTAGGATGACTTTTCGCACTTTTGAAATTTTGTAGAAAAATGCTCTCAAACTATTCTCCTTCAATGCTCAGTGCAGAAATAGGGTTCAAAATTCCCTTTTATAACTTTTCCAACTTTAGTTTTTTTCGTATTAAATGTGTTGCCCTAGAAGTTTCAGTTACATTACAAACTTAGACAACAAACCAAGAATTTAACTATGGAATTATACCATTTCATCCAGTTTAGCATATGATTGCAAATACTTCCATCAATGAAAAACACAACGACTGACAACATCCAACGATTTGGTGCCAAGTATACAAGGGGGCAAGATATTTTCATGAAAAACTCCCCCTAGGCCACTGGCCTGAACTCAATTACCAGAGGAGCTACCAGAGGGGGCTTCCAGTACAACTTTATTTCCTTCATATGTTTCACTTTTCTTCACCCATATTTTCTTCATCTAATATCTTATCTCTTCCATAGATGCTTTTTCTTTTCTTTTGTTGTCTTTCTGTGAGTTTCTTCCTTGATAGACCGGACCTCTTTTATTCACGTTTTTGTTTTGGCAGAATTTTTCAATTTGACCAAGATTGTTACAATTGAAACATACCGGACCTTTGTTTCTATACTAGCCATTCAACTGATTTCCACTTGACCCGCATTGATTAAAAACATGTCCAAATCTTCCAAAGGTATAGCATTTAATGTAACTTGCACTAACAATTAGACTCTTGCATTCTAATACCTTATGACCAATTTTTTTTCATTTGAAACATTGACTAGAAAATGATAGAGTACTAGAGTTTATCTTTCTTCTACACTGAGAAGTCATATGTCCAAATTTATTACAAGAAAAGCAATATCCATTAAATATTTGAGCATTAGGTTACCTTATCGGATGTCTTCTTCCTTTGTTATTATTTTTAGGATTCTTTTGTTCAGGTCTGGAGCATTCTCCCTTCTCATATCAAGGACCTTGCTTATCATTTATATCCTTTTGACCTTTGGTTATCTCCTCAAGCTTGGTAGAACTTATCCTAAAATTTTCCTTGAATTCATTTGTAGTAGCAAGCTCATTCCCAAGAATGACTATCTATCTCTCAATCTCATGTTCATAGTTCTTGGCCTGTTGCAGTTCAATCTCCAATTGAATAGATCTATTGTTAATTCTACTGCATTCTTCAGATTTTTCTCTCAGGGACTAGGCTAGATTCTACTCATTCTTCTTTCTTTGCTCAATTTCTTTGGTAAACTTCATTTCCACAAATTCCATCTCAAGTCTTAGAGTTGCATTGTCCTTGGCTAGCTTTTCACATTCTTCTATTATCTCTTTTAGGGTTTGATTCAAATGGATATCATTTGAACCTTTGTTTTCCTTTTTCTTCAACTGATCACATAGCTCCTTCCTCTTTTCCCTTGAGTTATTTATCTTGTCCTTCAGTGATTGAATGAATTTTTTGGCATATGTAATATTTTCCTTAAGTTCCATGACCTCCGCCTTAGATTGATCAAGATCATCAAGCGCCACCATTAGCTATTGTTGAAGACCACCAACATCCATTGTAATTCAAGATTCACCTCAAGCTACTAAGCTTTAGAAGAGGAACCTACTCTGATACCAATTGTTGGACAATAGGAACAATGAGAGGGTGGGGGAGAATCAGTGTTCAATAATTTTGATTTGAAAATAGATCTATAACCATCAACAACAATAATTGAACTTTATATAACATTAGCAACATATAATAGATGAAAACATGCAGTCACATTCATGAACACCATAACACTAGATATTTTTATGTGGAAACCCTGTTAGGGGAAAAACCACGGTGGAGATTAATCCACAAAGTTTACTCTGTTAAAAGTAAAATGAAAGAGGGGAATGCACTTGCATTTAGGCGCACTGCCTAGAGCTCACTACTCAAAGAAAGAGGCTCACTACCTTACAATTATAATATAGATTACAAAAAAAATTGAACTGAGAGTATAGAATCTACAAATGCCAGAATTTAGTTCCAATGAAGCTTAAGATCATATTCTAGATCTCTCAACCAGTTCGCTCTTCTTCTATGCTCTGCTCTACACACAAACACTTTTCTACCCTCAAAATAACTGATCTATCCTTTTTCGCTTCTTGATGATATACAAGTACTTCACCACCCACATACTCCTATCGAATATTATGCATACACACATTCTATATAAAATGATTTCCTGATCTTCTTTATATATCTCTTAACCCAAAAATTCAATAAATGTTGACTTCAAAACAAAATACAATATTCCTTCTTATGTCGGCCCAAATCACAAGTTATAATTTATGCATACCTACACAAGTCAGCTAGATTTATAGTAGGGAACCACACTAAGGTTCAAAACAACACTTACTCCACATACATCCACAATGCACAATGTCAAGCATCTCATCCATAATAGAAAATAAACCATGAATCATGCTGCCGAACCTCTTCAGTTGAACTATGATTAATACAACACCACAAAAATCTTTAGTAAGATAGTGTATGTGCTAAGAAATATTTCCTAGAGATCCACACAATGAAATAGTGATCCAGTGAAGTTATCAGATCAATTTACAAACCGAATGTCCTTCTCTTCACTCTCTTTGCTGATATGAATACTACTAATACTACAGACCAAACTGTTGACTCTAGTTGCCAAAACTGCTAGCTCTAGTTGCCATCAATGACAACACTTATGACCAATTGATCCCCAAGGTGCTCAGGAATGAAAGAGCCCTTATTGCACAAGGGGGAACACATTCATATAAATAAAACCAAGACAATCGCCCATCCACTAGCTATAATGAGAAACATTGCACATGGGAAAGAAACAAAAATGTCACCAATGATGGTGTGGTGGAGGCCAAGGTCATAATTAGTGCTCCAAAGAAAAACACCCAAACCTACCAACAAAAGCAACAATCAAAACAACATGCAAACCAATGCAATATCACAACAATGAGCCAATACTCAAGTCAAAAACCTAAATGATCAAGGAGGACCACCTCCGTGAAATAGAAATTCCTCCAAGAGAAAGTACACTACCCTTGGGGAACCAATTGAAGTTGTCATGAAGAAACTAATAAACGAAAATCTCATCAAGATTCCCACTTATGAGAACTATCAGGAACCCCAAGTAAAACCATTATGGTACAATGAGAATCACCTTTGTGATTTCCACAAAATCAAGGGGCACACAATAGCCAATTGAATGAGGTTAAAAAATCCAATCCAAGACCTCATTGATGACAAGATCATAAATGTTGAGCAACTAGTTGGGAATCAGAACTTAAAGTTATACATGAATCTGATGCCTGATCATAACCAAGGGAACAACCATAGAAAACAAAAGTATGCCAATGTGAGCCATGTATATGATCATGTTGTTGTATCCATTGTTGAAATGGTCATTGTTATCACCATCAAAGGATCCAAAGCTAATTGTGGAGTCACCACATGCAGTGGCAAGGTCACCATTGTTAGACCATCATAGCCACCTAGAACATCCACCTCAAATCCAAGAATGGTTCCTAATGGTTATAATGTCCTAGACCAACTGAAAAGAACCTCGGCTCAGATCTCCATCATGGAGTTACTTAATATATCACCATCACATAGGAAAATCTTAGAGGAAGTATTAGCTTCATCCACTATCTCTGTGGATCTTGATGCTAATCAGTTCCAAGCTATGGTCGAAAATATCACCACCTCAAGCCTCCTAACATTTCTCGATCAAGACTTCGTCGCACAACCATCTCATAATCATGCACTCCACTTTGAAGTCCCAATTCATAAAAATAAAGTCAAAAGGGTCTTGGTGGGTGGGGGTGTGGGCATCAACATCTATTCCCTCAAATTAATGAAGAATCTAGGATTCTCAGAGGATGCCATTGAAAAGGGAAAGGGCATCACCATCAAAGCTTATGATGATGAAGAAAGAGTGTCTCAAGGCACTATCTAGCTCCATATCCAAGTAGGGCTAGCCATTATGGAAACAACATGCCAGGTCCTTGACCTTGATTTCCCTATTACATTCTCCTACGACATCTGTGGCACCATGGGATGTAAGCAGTCACTTCCACCTTCCACCAGTGTGTTAAGTTCCCATACCAAAATCAAGAAGTCACAATTTATGGGGATCTCAAGCCCTTTTCCTAGTGCAATAGCCTAGAAGAAAAATATTATAAAATCCCCCAAGTTCTAAAAAATGATGAAGGCCTCACCACTTTGTATGTAGACCCAACTACATTGGCCTCCACTTCTAAGAAAAAGACACTCACCATCCCTGACATATCCGAAATCAAGGTCATTATCTAAGACAATGGGTGTGGGGATTATAGAATGAAGAAAAGTGCTTTTCTCATAGGAGAGTTACCTCAATCTCCTAGGACTCACAAGCAACCCTAACCAACTAAAACATTGTCCCATACCTTCAAAGAAGATCCCTCTAGATTAAATTCTTGGGGAGATCTAAGTCAAGAAATAGTGGATAAGAGAGACATATCCAGTCTCTTATATCAAGATGAAAGGCCTATGCCTGATCTTCTATTGGATGAAAGCAACAAAGAACTACAAATTATGCTTGATATGGGCTATGACCGAAACAAGAAAATCGGGAAGGATGATAATGGCCTATTTGAACCCCTCATTCTGGAGAAACGACTAAGAAACTTTGGTCTCAAATGTACCCATCCAAGGGTGACCATACTTGGCAAAGGTGCATCAGTTAGAAAAGTAAAAACTCCCTCTCAACTATCAACAACCACCCTTCCATTACTAGTATCCACAAGTCTACCCTTAGACAGATTTACCTTTAACATAACTAATGTGTGTAGTAGTGATGAGGATCCCACAACTGAATTGCCTATGATTTTTGAAGATTCCTCCTTGCTCATGTTTAGTAACTTTTCTTTTGAGTAAAATCATCAAACCCATGAAATAAGCCTAGTCTATCCTCAGCTCATCGATTAGGACCAACAAGGACCTCCAATTCTGGAAACTTTCAAAAATGATGAGGCGCTCTCAAAATTCATGGGATTATGGCATACGGTACCATATGGAGATCACAAGGTTGGGTTCAACATCATACTAGACACACAAGCCTATTACGGGGAAATGATTGAATCCTTCAGTCGTAAAAGTGAAAATATGAGAATAATCTCTAGGTCTTTGAGTGAAAACCACACTATGTCACTCTCTGACTTGAAAATATTTAAAATAAAGGTCATATCCAACAGTGAAAACCTACTTGAGGCATTGAAGGATGAAGGATTCAATCTTCCTCTCAGTGCAATTCATTAAGAGAATTCAGTAGTATTAGCCAAGAAATGTAATACAGTTAACTTGGGAATAGAGGAACTACCACACATAACATTCTATGTAGAGTCACTTCTCATAGAAAAATAGGAACTTTTGGATGCATTCCTAAAAGAAAGAAAGAAAAACTTTGCATGGACCTATGCCAACATGCCTAGGCTTGACCCAGAGGTTGTAGTTCATCACCTAGCTATATACCCAAGAGAAAAACCTGTGAGGCTAAAGCTCAGAAAAATGCATCCGTAGATCACATAGTTGGTCATAGTGGAATTGTAAAATCTCCTAGATGCAGGTTTATATGGTCGATCGATTATTTGGAGTCAGCCTAAAATAGTGTACCTATTTCAAAGTTTGTTGGGGGCATCCATATCTGTATAGATTTCAAAGACCTCAATAAGGCATGTCCCACTTCTGAAAATTGACATGATCATGGATTTATGGTAGGACATGAGATATTTTCATTGATGGACGGGTTCTTAGGCTACAACCAGATCATGATAGCTAAAGAAGACCAACATAAAATAACCTTCACCTATCCATGGGGGACATATTTTTGGAATATGATGCCATTCGGGTTGAAGAATGTAGGAGCAACCTATTAGAGGGCCATGACACTAATATTTCATGACATGATCCACAAAACTTTGGAAGATTGCGTGGATGATATATTGGAAAAATCCAAGAAAAGATGAGATCATATAGCCACATTGGGCTCCATCTTTGATAGGTTGGAGGAATACAAAGTTAGACTCAATCCAAAGAAGTGTGTCTTCAAAGTATAGTCAGGGAAGCTCCTTTGGTACATTGTGTCCATGAGAGGAATTGAAATAGATCCTGCTAAGGTCAAAGCCATTCTCGAAATGGAGGCACCTAAAACACCAAAACAACTAAGGGGCCTACAAGGAAGACTCTAGTCCATCCACCGATTTATAGCACAACTAGCAAACAAGGTTGTCCCATACTCTCATCTACTCCATAAGGGGGTAGTGTAGACATGTGAAATTAACATTATGCATTCAATCAGGTTCATTCATCAAGGTTCCACATTAGGTCCATTCATCAATTAATCAAGTTCACCTTCATTCATTTATCAGGTAATCTCATTAATTTCCATCTCCTAAGGTCATTAATTTAAAATTAAATAAAAATTATCATCAACCTTTTAATCAAATAAATCAAACATCCATTTAATAAAATCATAATGCATATTCCATCCTTTTAAGATTTAAATAAATCAAATATTTAAGTCCTAAAAGTCAAAATCATCCTAATCATCATTAAGCTAACCTAATCCTAATTAGCCTAACCTCATCACCTATCACATCCTCTAGATAATGCCACTTGCACAAATAAATCAATTTATTGATTTATTAAAATCATCATTTTCACTCAACATGGCATTTATGGAGAATATTCCCTCAAGTTTAAAAAATATGACAAGTTGATTTGTGCCTCCAACATTGCATTTTCTCATTTTCTTGTCCCCCTCTAAAAATTTAGTTCCCAAATTTGAATTTGAAACTCCCTCTCATGGGCACACTTCCCAAATCTTGCACATCCCTTGGCCTATCACCACTTGACAAGTGGCCTCTTCTCATTGGTGGATCTTTAGTCCCACATTCACCCATTTGGCCAATCTCTCATTAAGAAAATATTTAAATGAAGGCCTTAATCTTCATCAATCCATCTACAACTTTTATGCAAAGTCACTCTCTTGGTTTGAGAACTAATTTTGCTCTTCATCATATTGGCATTTGCATCATTTTAGCTCTTGAGCAAGGATTGGGAAAGGGTCATTTGCACATTTGACACCAATCCAATATGGAATAGGTGATTGTCTTTCTTTTTTAATTTCTTCTTGATCTTCTTTCTATTATTTGTGGCATTTCTTGAGCATAGACATGTTATTTCATAGAGGTATTTGCAAATTTGCATGTTTAAACTAACCCTTCTAATGAGTGTTTGAGGTTGGTTTCATTTGCATATTTTTAGGTAATTCAGGTAGCATACAAGTGTGATGAAAAGTGTGATCGATCCTTCAACAAGATCAAGGAGTATTTAGTCACACCACCAGTACTCATGCCACCAATTCTAGGAAAACCTTTGATCTTATACATATCAGTAATAGTGGCAACTCTTGGCACTCTCCTACCACAACACAATGAAAATGGGAAAGAGAGAGCTATCTATTATATCAGCAGAACTATGGTGGGACATGAACTAAACTATACATCCATTGAGAAATCATGTTTAGTAGTTTTATTCAAAACAAAAAAGTTTAGGCATTCAATGTTGTCCCATTAGATAAAGCTTATCACAAAGATAAATCCACTCAAATTCCTACTCTCTAAAGCAACGCTTACAGGGTGGATAGCCAAGTGGGTTATCATCCTCACAAAGCATGACATTGAGTATGTGGAGGGAAAGGCCATCAAAGGACAAAAAATTGCAGATCAACTGGTAGAGGCACCAATCTACTCAGAAAATCCACTTGTCTTAGAATTCCCCGATGAATCAATCTTCAACCTAAGTGTAGTGGATTACTGGAAAATGTACTTTGATGGATTCTACACTTAGCATGGATTAGGGGTAGGGATCTTCTTCATCACCTCACAAGGAGATTGCATTCTAGAATCATACAAGTTGTCATTCCCATACACAAATAACATACTGGAATATGAAGCTCTTGTCATAGGGATAAGAATAGTAGTGCAATGGAAGATAATGGTACTCAAGGTATACAAAGATTCACATATCATAATAAATCAATTCAACAATGAGTATCAAACAAAGGATGACAAGTTGACTCTCTACAAGAAATTGGTGGAAATTCTTAAGGAGATCTTCATTGATATTACATTTGAGCTGCTATCAAGAGCAAAAAATAGAGTGATAGATGCAATGGCTACAATTGGATCACTCCTAGAAATCCCACATGACATCCAAAAGCAAGAATTCCTCATAGAGCAGCTTCTCATGCCTACATTTGATGTACCAGAGTCTGAATTTGTGTGTGAAATCATTTGTTCTGGTGATCCCTAGTACCATGATATATACACTTATCTAGGAATAGGAGTCCTCCCAACTGACATAACCCCGAACATCAAAAGAGCCTTTGTCAAAAAAGCATCCTGTTTTGTCATCCTAGGAGATACCCTTTACTGTAGAAGCATTGAAGGGACCCTATTATGTTGTTTAAACACTTAGGAGGTATTGACTACCTTAACCGAGGTACACAACGACATTTGTGGTTCACACTCTAGTGGTATGACCTTGCCCAAGAAATTGCTAAGGACGAGGTACTATTGGCCCACAATGGAAAGAGAAGAACATGACTATGTCAAAAGATGTCTACAATGTCAGCAGCATGGGGACCTCATCAATGCACCAGCTCAAAAGCTTCTCCTGATTGTCACACCTTGTCCCTTTTCATAGTGGGGGATCGATCTCATTGGAAAAATCACCCCCACCTCATCCAGTGGACACAAGTTTATCATCACTGCCACTAAGTATTTCACCAAGTGGGTCGGAGCCATCCCCATGACATAAATCACTGGAAAGAAGATATCAAATTTCATCCTGAACAACTTAATTTTTCATTATGGTGTCCCTCAAGCCATTATCTTAGATAATGGGACACCTTTCAATAATTGGGATGTCTATGACCTATGCCATAAGTTCAAAATCCAACATCGCTTTTCAACCCCTTACTACCCCCAAGGAAATAGCCAAGCTGAGGCTACAAATAAGACCATCCTAAAAATCCTTAAAAAAATGGTCAATGAAGTTGGTTGTGATTGGCATCTCTAATTGAATCATGCCCTATGGGCCTATTGAACAAGTATGCGCACACCAACAAGTGCCACTCCTTTCTCCTTGGCCTACAAATTAGAAGCCATATTACCCATTGAAATTGAGCTCCCATCACTAAGAATATCACTACAGAATCTCATCACAGATGAGGAATATTGGGTGTCAAGATTGAATGAGCTGGAATTGCTAGATGAGTGGCGTATGGATGCTTTAAACCATTTGCAAGTGTACTAGAACTGACTCAAGTAGAGTTACAACAAGAAGATTAGGATTCAAACATTCCAAGTAGGAGAACTTGTGCTGAAGGAGAACCAGAAGAACATTCCAAATCCAAATGGCAATGGAAAATTTGAACCCAATTGGTTGGGACCTTTTTTCATCACAACAAGTTACAAGTCAAGGGCATATTAGTTGTCAACACCTGAAGGAAAACCTCTGCAAGAGCCCATGAATAGCTCCCATATTAAAAAGTTGTATGCTTAATCCTTCCAAGGTATAAAACCAAAAAAGTAAAAAAATTAGAAAATGTCCTAAAAAAATGGTCACCTTGGTGAAAACCTAGAAAACAAGCATCTTGGTGACAACAAAAAAATCAAGAAAGAAAAAAAAATTAAAAAAATAAAAATGATTAAAAACAACGAGAAAAATCATCCTCTCGTGATAACCGCTTTGGCGGCACTTTGGGAAAGTACCCTGGTGAAAACCTGGCAAATAGGGGCCTTGTGTAAATAAGTGCTTTCCATCCACCAGGATTTCAGTGGCTCATTTTTCATCATCCATCCATTACACTTCCTTCATCCATCACATTCCATATCTCCATCCATCACTCATCTGCGTCTGTATCATAGCTTGGTCCTATGTTCATATCGTGATCCCTCCTAGTACTACTCGGCCCATCCTCAAGGTTAGTTTGTCCCGCCTTTATTGAAGTATTCTATTGCATTATGTTGGGGGCATGTTCTCTTCAGATTGGATACGTGTATATTTTGAAAGTCTTCCTAAAAATCAGAAAATCCAAAAACATCAAAAAATCAAAAAATCAAAAAATGTTGAAAACATATCAAAATCCAAAAACAAGTCAAAAGGTCAAAAAGTAAAAAATAGAGTCATCTTTTCAAACTATGGGTCTCTAAGCTTTGAACGTAGGCAAGTTTTATCTTTGATCATCCCCCGAGACACTTAGGTCAGTCCTTTAGGAGTCCATCATAATAAATTGGCAATTCATTTGTTCATATCTCATCAAATAATCGAGTTTGTGTCAGTCAAACTACATGGTCTCCGCATGTATAATGTAGGAAAGGATAATATTTGATCAGCCCCTGAGGCCCCTAGGATAGGTCTTTAGGTTAGTCTCTTGGTGAAAATCTTACAAAACCCCAAAACATTTGAAAATTTGAAAATCAAAACATCTGTAAAATCTCAAAAATACCAAAAACAACCTCAAAACATTTTAAAAAACTCCAAAAGCATCCAAATATTTGAAAAAATCCATCTATCTCATCTCGCTTTCACCCAAAATAAGAATCACTCATAATAAGTCAATTGTCATCCTCAATATTTGATAACACAGTTGGAAAGAAGTCTAGCAGGTTAAAAGTGAAAACTCAAACGTCAAGGTCTCAAGTCTAGGTTAGTATGTAAACAAGTTGGTCAACTCTTAGTATTAAAAGCCTATCATCCAATTAGTTCCAAATCAATCATTTGATAACATCATGTCCTAGGATGCATCTTTCCTACAATGGAAATCAACATCATGCATCAACGTAGTTTAGTCTTGGCTAGCGGTATTGAAGAACATTAGCTTGTTTGTTTACTTTATATTTGTCTTTTGACTTATCTTTTTGTGCTTATTTTGATGACCTCTCGATGATGTCCCAAACTAGGGGATTTAGAGAGAACGAAATGAGCCAACAATCATTATCTTTTTATCTATTGTGCTTGTTGGATATTCTTGTAATATAACCTTGGTCATATGTGCTTTGTTTGGGTGTAGGGAGGATGTTTCAGGTGTCTTGTTGACTACATAGGAAGGCTTTCCTTTCTATGTTTTGGTCTAAGATGTTTGGAATATCTAAACTAAATTTTGAAGAAGGTTTTGTGTGTCAGGTGTGAATAGAAGTACTCCTATCTAATTCTCGAGTCAAAGTTCATCACACTAGATGCAACACCATCCTGGTTCTTTATACCTTGATGCATTGTGCCTATGTGTATTATCAAACATAAGGTAAATGGTCCTTTTAAATCTTAATCTTGGGTAAGAAAATCATCATCATCATCATCATCATTGTCATCGTCATCATATTTTGACTTGTTGGAGTCTCGTTCTTCTATCTTCTTTCCACACTAACATGCTACCATGATAGTTAATCACAAATTGCATCCATCCTGCATCCAAAAACCATTAGCATAATGCATATCATAACGTGACCTATAGGAAAGACCGATCATCTCACATGCATTGCATTTCATCATTGCATAATAAAGATTGGTTATTCTAAGCATCTCATAAACCATACATTTTCATTCATTGCATAAGCATAAAAGGAACCATCACATAGACATTATTAACTCAAATCATATACATCATCAAAGAACCCATTGAATCATGACATATACATCAAAATATAATTCATTTACATCCATTACATAACCATATAACATCACATACATATCATCCATTTGCATCATTTATATATTACCATACCATGTACATCATATCATGTCATAAACATAAGCATCATCATAATTAAATATGTCAATACATATACATCATTATAAAATGCATCATCGTATTACATCATGCACATCATCATATCATAAATACATCACCATATCATACATGAGAAAAATAATGAAAAAGAAAAAGATTGCATCTCATACATTTTATCATCATCATCCATTAAGCACCATAATATAGATATGTTAGCCTAAGAATCTGCATATCATAATAGTTGCATACATCATCATAATACATGAAAAAGATACTGAAAAGAAATACATCCATAAGTCACTACATCACATCATCATAAAGAAACATACATTGCATCGAATCATATAGAATCACATCATACATCACATAAGATAGAATCATTGCATCACATATAAACCATCGCATATAGAAAGTAAGAACATCACATCATGCATAAATAAAATAGGACACATCACATCGAATTGAATCATCGCATATCATATATCATCAAAATAATATACACTGTCATGGTAAAAATTGAGATCAAGTGTGTATCAATCAATATATAGTACAATCACCCATGGGGCTATAAAAAACAAGCTCATAGATCTCAAAAAGAATAAATGTCTCTGATAAAAATGAGCTAGCGTTGATAGCTGTTCCCCTCACTCGGTGGATCCTGCCTTTGTCTGGTCTCCTGTGAAAAATATGGAACATGGGTAGCTAATGGCATAGACAGATGGCAGTGTACTCTGTAATAATAAGCCTCTTGTACCACCTCATAGTACAGCCTGGCAAGGATGGTCCTGCCTTGTGTGGCCTCTAGCTGTTGACGATGGCCAATCACCTATGCCAACTGTAACCCAATGGCCTGTCTTTGCTAGATGTCTTGGTCCCGCTTTGCACGGGCCTAATCTCGCTTAGCTGTCAGGGTGGCAACCTGTGCCTACAACTATAATATCTAGCCATCCTTGGGATCAAGCTGTGATGTTGGCTAGACAGGTGGCTAGTCTTGATGCCCATCACCATCTCTCGGTGGCATCGACTACCTATCCTAGTGACCATCCATGGGCTGATCCTAATGCTCGTAACTGTCTCTCTATCCCATCCTACTTTGGTTGCTGCTCTGGCCACCATGGAGGTGTGCCATCTCCCCTTCAACCTCACCCTCTTCTGCCATCTCCATCCCCATCACTATCTCTGCTTCCTCGGCCATGCCCCCACCTTGCGGACTAGCCTCTGGGTCTCCTCCGTGGAAAAAGTGCTCCAGGTATTGGCAATCAAAACCAATCTCTATATGATGTCTCGCTGTGTCAGCTCTCTACTAATGCAGTCATCATACCCAATTGCATCTAGATAATTGGGGCATAGGTGGCATACCATAATCCAATGGCTCCCAAGTGTTCCTAGAGGACCTTGTATAACAGGGGGCCTGAGTCAATCTACTCAAAATAGATGATTTGTGCTCTTGTGAATGCAATGGCTCTATGTCCTCCTGCATTAGGAAAGTCACCGCATCAAGTTTCATAAAAAATCATGATATTGTTTGAAATTTTCACACCTAAAACAACATATGCGTCATTGTTTGCAGTGGCAATGCTATTTGGAAGCTTTAAAATGCACCACTGGGAGCCAAAAAGTTCCAAACTATGTCGCTGTGACACAGTTTGAAGGTGACCTAGTTTGGCCCCTAACCCTAAAATCCAAACAGGACTGTCATGACACAATTTGTAGGTGTGGCACAATTTGTGACCTTATCCCTAATTTCTAAAGTGCATCACCACAACGCAACTCACATCAGTGGCACAGTTTAGGCCTATCCGATGCCAATTTGAGCATTTTAGTGGCACTATATAGCAATGCTTGACTTTGTGGACTTCTAGACCCTATTAAATGCACTCAAAAAATGAAATGAAAAGATGGGGCAAGATGACTTACCATTGGTCCTATGTCAAGAAGCCTCTTGTACACTCGCATGTAATCGAAAATGTGGCGGGGAAGCACATGTTGCACCATCTCGATCAATACTTAAAGCTCAAATCCTAGGAATTCTAAAGGCTATGTGTACAAATGAATTAGAAGTGGCCCTTAGAGGCCTATTTAATCCTAAAAGTTAGGGTTTTTTTACCCTATTTAACCATTTGACTAGGGTTTTGGACCCCCAAGCCTATTTTTTCCCAATCAAAGGCTGGTTTGCATCATTTTTTTCACGATTTTGTACATTTTTGGCATCCCATAGCCTTTTTGGATCCGTAAGGCACCTTGTCCTCTTTTTTCGCAAGATCACCCAAAAATAAAAATTTCTATCTGATTTCTCGAGGGGGAAATATATTAGCATGTTTCTTCTCGACGGGGCAACAATGGGGCATTTTAAAAAAATGATTTTTTTTTAATTTTGGTCGAGACAAGTTATTCTTTGAACTAATTTAGTGAGTACTTTGCTTCAAAGAAGGGAAAAATGTAGACACGAAAAATGTACCAATCACACTTGATCCTGATTACTAACACTACTTCGTCTTGAATCATCCCCTTTGCTAATAATTTAATTAGATAGTCTTTATTTGATTAAATTTATCATATTTCATCCCTTAATTAAATAAATCAAGTTTATCTAATTAAGTCATCATATTCTATTAATTGAATAAATCAATGTTATTTAATTAACCCTCTAGTCTCTATTTAATTAAATAATCCATTTTATTTAATTAAATTTCTAAAGTCATTCTATTAAATTAAATCAATCTTTATTTAATTTAATCTAACATCATCCCTCTTTAATTAAATAAATCAAAATATTTATTTAATTAAGTCTAAATTCACATTCCTCTCAACTTTGATTTAAATCAATACAAAATATAAATCAAATTGTCACATCAACTAATCTCCTTTTAATTTAATCAAATCTTAATTAATTAATCTTAATCACTCTAATTCTCTAGATTTTTCCACTTTCTCAATAAATCATTTCTTTTGATATAGTAAATCTTCTAATTTCTCTCAACATGGCATCAAAAAAGGAATATTCCTCCAAGTGGATTTTGTCCTTCCAACAAGGCATTCAATATCTCTTACATGTCCTTTTGCATTGAGCTAAGTGGCATTTAAGTCATTTCTTTCTCCCTCCAACATGCCATTTCATAAATTTGAAATTCCACCTAATATCATTTATTAGCACATTCATCAAAATGTGCTCCACCTTTGTCCACTCACATGTTGACAAGTGGCTTAATGTTATTGGTTGGTCTTTTATCCCACATTCATTGATTTTTCCTCATTCTCCAACATTCTCATCTATAAATAAGAGGCCTTCTTTTGTATTTTGGATCCACAACTTCATGTAAAGTCATAATATTCATATTTTGAACTTTTCTCATCCATCCATCATCCATTTTCAAGTTTTATAGCTAGGTTATGTAGGATTTTCTCCAAGGAAGCATCAATCTTCATCAAATTCATCACAAAGCTTACAAGGGATTGGGAAAAGGTCATTTTCCACATCAAAATGACACCAATTCCCCCATGGGATTGAGAATTGGATCATCTAAATAGGATTTAATATATTCTTTCATTGTGTTCTTCATTTATTTCTTATTTTGATACTTCTAATGAATTGCATGGGGAATCTTAGTTCTAACTTGCATATGTGACTAACATTGTGTTTGTGTAGGTCTAGGATCAGGGTTCACAAGTACATCCTAGGCCAAGATTCTTTGGACGTCTCTCAGGAATGATGTGCTATAGCAAACCATTGTCATTTTGACCTAGTTTCTTGTTCTTGTTATATCGCCATCCCTTCATTAGTTGCAACACTTTATTGTCATCTTCCATAGGAAAAGCAAGAATGGGTCTATTATCTTGATAGAGTAGTTTAGAGACATCCTCCTCATTGACAACTTCAAATCCCACCACTTGGTGAAGGTGGCAGTTTCCATCTTTAATGTTTCGGCCAATTTGGTAATAGGTGTGGATTTCCCATGATATTTGGGAGGAGGTAGCTCTTCCAACACAAAAGTGTCATCCATTAGTTTATAATCTCCACAACCATCATCTTGGGTCACTACTTTGATGTTAGGAATTTTTTTCACAATGGGTGTTTTTTTTTCTAAGGTAGATGCAAGGGATGATGGGTCAATAAATGGGGAGGATGGTGTAGGCCCTTCATCATTTTTAGGGATTTGGGTTATTTTGTAAAACTTGGCCTAAAGATTCTTGCAGTAGGAAAAGGGCTTATGATCTCCATGGATGGTAACTTCTCTATCCTCAGAAGGAAACTTTACACATTGACGATAGGTTGAAGCTACACCTTTTAGGGCATGGATCCATGGTCGGCCAAGCAAGACATTGTAGGGGAGATCAAGGTCTAACACTTGACATGTTGTCTCAGTAATGGCAGGTCCCACTTGGATGGGCAGCATGATGATTCCTTGTGATACCCACTCTTGATCGTCATATGATCTGATGGTTGTACTCTTTTCTTTCTCAATAAAATCCTCTGAATAACCCAAATTCTTGACCAACTAAATGGTAAAAATATTCATACTAGCATGTCCATCTACTAAGACTCTTTTAATCATGTTCTTATGGACAATAACCTCAAGGTTTAAAGCATAGTTATGAGATGGTTGTGATGGTAGGTCTTGTTTCAAGAAGGTAAGAAGATGAGGGATAGTGATATGTCCTACCATAGATTAAAACTTCTTTGTATCCATATCCTCAAGGATGGATGATGGGGATAAAGATTTCTCTAAGATTTCCCTATGTGCAGGGGATAGCCTCAATAGTTCCAAGAAATAAATTTGTGCTGGGGTCTTCTTAAGCCAATCCAAGAGATTATATTTTCTAGGGTTTGATGTTGGAAAAGTAGGTTGTGCCATAGGTTGAGATGGAACTCCTTGGATGGTGACTTTTCCATGTTGCGTGGTGACTCCACACTCCGCACTAGGTACTTTTATGGTGACAACAGTGACAAAATTGTCATAGGAAGTGACTACATTGGAATAGACATGTTGCACATTTATGTAATCCTTACCTTTTCTGTTGTGATTTGGCATGGGGTTCTTGTATATCTTGAGATCCTAGTTATCGACTGGTAATTCAATAGATATGTCTCCATTCTTGATAAGATCTTGGATAACATTCTTGAGTTTCATGCAATTTGATGTTTTGTGTCCTTTGATTTTATGAAAGTCACAAAGGTCCTTTTCATTGTACCAGGGTGGTTTATCCTATGGTTCTTGGTAGTTTTGGAAATTAGGAAGCGTTATCAAGTTTGACTCTACCATTTTCTTCATGATAGTTTCAATTGGTTTTGACAACTATGTGTATTTGCATTTTGGATAGTTGTTCTTGTTGGGAGTTTGTTGTTGTTGCATTATAGTGTTATTGATTTGAGTGTTTTGGGATGGTGTGGTTTGTTGTACGATTGGTTGAGCACTAGTCGTTTGATTGTTGTTTGGCCTAGGAGCAATTAGGACCACCTTAACACCTACTATTCCATCATTCATCACATTCTTGTTCTTATCCCAAACACAAGGCTTGTCATTTGAATTGGTTGATGGGTTGTTTTCTTTGTATGTTTGATTATTTCCCTATGAGATTAGAGTGTGCTCGATGTTAAGGGCTCTAGGGACAAGTTTTGAATAGGTGGTAATGCACTACATTTTCAAGTGGAAGGATAAATCGAGATTCACATTCGCTATGATCCCCACTTGTTGTTCATCAAGAATGGTCACTTCCTCTTACTAGCCCTTTTCCTCCATCATTGTAAGAAATTGGAAAAAGATTCTCCTTTTTTTTGTTTGAGAGTGTACAACTCTTCTAGGCTCACATCCATGTCAAGATTAAAGGAGAAGTGATCTATGAATTTATCGATGATTTCTTGGAAGGTTTTCATACCTAGAGGCAACTGATTAAACTAGTCAATGGTTGGGCCTATCAAGCTTTGTGGAAAGAGGCACATCAAATAGGACTCATTGTAGGTGACCTCCATACACATGACGTTAAACTCTTCAAAATGGTCCATAGGATCTCCTCTCCCTTTATATTTATCAAATTTGGGGACTTCAAAACTAGGAGGGAAAGGTACCATTATGATGCTTTGATCGAATGGATATGGGAATAGGTTTTGTTGTGTATGGGGCTTCTTCCTTTTACCCATCCAGATATCCTACATTTATTGTGTTAACACATTAAGTTGTGATGCTACATCTTCTTGTGGGTTGGGTGGGGGAACATATGTTGCATATTGTGGGATGGCAGATGGATTGTATGTGGGTTTTTGATATGATGATGTGTTTTATGGCGAGTATTGTGGCATAAGATATTGTGAAGGTGATGGTGGTGGAGGTGTATATGTTCCTAACATGTTTGTATTGATGATGTTCTATTGAGGGCTATAGTACAAACCCTATTGTTGTTGTTGTTGTTGTTGTGTGAGAGCTTGTTGTTGTTGGTCATATTTTTGGGCTTGCTATTGGGCTTTTTGTTGCTGGGCCACTAGGGTTGCTTGTTGTGTTGCTAAGGTTGTTTGGTGTTGTTTTTGGGCCACTAGGGCTTGTTGTTGGGACTACTGTTAGTTTTGCACCACTAGGGCTTGTTGTGCTTGCTATTATTGTTGTTGTGATACTAAGGATGCTTTTTGGGTTTGTTATTGTTATGCTGCTAAGGCTACTTGTTGGGCTTCTTATTGTTGTTGTGCTACTAGGGTTGCTTGTTGTTGTTGTTGTGCTATTAGGGTTGCTTGATGTTGTTGATGTTGTGCTGCTAGGGCTTCTTGTTGTTTTTTTAGTTGTTGTGTTGCTAAGGTTGCTTATTGTTGTTGATATTGTTGGACAGCTTGCTGATAAGCTAAGGCATGTTCTTGCAATGTAGGATTGGTTGGTTGTTGGGACATCTGTGATGGGTTTTAGGTATTGATGTTTTGAGTGGGCTATGAGTTGTTAATGAGAGGTTGGGGGTTCCCTTGGTTTATCATGCCTTGCAAGATGGTGGATTAGAATGGGGGAATGTAAGTTTGAGGCCTCGTTTGATTTTGCATGACATAGGGGACCAATGGGAAAGATGATGAGGGTGCCATTTGGTATTGTAATGGAAATGGCACATTTAGACCTTGCAATTGATTAAAAGGGTTCCCTTGACCAATGGGTAGGGGGTTCCCTTGCTGTGTTTGAGGTGGGACCAAGATATTACCATGGTTGATGGGGTTTGTGACCAAGGGGTTGTGTTGAGTTGGGTTGACGGTAGATGGGATGGATGACCCAATGTGACAGTTCAAGTAAGATGTCCCTATTTGTGTTAAGGGATAATTTTACATAAGAGTGTTGACATACTCTTGTTGGTATATTTGAGACACTTTTCCCATACTATGTTGCATGATGTTGGGCACACTTGTGGTTCTTGTGGAGATGGATGAGGAAGGTTTCCATCGATATGTCGAGGTTGTCATGGATTCATTAAGTATAAGTGGTTTATGTGGATGTAGGGGGGTGTTTAGGAACATTAAGAGCACCAAATTTAGGTGTCCAAGTGGTGTTTTGGGGTGGATTGGTGTTGATGGTATCCACAAGTGTGTTGCTTTCCAAAGGAAGAGTGTGATCAAATTCCTTAGCAAGACTAGTTGCAAGACTAGGAGTTAGTGTTTTTTTTGGCCCTAGTGATGGAGTTGATGGAAGCATGGATGAAGTTAAGCCTTTTGTCAAGCCTTATGCTGAAAAAGATGGGGGAATCGAAGTTATTTTCTCTATGGCTTGACGTTCTTTCATATACTCAAGGATTTCTTCTTTGGTAAGCTCAAATGGATTGCTCATAATGTCTTCTACCTCATATGGTCCCACCAGATCTTGGGATTGTTGTGAGGAGGTAGAATGACTTCTTGGATCAAATTCTTGAGGTTTGGTATCACTGATGATGGATGTGACCTTGGTTTTCCCCATGATTCTCTTATGTTGTGATCTTGTTGTTATGATAAATTATGGGTCACCTATGGGAGATTTATGTTGGGATTTATAATGTTTAAACTCTCTAGTTGACTAAAATTTAGGTAAGAGGGCCCCTCTAAGTCATTTTAGAGAAATGATGTGAAGTGGATGATGAAAAAGGGTGAGTGATATGGGGAGTTATCTTTGCAAACATTTTGGGACAACACTTTTATACTATAGGTTTGATGTCTGATGTTTGGATAAAAGATGTTAATGAACTTGCAAAAATTTAAGGTAGACTTGTGACCTTTAAGATAAACTAGTACAAACATGATAACTAACTTAACCAAATGCACGGAAGAGGATCCATTTCACATACAACATAGCTAATTTAGGGGATTGGTTTAATGATCTACAAGTCAAAAGTGTTGGTGTGTTTGAAATTTCACAAAGTTTGGTGAAGTGAAGTGTGAAAGATGATAAGGGGTAGATGAATATTTTTGACCCAATGATGACTTAGAATGAACCTTTGTTTTACAAGACCAAGGTAGTGAGAAACATGCTAGACCTCTAAAGTGATCAAACCCTAATAACTCAATTTTTTAAAGAGGTGCTTGTGAAATGTGTAGATCTGATTTGTTTATGTAAGAACGTAGATACAATCTCCTTATTGATCTATCTCAGTTGCGATTATTTTTTAAGATACATCTCCTAATATACTTTGAACTATGATGCCTAAGTTTGAAATGGTGGAATGTAGACCTTCTCTTGGGGATTTTGATTTTGTAGGAGATCATTTAAGACAAACACAAGATCATGAAAAAGAGGATTTTTTTTCCACACGAGAGGTGGTAATATGAGCCTTTCGATTGCAATATTGGCTTTTTACTCTTGTTTGTCTAAGATGTTTGTTATGTTTCTCCACTGGCTTGGTGTTTCCTTTGTTTCAAAAGTGTAGCTCCTCTAACTACTAATTATATCTATTTGTTCTACCTCAATCAGTTCAAATTTTGGTTGTATGATAGTTGGTGTAAGATTTGGTTGTTTAATTAGAGCGATTAGATGCCAAATGGTCATGTGTGGGGTTCAATTTGTCAATTTCTCTTGCTTAAGTTTCAAACTAAATTTCTATATCAACAACATCATTCATTTCATAAATTCCATTATGTGAAAATCATGAAGTTAGGAGCATAGTTACCTATGTCCAATTTGGGAAGTATGGATTGAGATATAAGTCAAGATATTTAAAAGTCTCTAAGGATAAAAATCCTTAGGACAAGCATCAATATCAAGGCTTTTCAAAGGGTATCCATGCTTAGACCAAAGGGTTTGGAATTTAGAGAAAGATTGTTGATGTTTGTTTGCAATTTTTTGGAACCAAGCAAGTGTTTAACTGACTCACAAGCATTTACAATCCTAGTTTGAGTGAGTATCATATTTCTTAGTAGGCTTACCAAAAACTAAACATGGTAAGTAACTTCTTGAAATAGTGTTATTCCAATGCACTACCTTAAAATACATTTTGAAATTAGACTTGGTTAGCCACTACAAAAAAGTTTTTTAATGACCATATTCAGGATAAATTGGTGATATAGATGTGGTGATTCACTCAATTAATAGTCCCCCCATCCCTTAACAATATCTAAGGGTTTTGACATATCACATGGATACTAAGGGAGACATTTGTTGGTATGGGACAGTAACACCAACTTGGTAAATGAATTTAGTCACACCAAATTATTTATATAGCAGACCAAAATGAAAGTACCACTTGGGTTGTTCCCTCTCACAAGTTGGGACACAAAACCTCTAAATGTAACATATATTGTGAAGCTTAAAATGCTTTTTTTCACCCAAGATTTCCCAAAGGCGCAAGGGGAGAAGATAGGAACTTCCAAGAAGAAAAGTATACTTGTGTGTTTTTCTTCACCCAAGATCGCACAAAGTGCAAGGGGAGAGGATACACACAAAAATAATGTGCAAGAAAATCAAAAACATGTTCATTTTAACTTTAAAAAGCATAATGAATTTGTTTTAAGCACCAAATGAAGTGTTTAGATTGTCTTGTTCAATTTTAAACCTAATATTGCAAAATGAGGATATGAGGGTTTAGTTTTAACCAATTTGAACATTTATTTTAAACCCAAAAGAAAATTTAGTTGGTCCTAAAACATATAATAAAGCATCATAAATGGGTTATAATTGCACCATAATTGTAAAAATACTTGTTACAATATATAATAAAATGATGATATTCTCCTTCACTCCAAATTTTATTGCCCAAACCTACAAAACCAGTTAGCCTCAAAAACAAAAAATAGAAGTTAGTGACATAAATAAAATAAAATCAATAAATTAAAAACATGTCAAAATTTAGGTTGAGTTTTGTTTACCAGTAAATAGAAATGCTAAAATTAATTGCATCAAAGAATTCCCATCAAATGTGTTGCTATATCGCAAGTGTGTTGTTGTATTGAAAAATTGAATGCATCACTCTGCAGTAAACAATGACATCAATAGCATTGCCAAATCAAATGTGTCACTAAATAAAAATTCATAGCACAATGAAAAATAAGTTTGGCATCACTATTTTAATACGTTGTAATGAAATTTAATAAGGCATCACTAAATTAATTATGCATCATTGTTTTCAAACCCAATGTGTCACTATATAGTGACACATCCTAGATGCATCAATGAATCTTCAATAGCATTGTTCAATCTACAAACACAAGGAAAATAAAAATCTAAAGAGAAATTTATTAGATTGATTAGTAAATGCCCTCCTTCTAGTGCCAAAATGTGACCAATGTCATAATATAGGTTAACTACACTTGATCCATATGGATTCAAAGCATATTTAAGCCACTGAGCATCAATCCCAATAAGATATTCAATGTAAATAAAAATGAAGAAGCCATTAAACTAACATTCTAAAACATGAAAGATTGAACTTAAACATCTATTCTGAGCCACTGAATCTTATCATATTTGGTGAGTGGTGTCACATTGATGTGGAATGGCGACCCTTTCCCAATCCCTTGGATAATATGAGTCTTTCCAATCAATTTCATTGATTAAAATTAATGGAAACTGATGAAAAAGATGAATGAAAGCATGATTAAAGCTATATTAATATGATAAAAGCTAAGATGATCGATGTGAGTGTATGAAAATCTAATATAAATGTATGCAAGATTTGAAAGATTAAAACCCTAGTTTCAAAATATACTAAATGGATGCAACTAAGTTGCCATGGAAGCCATTAATGGATTATTTTAAGTTACTAATCTGTAAAAGATTAACCTAAAATTATTTTAAACATAAAACATGGATGCAAATGAGAGTGATTTTCAACAACATAAGTTTGCTCTGAAAAGGCAGATCCCTCTCCAATAAATGCAAGGTCTATTTGATATAATAGGAAAAAAAGGAACCAATAGTCTAGATTGAAAGAATCAATCAATGGTCAAGATGGAAGGAAAATGGAGGCATGGATCATGGATTCCCATCAAGGGTTGAGAATGCAAGTTGATATTTAATCAAGGGTTCACAATCATGCAAAGAAGCACACTTTCAAAACTTGCTCAAGAAGTTTGATGAAAGTTTGTTATAAGGAAGAATATTCCTTTTTTCAAATGAGTGGAGAGGGAGAATATTCTCATGAATGAGGAAAATTAGTATTTATTTAATTAAAACCAAATTTTAATGTGCAAAAGGGGAAGGAATATTCTATGAGAATATTCCCTTTTGGAGAATGTGCAAAGGAGGAATATTCTCAAGGAATATTACCTTGCAAGTGAGAGAGCTAGAATTAATTAGTAATTTGATAATTAAAACAAAGTTTCAATCATGCAAATTAGAGGAATTTATGATATTCATTAAATAATTAACTTATTTAATGAAAAGGAGTCAAAATGATATTTAATCAAATAATTAAGATTATTTAATTTAAATTAGAGGATTTAGGGTGTTAAAATTGAATACTTTGATTTATCCAATTTAACAAGACCACAGGTTAGCATGAAAGGGGCAGGAATTAACCTAATGAGATTAATTAGATTAATAGATGAAAATGATGCAATTAATTAAATAGCTAGGCTAATTTAATAAATTAAGTGAAAAGAGGATGGATTTTAGGATGAAATAGTGTTAGTATATGAAATTCGAGTGTGTAATATCATTTGGGACATTTTTAAGCATCTACAAAAGCAATACCACTAACCTACATAACAAGAAAGTAGATATCTATGTTTATCCTAAATTACCTTATCTATCATTATGGTGTTCCTCAAGCCCTTATCACATACAATGGAATATCTTTTAAGAATTAGGATGTCTATGAACTATAGCATCAATTCAATATCCATCATCACTTTTACACTACTTACTACCCCCAAGGAAACATTCAAGCTAAGGCTTCTATTAAAACCATCATTAAGATCTTAAAGAAGATAATCAATGAAGCTAGTCATGATTGACATAATTTACAATTAAATCCCACCTTGTGGGATTACCGAACCAACATCTACACACCCACAAGTGCTATACCATATTCCTTGGTTTATCAAACTAAAGCCATCCTACCTATTGAGGTCAAGCTCCCATCCCTAAGATTTTTACTACAACATCTAATCACGAATGAAGAATATAGAGTATCTAGGCCAAATGAATTGGATCTATTGGATGAACACTCGCTTGAAGCATTGAATCACCTATAAAACTATTAGAACAAACTTAGAAGAATCTATAGTAAAAAGATCAAGAGTTTGTGCTTCTAGGTAGGAGACCTTGTCCGAAAAGAGAATCAGAAAAACATGTTAGATCAAGATAGCAAGGGAAAATTTGAGCCAAATTGGTTAGATCCTTTCATTGTCACAACAAGAAAAGGCTTAGGAGCTTATCAACGATCCACCCTAAAGGAGAACCCTTGTAAGAGCCCATCAACAACATACACCTCAAAAAAAATTATCCTAGCCCATGAAGGGTATAAAAATAAAAAAAATCCAAAAACATTAGAAATGCAATGAAAATTCAAAAAAAAAGAAGAAGGATGAAAATAGTAAAGAGATAAATCATACTTTGGTGAAAACCACTTAGGTGGTGTTTTGGGAAAGTACCTTGGTGAAAACTTGGCAAATAGGTGCCTTGCATAAATAAGCACTATCTCCCATCTACCATTGGCTTCTTTTTCTTATCCTATTGCTTCCATTTGTTGCATTCATCTTTCATCTATTTATCCTATTTATTCCTTCATCCATCTATGTCCATACCATAGATTGGTATTAAGCAAGAATCTATCCCCTTCAATACTACTGGGCACACTCCTAAGGTCATTTTTTCCTACCTATATCAAGGTAGTTTATCACATCACACCAGGGGCATATTCCTATACATGCATCGGATCAGGTTCTTGTATATTCCCTTAAGGTCATTTTGAAAATCCCCAAAAAAATTGAAATATCTTCAAAATCCCCTAAAAAAAATGAAATACCTCAAAAACATCCAAAAAAATCCATAACCTCGTCAAAATCCAAAAACATCCAAATCATCTTGAAATTCCAAAAAAAATCCAAATCAAGTCAAAACACCTAAAAAGATCAAAAATTCAAAAAATAAAAAACACTTGTCGAACTACGTTGCCTCTACCCATGTACACAGGAAAGGCCATCATTGATGCACCCCCAAGGCTTAGGTTATTATTTTAGTAGTTTGTCACAATAAACTAACAATCCATCCATGTCCATATCTCATCAATAAATGGCCATGTGTTAAAATTCAATCGAACTATGTTGTCTTTGCACATTTACATAGGAAAGGCCATCTTCAATGAGCCCTAGAGGCATTAGGTTAATCTCCTTAGGTCATGTTCTTGGTCTAAGCTTGTAAAACACAAAACATTTGAAAACTTGTAAATAAAAACATTTGAAAAACATCCAAGAAAACCCAAAAACAACATCAAATATCTTCATAAAACCAAAATAGCCTCAAATAACTTGAAAATTTAAACATTCAAATAGTCTCAAAGGTTTTAAAAAATAGCCTCAAAGAATTTCAAAACCTTAAAAACATTAAAATATTGGATAAGCAAAATCACCCATCCTATTTAGCTTTCACCTATAATAAACTTTCATCCCTAATAAATCGATCATCACCTTCAACCTTTGGTTAAACTTAAAAATTTTAAATTTAAAAATCATGAGTCTTGATCATGGTTAACTATGTTATTTTATTGGCCTATCAAACATTTATAATTAGTCAAAAATCCGATAACATGTCATATGGATACATCTTTCCTATAATGGACATCATCATTGTAAATTAGATTAAACACATCACTTTGGAAAGAGATATGAATAATATTGACTATTTGTTCATGGTGATATTTTCTCATAATTTATCTTATTGGTCCATTATGAAGATCTCTCGATGATGTCTATCAAAAATTAGTTAGAGAGAAAGGAATGGGGCATTGATCATTACTTTCGTTTGATGTGCTTGTTGGATATTCTTGTAATACAACCTTCATGAATAATTTCCTTCCATGTGCAAGGATAGTCTCAAATAAAACAATGGCTAGGACATATCAGATTCTTCATACCTTTTGTGTGTTAATCTTCTTACTTTGATGGCTTTATTCTTTCACATGATCAAACAAGGTTTGCATATGTCAAGTTTGAACAAGGATAAGTTCCTATCTATTTGCAAAGTCAAAGTCCATGCATTAGATACATTGTCACCCTAGTTTTCAATACCTTGATGCATTTTTTTTATTTTCTATATCAAGAATAAGGAATGTTATGATGAATTCAGCCCAATCCTAGAAGCAAAGCAATATCATCTATCTCATCACACATCCAATAGAGTCTTGAATAATTATAGATTTGTTGGAGTTTTGAATCAATATAAAAAATAAAGGATAATTAATATCCATCTTATTCTTCTACCTTCTTCTATCCACACTAACATTTCCAATCCAGTATCATGAGATACAACAAAAATAACATAAATGCATCCATCCTACATCCATAGACTATCAACATACATCTTACAACATAGATCATGCACAATCATCACGTATCATATGAGAAAAGATATAAAAATAAATCATCCATTGCATTTGCATACATCCTACATACATGAATCCATATCGTATCACATCATATCATAAGCATAATTATCCATGCCATATCATAAGAATAATAATAGAAGTCATCAACATACATCATATAAGCATCTCAAATCATCTATATCCATACATACATCATATAAGACTAAGCATGAAATAAGAAATCATGGGTATAAATTTTGTATCCAATCATCTCATATATATATATTAAAAAAATGACTATCATGACACATATCAATGTCCTGAGGCTTGTTCTTCGTCCTCTTTGTAGCTGAACCAATCCTGCATCTTTGTCGCAAGCTTGACATAAAATTCATTTTTCTTGTTGGAACTCTCAAGGGGGATAAAAACAACATTCATTTCTTCCATTGTGGCATAGTGGGGTATCCAAAAAGGGTAGGAAATTTTTTATTTGATCTAAGCAACAGTGTCAGTTCAAGTACTATCAGTTCTTTGAAACAATGTAGAAGGTACCTTGCTTTAAAGAGGGGGAAAATGTAGAAATCCAAAAGTCTCATGATTAATATCGCATACCTCATTCGATTACTAAAACATTTATGCCTTGATTCATTCACTTTCATCTATTTAATTAAATCATGTCACTTTTTAATTAAGTTCACCATTTTCCCTCTATTAATCATATAATTAATATCATTTGGTTAATTCACCCTTTCATGCTAATTTTTCATCTCATTTGATTAAATAATATAAATTATTTAATTAAATCTCCAAAGTCTTCTCATTTGATCAAATAATGCAAATTATTTAATTAAATGTCCTAAATCCTACTTTTATTAAATGATTTCTTAATTGTTTAGTTAAATCCCTAAATTCTCCCCACTTGCACAATTAAATAATTTCTTAATTATTTAATTGACTAATTTCTTCTAATTCCTCCAATCATTGAAAGAATATTCTCATGTAATATTCTTCCAAATTGAATTCAAACATTTCCCTCCAAATGGAAATATCTCCAACAATCTTCCTAAAATCATTGGATTGCAATTGTCTGAAGCAATTTGAGCCCTTGATTAATATCCCTGATCCATATCACTCTTCAATCTCATCCTTTGATGTGTTCTTCAATCCATGTCATTTCTTCTCATTCATTTCTATCCATTGATTAGCTAATTTGATCCTAGCCATTGATTCACCCAAAAATCCTACAAATAGTCCTCATTTCTATGAGAATTCATTCACAAGCATTCAAGAAAATATACTATAGCCATTTTCATACTCACCCTTTGAGATCAAATCACCATTTGTGAATCAATTACCTTCACTTTTCATCCATTGAAGCTTTGCAACATCATGGATTAGGAAAAGGTTAAACATTCCACATAAATCCAACATTAATCCCCAATAGGATTAAGTTTTACATCTAGTTAGGATTTCTAGTTGAATTACACTATTCTTCATGCTTTAATGGAGTCGTAATTAGGAATTGTAGACAATCTCATTGGAATATAGCTTTGTTAGACCATTTGTTTGATTTCTTTATCAATTTCAATTATATGTGATCTTGCTAATTTCCATGTTCAAAGTCATGCCCCTTTACCTTTCATACAATCTTCTCTTCGGTAGACCATGGATTCATGAAATGAAAGGAGTGCTCTCAACACTTCATGGTTTAATGAAATACACTTACAATAATAATGATTACATGATAAAATCTAATCCTAAATTTAAAATTTATTTACAAACTAAAATGGGAATGAAGAATCCTCTTAGAACATTGACACCTATTGTAAAATTGAAATGTTTGTACACAGTAAGGAAAAAGATAAGTGTCATTCATTGATGATTTTTTTTTGGATGATGATTGGGGATAATTATATTTCACACCTACATTCATGGGGGAATACAATATTACACCATCAAAATTGAGAAAAGAGAAAGAAGTTACAATGATATCTAGACAATCTATGACTAAATCATTAGAAATGCTAGATTCCACAACTTATGGTAAAGAAGAATATACAAATTACACATCTATAACTTATGATGAAAGTGATTATAAGAAAACAACCTCCTTGAAGAAAATGGAAGCCATTTATGGAAGAGGTTATGAACTCTTAAAACTACTTGGCTTTAATGGAATAGGATGTGGTGTTAAAGAAAAAGGTATCTATGTCCCCATAGAACCCAACATGCAATAAACAAGAAGAGGTCTTGGTTATTATCCTTCAAAAATAACAAAAATATCAAAAAGTACTTGAATTAATCATACAATAGACAAATAGAATTAGTTTTTTCTCCTTTCCATGTGGTAGTTGTAGTATCAAACAATACTTAGTACCATGCATGGGGGTATAAATTAAGTGTTATGTAATTATATTTTATTTTGCAAGGAGTAGTATATCATCATCTATTTTGGCTCATAACCTTTCTCCCTATGCTTGGGAGGTAAGGGGTTATTTAGCCTTTTGTTATGTGCATTCCTTCTTCCAAGGGATCCCTTTATATCTCCTTAAAAAATTAGTGTAGCAAGTACACTAACAATTTAAGGGGGGAATATAGTCCCTTGTTTATTATTTGCATAAGAAATGGTCCCTTCTTGGTGATTATTGAATATATCCCATAGAAAGTGCGACCCTTGGCAATGAAAGTTTGGCCTTCTTGATCTATGATAATGTCTACTTTGTGGTGATATTGTGTTTGATGTACTATAAGATTGTGACCTTTCTTAGCATACAATATTCCCCTTGGAAGTAATGTTATGGCTAGTATTCCCTAAGGTCACTAGTACAAAAACAACAATAAACAACTAAAAAAACTACTAAAAACTGCTTATAATCGACTGAACATGGTCGCATGACTAGTAGTAGTTTATTTCTAGTCATTTATAACATGACTGAATTGATGACTAAACCATTTTTAGTTTTTTGATTGATTGATTTGGTCATTAATTTAGTCATCTAATTGATCAATTTGGTTGTTAATTTAATTGTTTGATTGACCAATTTTGTTGTTAATTTAGTCGTTTGATTGATCGAGTTGGTCGTTAATTTAGTTGTTAATTTGATCAATTTGGTAGTGTGTTTAGTCATTAATTTAGTCATTGATTTTTTAACCCGGTCACTTATTTAGTCATTTTTTATTCACTGATATATTTAGTCATTGATTGTTGTTAATTGGTCACTATTTTAGTCATTTTTATTCACTGATTTTTGTCCATTGGTAGTGTATTTAGTCATTAATTTTAATCATCATTTTAATCAATTTGGTAGTTTATTTAATTATTTTTGTTCACTGATTTCTATCAACTAGTAGGTATATTGATACATTGTTTATTAATTGCATAATCATTATATTTAATCATATTTATTCACTGGTTTCTGTCAGTTGGTAGTATATTTAG
>VDFB02000003.1:242791998-242983273 GCA_007258455.2 Sequoia sempervirens | reverse complement strand
AGTTACAATAGCGATCCACGTCACATGACTTATAATGTATGAGATCTAATGAACAAAATTTTGAGTACAAGTATTAAACTATATATATCTTATTATCATGCTTACTATTTTCCCTATCCATATCTTGTTCGAAAGGATGTGTTTTTAGGCTTTTACCCATAGTAGCAAGCTGCTGAACCATTTGATTAAATGCTTTCATAGATATGTACGATAACTATAGTGGCATAGAGAAGGTAGTGAACTATTTGAAAAAATTCCTCAAAAGAAATGGGGTCTTGTGGTGATGGCATGCCATTACAAACAAATGCATGTCATGGAATTCCATCACCATAAGAACACATTTCTTCTAGGAATTTTTTCAAAAAGTTCATTTCCTTCTCTATGGTATTATTGCTTACTATTATGCTTTGATAGATATTTTTCCAAGCATCCATATAGTTTGTTGGAAAGCACCTATTTTAGGATTTTAGCCATAGCAACAACTGCAAGGAAGTGAGTAGTTTGATAAAATTCTTTGGTGAACATGTATGAAAAATGTGGTATCATAGGAAAGGTGGTGAGCAGTTTGAAGAAATTCCTCGAAAAAATGTGGTCTCATGTGGTGATGGAATGGAATTCCATCACTATGAGATCACATTTCTTCGAGGAATTTTTTCAAACTACTAACTGATGCAAGAGCACCTAGGTTACTAGTTGCCTCTCATAGGAAATTTTTTGTCTAGATTGAATGCCCATTTGTAAATTCATGTAAAGGTCATATAAATACCTACTTCATTGTATTTAAGGTCCTTAGGTGGTCACAAAAAAAAAGATTTCCAAATGTTTCTAAAGATGGGGAAAATTGTAAAAAGGAAAAGAAGCATGGAATATTAAAAGTCACAAGGCAGTTTAGGTAGTTTCACTCGATGAGGGAGATTCAAAAGGAAGTTATCTAATTTAGAATATATATAAAAGCATGTAAAAGGTAGGCAAAAGAACAGATTTTGTATTCTTGAATCATTTTCAATTAATAAAGTTCCTTGTTCCTATTTTCACTATGTTTTATTCTTGAATTCAGTTCTTGCACGGGCTATATATTTGTTTTTTCACTTTATGTAGGGTGTTAACAATCATCTAGTGTTGTTTTGAAGAGTTACCATCAAATTTAAAAGCCAAGTTTTTTGTGGTCTGTCAGATTAACTAGTCAAGGGTTTTGAGGGTCATTTAAGGCTTGAATTCACCATCTCACCAATGTAGATTTAGGAGATTGGTGGGATGGAATGTATAGAAGGTTTTTAGAATGTTTTAAGAAATTTGTGAGTGTACAGGAATAGGGAAATCAAGAAATCTTTGATTGGCTGTTGAATCATACATAAAATACAAAGTTTCCTTCATGGAAAGCATGGTTTCAGGGTGGTGTTCAATGCAAAAGCATGCATGAAGGTGGGAGTTGAGTTCCTAAAGCTTATGTATGCTATTTACATGGTGTTTGTGGTGGTGGAAGGAGTATTTAAGGTCTGTAAGTACCTTATGCAATAAACCCTCCTTTGTAGGGCTTGATTTGTGCATAGAATAGGAATTTTTTGGAACAGTAATTTACGGAGCCTTTTTGTTGCTAAAAATGCTTGATTCTTTAGTTTTGTGACATGATTACTGAATTTTTTCAGTCCTTTGGTAGTTTGGTGATAAACTATGAGCACTTTATTTGTAATTTAGGCCTAAATTAGTAGCCCTTTCCAGCGAACAATTTAGGAATCTGGTAATTTCTTTATGACAAGCTACTGAGAACTTTTGATATGTTATGATGTGTTAAAAAAGGCTCCTGAATGTACATTGGGAATGGGACATACAAAGTGAATGGAAAGGAATCACTCGACTAAGGGATATGTGACCTATAAGAAAAATGGTGGTAATACTATAAAAGTGTGTAATTCTGTAAATGCAGAGATTTAAATGTTTATTTTGGAATAGAACCATCCAAGTGAAGATATAAAAGGTGTGTGAATGGTTTGGTGAAGGCCTTGAGGCTGAACATGATGATTTGATATGTTGTAGCAATATGTCCCTAGGTGGAAATGGTAATTTGACTACATAAGAACTTATGAATTTGATAAATTAGTATTATCTGGATATGAACTAGGTTTGTTTCAGTCAAAACATGATGTGAGTAATGTCTTGGAAGTTAGATGAAATGATTGAGGTGTAAATGGTTGATTGTAGTATCTTGGTCTTGAGGAACTAGTTGGTAAAAGTGAAAAATTGGTGAGTTGTTTAAGGAATTGAAATATTTAGAGCTCTTTATCAGGTTTTTGCTTTGAATTCAGATAAATTGATGATGAAAAAGGTGTGTTAGGATCTGATGGATATAGGTTGTAACATGAAAGATTGGTTTTTGGTTATTTTGCCTAGGTAAAGAAAATTGAGTGGTAGGGTGCCTTGGTGAATGATGAAAGAGTGGATTGTTTAATGACTCTAATTAGGTTTCTTATGCATGGATCAGCCATTTTTGTTGATAAATAAGATGTATGAATCTTGAGGATGATAAGAATAAGTATTGAAATGAGTTGTCTTGTTGTTTCCTTGTGGTTTGCAAATGAAACAATGTGATTTTTGATGAAAAGAGAAAGAAATTTTAGTTGCTTATTTAATTTGATCTTCTCCTGATTCAATTGGGTCAGATGTACCCTGATGATTGAGTGTTTTGATATGATTCTCTACTTCACTAACTACCTTGTCTATGCTATTGCTTACTATTATGGTTTCATAGATTTTTTCCAAGCATCCATAGTTTGTCATGTTGGTGCACCTTTGCAAGCACATGGCTCCATGTGAAGTAATTGCATTGTGCTGCTTATGTTGACTTTCTAAACAACTATATTGTACAGTTGAAATTTTGTCATCTATCAACATCTAGTTATTAGTTATGGAATTTGAAGTAATGCTTTGAGTTTGAATGATGTGTAATGCAATGTAACCAACAATATGAATATAAACTACACAAATCTATTAAGTAGAATTCATTAGTTAAGTTCTCTTTATTCTATTACCTCCATGTACATTTGAGTAAATCCACTGGCACTAGGAGGTGTTTGCTTGAAACCTCCAATATTAGCCTGTTCAACATCCAAAATCACATATTAAAATACCATTCATAAAACAATGCTATTAACATATAATAAATTTATAATTGTTTACTAGTTACATACCCCACTGATAAGTGTATTGTAGAAATAAGTAGGTGGAGGACCGATGTATCTAGTCTCAACACTGTGACCCTACAATTTTATTAAAATAATAAAACTAAATTAGTTAATCTTGCATTTCAGAATTGAAATTTAATAAATTAAATTTAATGAACATGCTGAATTTTATCTAATTATCAATGCCATATGCATGATGCAAAATGCCAACCGTCCTCTCCATCCCCGTAGATGCATACAAATCCTACGTAGCAGCCTCCTGAGTGCCAGTGGGGTCATATGAACAATTCACCCCGCAAGATTGCCACACATGGGTTCGAAGGCCACTAATCGAAGACTCCCCTAAATGGCACTGTACAATAGGACTAGTATGATGCATGAGACTCTCGGTGAAAGTGCTGATCACCTGCAATGTCTCTATGTCAGCACTCTCCTTCGCAATGAAAGGCATAACAATGTGCTCACGAGGTGGCCTAGCGAGAGGTCATCTCCCTTGCCGTGTAGGATCTGGCTATGCACTGGACCTATCTTGAGTCAACCCCCCACCTCTCCCTTGGAAATCCCTCATATCAAAATAATTTGGGATTTGGTTCAATACAAACTCACTATATAGTTTCCTAAGAAAATATTGGGGGACTTCACAATTGTTGCACGGTGGGTAATCAAAGACCAAGTACCACCTATCATAAAAATGGTTCCTAATCTCTTGGTGGTGGCACCAATGATTAGGAAATGTCTTCGCATTGAGGCTAAGATTTTGATGTGTTCTAGGGTCGGTGAATAAAGAGCACAAATCACCATTAGTAATTTTTAAATATTTTACTTGTTTATATGATAGTTTATCTGTATAATATGCCCTAGTTTCCTGCCTCCCATCTTGCCATCCAGTTATTTGTTGGGTAATTGAATCTACATTTTTTAACATCTCTTTGATTGAATTTGCTCAAGTCATTCTTTCTATGGTTGAAGCATTTGGATCACTCAACCTAATGATAACAAGAATTGGGACAAAGTCACTTGGAAAGGTGACTATGAGAAAGAAACCTAAAAGGGTAGATCAGATTGGCTTAACAAAGGTTTGGATAGTACATATATTGGTTAGAGTATAAATTGAACTTATCAACGTTTCAACAAAAACCAACATATGTTTAGAAGTTCCAAAAGGAAATGGGATGCAGTGTAACACTATGGGTCAAAACTATTGAAATAGTAAGGAAAAAAAATGCTTTAAGTTGAAAGGTACATCAACAAAAGAGGCCTTGTGGGTATGGATATTCCTCCACAGAAAGGATATTGGAAGGAAAATTGGAACATTAGAGATCCTCTTAGTTTGTAAATTTTCTAGTTGTTAAATATATCTCTTTGTCGACGATCCAAAATGTTGAATCTATGAGATTAGAGATTAGCGATTAATCTAACTTTGGAATAAGTATATTCAAGGCATGCCATGAAGGCAAGAAAAAGGAAATAGAAATCCAACAACGAGGAAAGTTAAATCATTTTGAGAAAGAAAATTTTTTCTAGGAGATCAACCTTGAGTTGATTAAATGTCATGGAAACACAAAGGGGGGAAGGAAGAGAGTGGATTGACTCAGGTAAAGTACCCCACCCAATGAAAAACATGTATATATATTGGAATGTTTGGAGAAAATTGTTGGAAAGGTCAAGGATTGTGACCTATTATCACTCAATACTTTATATATGTTTGATTGGAAGATCAAATGACATTATCATTGATGCCTTAGAAAAGAATAGGCAAACTACTTGATCATGAAAGGGAAGATCATGGCCCAAGGAATAGGTAAGAAAAGATATAAATTAATCATGATTTGGAGTTATTGACGAAACATTCATGCTTGGTAATTGAGTATGCCATTAAATTTGACATCTTTTAGGAAACAACATGATTGAACAAGGATTATTACTCAAAATTAGTACTGATGCTTATCAGAAAAAATAGATTGAGCTAAAAATCAGTTTAGAATTTTGTAAATGACTCAAGGATGGAAGAAATCCAAGTTGTGGATGTCCTAAGAAAAAGGAGATTTATCTTTGCAAAAATCCTAACTATTATTACTTAGGAATTAAATGTGGAATGAGACCACAAAATAGGTTTTCTTTTAGTCAAAGAATAGACTATTACAGGATGTAAAAAAACCTATATACCCAAAATTTTGTAAGATTAGGGAATGAAATGAGGTAATTTATGTCATGGTTAGGACATTAGAATGACAAAATTATTTGTTAGATAAGGAACCATTATAACCTGGAAAAGATGGTGTAAGATGTTTCATGGAATGTGGCAAGATAATGTCTAGTATGCTAGGAAATGAAGACTAGATGTCATCATCGGCACTACAAGTATACTCTCTTGAGATTCCAAAGTGGGAGTGGTATGAAAAAAAGATAGTTTAATCTATCTAACTAACATAATATTATGGTGAACGAATTCACCAAGATAACCAACACTAGTTGGAAACTTGATTTATAGGATTTTGGTCCTAAATAATATATTGTGAGAAGTAGTTGCTTAGTATTCCTAAGAAGGTTGTCTTAGTTGTGAACAAGCAAATAATGATGAGGTTGTGTGAACCATGATCATATTGTGAGACATTCAATTTCAAACGAATGCACAATATATTATTATAGCCAAATAGGAAAAATTGGTAAACCAAATCTTGAATGATTTGTTGAATAATTATAAACTTCTAAACATTGAGGTTTGATCCATTATATGGAAAAGAGGGTTGAAACCCTATAGGGCTGAAATAGGTTAAGAAATAGGAATAACCTTAGAAATGATAGATTGTCAAAAAGGAGTAATAGATCAAAGAGATCAATGAAACTTTGTCGATACAAAGCTTAAGTATGATGTAGTATTGGAATTGACCGGTGTCCAAGAGCAATGTTATGCTCAAAATAGGCATGTAGTCATGAACATCACTTTATGATCAAGGAAAAAGGATGTGTAAGTGATTGGTGATCTCGACTTCTGAGTTTCCAGGGTTTAAATACCAAAGAAAAGGAAGAGGCCCATGGTGTAATGTACAATGCACCAACATTCCTTATCTATTTAGATTACACCAAGGATAAATTCATTAGCCAATGAGAACGTGTGTTCCGATCACTATAGTATAGGTGTCATGTAGTACAAAGTTACAATTGTACATGAGATGTACATATGAGGTATTGTGACCACCATACTTAAAACTCTTTGGGAGAGTAAGTATGTGTGAGGTATACAAGTTTCCCTATGCGTTAACAAGGACACTCAAGGCATGACCCAGGAAGGACAAGATTGCAATGAGTGATGCTACATAGGAAGAATGTTTTATGATTTTGAGAATGGTGAGTAAAAATTTTATTTAATATTATCTATATGTTAAAGTGTTTTCAATTATTAAGGATGATGATTCATAAGGGGGGAAGTATGTTACACCCCATCCTGTTATTACTAATTTACTTTTACCTTCACCAGTAAATAGGTTGGTAAATGCAATCATAATTTTGATATGCTTGCTAAAAGAATGGAATAATGAAATAGGTATTATGTGAAAGTGTTGATAAATGATTTAAAAGAGTAAATATGTTTACATTTATTGCTTTATGAGTATACTTAATTTATGATGCATATGGATTTATTGTGAACATCTAACTACCATGGAAAATGTGTTGAGTTGGTTGCAGGGATAGGTACATTCCTCTAGGTGGAGGGGAAGTATCACTCAGGAGAAGATCTTGGTCGAGTAACCAGTAACGTAATCTATCTGAGCTTACACACACTCACAATAGATTGGTTGAGTCTAGGAAAATGTGTGTTGGGAATTGGTAAGTCATCCTTAGCATGAATGTTTGCATTAGTAAGAGTCTTGATTACTGTTGAATTCATGCTTGGATGATGATTATCTATTTAGAGCTTGTGAGGCCTTCCTCATGTTATTGAGCTTGATTATTTGTTGAGTATTTGAGATATATGCATACGTACATATATATATATATATATATATATATATATATATATATATATATATATGCATATGTCAAAATACACATACAATGGATACAATGAAATGTCCATACGAGTATGACAACATATGTATAGATATGCATATATGTATATAAATGATTAAAATGATGCTATAATCATGTGGTCATAATAATTTAGATATTGAATGGATTATTTGACTATTGTGCTGCTATATATATACACACACACACACACACACACATAAGCATAAATTCTTAATAGAGGAATGTGTATACATATATATAAGACATATAATATGTATTATTATGTGAATGTTTACCTGCTTGTATTTATTTGTATATCAAATGTAAACATATTTGATTATCATGGAATATATATATATAATACATTTAAATATATATACATAAACATATAGATATGTGATAACATTAAAGCTATTTATAGACATATGTATGTACTTGTATATATACAAATATATATTTATATATATGTGATAATTAAATACAATTCAAATTGTAAATACGTGCTATGCTAAGTAAATATATATTGGTATAAATATATGTTATTTATATATTGGTTGATTATTGGTATATGATAGACCAAACCATATGCTTGAAGATTGATTATCATTAGCAAATGCTTGAGGCTGATTTACTTACTAAATAATAGGCCAAATTATATACAACATATACAAGCACTTTAAAGGGTCGAATATATCACATATTGGTAATAAATAAAGGGTGAGCTTTATGCATAATATAGTGCAACAAATAAGTCGATTTGGAGAGATTGACTTAGTTGATGCTTGGAGAAAGAATACACTGACTTAATAAACAATAAATTACTTCCAACTGGGATTCCTTTATTGTTAAGTGATGGAGTAGTTACAACAAAAGAGTAAAGTATAAATGTGAATTATCATGGTTAGAACGAGTCTTTGACTAGGTAAGAGGAAGAAATCATATAGTTGTGCCCAAGTATTTAACGTTGCAAGAAAGGTAGATAATCTTCAAGATATTGACTATGTGAGTAATTCCAAATCAATCTCAGGAAGGGCACATAGGAGTTGTGTAAATGTTTGTCTAATTTGAGAGAGAAAGAAACACACAACATAAGGGTGTAGCCTATAAGAGATTAAGCAGTCAAAAAAGCATGATTTAGTCAAAGAACCTTTTTAAATGCTATTAAAGAGGAACTACTTATCTTTCCTTTGTTTCTCAACAAAGGTTAGTTGACAATTAGCAATTGATTCATTTTAAATATTGACTAATTCAAGCATGCCACCTTGTGAAGTTTTGTTTGTTGTAGAAATGTGTTTTAAGATCAATTTGAATGCCTTATTTTTACCATGTGTTTTTTTGAAATGGTCTTAAGCTATTGTCAACTAATGAGGTCGACCTATAGCTACATTGTGTTGAGTATACTCTTAATTGTGTTCCACCTTTTAGCTAAGTTGAATGAGTGGCTATGCATGGTGATTTCTATCAACAATCATGCCTATTCTATAGGATGATAAGTCTCTTTGTTGTTGTATAAATAGTAGAGAAAACTCACTTGTTTGGGACACATTTCATATGCATTGAGCTTAGCATTTTATATGCTTTCTCTATGAATTTCTTAATCTACATTACTTTGTTATATTTTGAGACAGAGTTGTGAGTATTTGTGAGAGTGTTAGCATATTGAGTGAAGTACATTATCAACTTGAGAGATAGGGGATTATTGCGGCATAGCTGAAGGGATCAAGCATAAGCTATTTGTTGTTGTGGGAAAATTGATTTGCAGTCAATCTATTGGATAAGCAAAAAATAAGCATGAGGATAATCTTCTTTTATTTTTGTAGCTTTTGAATGATTGTTTCATGATTGCTTTTAATTGTCTATTGTGAATACTTGCATTTAGGGAAATATAGTATTTCTTTGAAAAGGAATTAGAACCTATTATATTGTTTTGTGAAATGTTTGTAATTACTCCATGATAGGAGGATTTGTTTGTCATAAGTATTATTATTATACTAGATATGATTATACAAGGGTAGATTAAGAGTTACTCATAGCTAAGTTATTTATATAGCTAGTGGCTTACTCCGGGGATAAGTACTTGAATACTTGTTTATGTCTATAGGTTGGGAATAACTTACTGGGTTGGGTTGTACACTCAATTTTAATTGGAATATATGAGGTTAGAGTAACCTATATAATTAGGCTAGTCATGGGTTGATAACTTTATCCTAAGATTATGGAATATTGAGATTGGGACTCACCCATATGGTTGTATAAATCACTTAAGCTTATGAGATACTATATGTATGGAGAAATAGGTGGGTTTACCTATTGAGGTAACTTGTTGCTACTTGATTAGTTACATTACACTCTTATTATGAAGTTAAAGTATTGAAAAGAGAAGATGTTAACTCTTTTTATTAAGGGGTTACACTCTCGAAGGGAAGCACCTATTGCTATGATTATGCTTCAATTGAGGTCAATCACTGATGTGGCTATTCTCTTGATGAAAACCAATTATTAGTGTGATATATCACTGATTGGGGTTGGTTATTTATGAATAAATAATCTATGAATAAAAGAAGCTTACATAGCTAAACTCTAGATTATAAAGTTATACTTGGAACTAGATTGTCTTTTATAATGAATGGCTTGTCTATGTCAAGTTAACTCAAGGACTAGGAAAGCTCTTATATTATACCAAAGAGGGGATTATCCATAAGATATCATAGTGTTTTTGGAAAAGGGAAATGTGTTATTTCTAAAGTTAGTGATTACCTAAGGGAGGAAATTACCTAAGCATAGTATATGAACGATCTAGATTCAAACCAAGCTTTAGAAGTGTATGTGAATAGAATGACCTTCATTCGAAGTACTAAGTGAGAACATTTTGGCCAAAGTAATGTAAGTAGCCACTGTTTACACTACTAGTTCACCATGATCCAATTGTATGCATGCTAGTCTTAGATTGTGGGTTTACAAGTTCTAGTCATGTAGGACACAACACTAAGCTTAGATAGGCTATTGATACAAGGCTTACAAACCAATCTCTTCGTAAAAGGGTAGGGCCATCTATTGAATGATAGATGTGTGAGGGACCGCATATGAGTCCGTGGTTGGCAGAAAAGAACTTAAGTGATGCTTCTCCTCATCAATTGGTAGCCGATGTTTATGAATGTTTGTGCCAGAAGCAAGGACAATTGGAGTGTTTGCAGTAGTGAGAAACTTGGACATTTAGAATGTATGCATCGATGCGATGAAATCAAGACCAGTTTGTATATCTATTTCCAGATGAAGCTTAGAGGAGTTATGTATGTATTATGTACCCATTTATAAGTAAGGATATAACCATGTAAGATATACTTGAGTTCAATCAATATGACATCTATGATATGGGAAGATTTGTGAAATTACAATGGAATGCAATGAAAGTTTGGAAATAGTGTTATTTCAAATATGCATGTAATTTACATTATGGAAAGAAAAAAATTTATTGCTATGTCATGACATTATGTAGAAATTCACTTAAACATGAAATTTTTGGATTTTATTAGTAGAACACCGAGGTTGTTAGAAGTTTCCACTTGAGGTGAATTTTTTTGAAATTTTACTAAGTAGAACACCAGGGTTGTTATAGTTACCTAGTAGATTCAAGCCTTTTATCATCCACCATTTCTTGTTTAGGAGGTCAAGCTTCTACATGAAAGATCTATATCATTGGGCTATGTGTGCACCATGTCAATAGGGATCTTTTGGTTAGAATTTTGAGTAATATATTTTTCTTTACCTTTAGACTTCTTGTTGTTGGGGTAATTCACAACAATAGAGGGAGGGGCATGATTGATATCTATCTTGTCCAACTTATTCTTCTCTAACTCATGTTGAAGTTGTTGGTATGTGGTGACAAATCACCGAAAAAGGAAAAATCATCAAAAAAAAAGAAAAAAAACTAACTTTGTAGAACCCTAATATGGAAGCTTCTAAGCTTGTTATAAGGGGTTGGGATGGAAGTTACAATATGATTAAAAAGAAGGTGATTATTCATGACATTGTAATAAGTTTTTCATTGGATATTAAAATCATTGGATGGCTAGGGTTTTGTGGATGTAGCCCAGATTGGGTGAACCACATTAAATTCTCTCTATTATAATTTTTTTTTGTGTGTTTTATTTCCTCTACTTCATTGATCAAATATGAATTTAATTGTTAGATATCTGCCTTCTAACCCCAAAAAAAGTACTTGGAGAGTAGTGGAAGTATTCTTCGTAGACTCCTTAAAGTAAGCAGTAATTTCCTACATGCTCCTACAAATATTATCCTGGTTAGCTTAAGAATACCCACCTACTTTTCTAGACTTATGTTTTCAGTTGCATTCCCCTTGGTTTGTTTTATGTTATCCACATCATTTTCCAACTATTCCCATTTTTCAAAATTGGCTACCATTTATTTTAAAAATTCCCATTAGTCCTTGTCCATGTCCTCCTCTAACCACTCCAAAGATTTGGACATCACCATGGATTCTAAATTGTAAATTTTACTTTTAGCAGTCCTCCATTAGGAAGGATGCCACTTTAAGATTTCATTTTGAGTATTGTAGGCCATGCATAGATCATTGACCTTATCACAAAACTAGGAGCACAAGGAACAATGATAACGACTCTTCGCTTGGGGCTCAACTATACGGGTTTCAGGGCTAGGGTCAAACATAGTTTTAGGCATCTCCATGGGGGAGGGGTTGCCATAAGAAGGGGCAAAGAAATGATAATTAAGACATGGCAAGTGTGGGGAAAATTCCTCATCATAGAAAAAATATAGAGATTCTCTTGAGTTTTTTTCAAATACACTTTTTTCCCCTTTAAAGAGGAAAGGGAGGGGTCCATGGAGGGCACAAAATACAAAAGGGGATGCCTCAAAGGAACAAGGGTTATATTTTCTTCTTTTGGGTGTGGGACCCCCATCTTGATGAATAAGGGAATGATTATATAGTATGGGATGGATGGTGTGGACCGAGGTGATCACATGATCGAGAAACATTAGAGATGGTAAATAAGCCCTTGATGAAGGGGTATAACTTTCCCAAAGATCAAGGTTTTTTTGACAGACTACTTGACAAAGAAAAAATCCAAAAGGAAAAAATAATTTTGACATTGTGATGAAAATGATTAAGCATGGGAAAGAGATAAGAATGGAACCTCCTACAGAAACCCTTCAAAGTAATGTATCTCATAAGAACTTCAATAATTTTCTTCCAGAAACCTGATAGGTCTTCCCTATTGAAGTCATTCAACAATCTATTCACTTTCTCACATTTTTTGAGAAACATATTCATGTCATCCTGATAATTTCCTTTAACCTTCTTTGGGATCTTGACACCATCTAGAGGAAGCCCTATAGCAAAGCTAATAAGATCCATCATGATCTAGAAATAAATTCCCCTAACATATAAGAATGCCAAAATTTTAGGAGTTAGCAAACTTTGCTGAGAGAATAGAGTCATGACCATTCATGGTATTAATGCATTTCGAGAGGTTTCCTTTTTGGAGGATGGTCTAAACTAAATCACCACCCATTGGGGAGAAAAAATAACAAGTAATGAAAGGGAAAGAGCACTAGATACTACAAAATGTAGAGTAATATCCGAGATTGAGGCATTGAAATAAAATGCCAAGACGAAAAGGACAAGATGAAAGAACTGCCTCTTAATCTTATCATCACTTTGAAGTACACTAGCCATCATATCAATGGGTCAAAGTAGCATTTATAGATTTTGATATCCTTCACATCATTGAGGATATTAATTTTCACATGCTCTGATAATCAATTATCTTCATTCCAAAGCATGAAAGAGTTGATATGCGAACCCAATTCAACCACTAGGTTTGTCATCATGTTTCCCTCTCTGAACACATGCACAATCTTTTGATACCCTATACTTAACAAATTCAACCATAACTCCCTTATAATGTCATGATAAGTCTAGCATGGGGAGCACCAATATTTATCATTAATGTCAAATTTATAAACTAATATCAAGATTTAAATAAATAACCTTAACCCCAATATTTATACTAGAACTCTAATTGAACCCTAAACCTAACCCTAATTCAATCCTAACAATAGGATTTAATTACGGATAGGGTTAGAGTGAGAATTTAATTATGGTTAGTGTTAGGGTTAGAATAAGAATTTAATTAGGGTTAGGGTTAGGATTCAAATATTATTATAGTTAGGGTCAAATTTATAAGCTAATATTAAGATATTCACAACTATAACCCTATCCTAACCTTAATCTCCATCCTACAATGCTAATTAAACCCTAATTGAACTGTAACAATAAGGTTCAATAAGAGTTAGGGTTAGGGTTTAACAAGTAGGTTTATGGTTGGAATTAGGGTTCAGTTACCTGGTTAGGGATAACATTCAATTAGTGTTATGATTAGGGTCAAGTTCAAGTTATAATTAGGGTTTAGTTAGGCTTATTTTGGCTAATCTTACAATTGGGGTTTAACTAGAATGCTAATCAAACCTTGAGTTAACCCAACAACAAGGTTCAATTAGAGTCAAGGTTTGGGTTCAATTAGGATTATGGTTGGAATTAGGGTTCAATAGGGTTAGGGTTAGCATTCAATTAGTGTTATCATTAGAATAAGTTCAAGTTACAATTATGATTCAATTAGGCTTATTTTAGTTAAGTTTACAATTAAGGTTTAATTAGAGTTAGGTTTATGGTTCAATTAGGGTTAGAGTTAGGGTTCATTTAGATTAAGGTTCAAGTAGGGTTCAATTAGGATTTAATAAGGGTTATGATTACTGTTTAATTAGGGTTAGGGTTAATGTTAAGTTAGGATTACAATTATTAGTCTAGAATAAAACTTGGAGCTAAGGTTAGGGCTATGGTAAGTGGTAGGGATAGGCTTAAACTAGGGTTAAAAAAGGGTAGGGTACAATAAGGGTATAATAATATTGGTTACTTTTGAAGTCATGACCATGCTAGATGCAAATTTGGTTTAAAAGACCCCTTGTTGAAGCCCACAAGGCATTTATTTCTATATACCTTATATATTGTTCAGAGTTTTTATCATTGTGTTTGACCTCATGAGAATGCTTCAAAGTAAAGTACACCTTGCAAATCCACCTACATCTAGAGAACCATTCAATCTCTCAAAATTTGACTGTTATTCTGGAATGATTATCAAATTGGATATGTCCAAAGCCTTTGATAAGTTGTCTTGGAAACTTCTATACTGCATATACCTCTTGTCAACTTCAACCAGGGGAGCACTAATTGCCTAATGATTTGTCTTCTTTTTCAATTCGATTAATCATCCCCCATAGGGTCTTCTTCACCAAGTAGGGGATTAAGTTAAAGAGACCCATTATCATGTATTTTTTCCATCAAAATGATAGAGGCCCTTAGTATAGAACTTATACTAGCCAGTATGTTACAAAAATTTACATGACTGCCAATTCTAGTAGCACAAGCCAATACATAGAGTTTGTAGATGTTACTTGACTTACAAGATAGATGAGTTTCTAGAGGATATGAAAATAAAGACAACTTTTTGATTTTTTTTAGTGCCCAGTGTGGAGTATCCAGAATTTATTGTTAATTTTGAATCTAATATTGACATATATCATTGAACTAAGATTGATACTACTATTCCAATTCATTGGCAATAATTATTGGATTTGTGTAAAATATAGAGATTTGTGTTTGACTGCAAAAATTTCTCTTGTGATTTATTAGCAAATTATTATTTCTGTTTGTGGGATTCTTACACAATACAATATATTTATGCATTTCTTGCAGAGTCTATTCTAATTGATCATAACAAAATAAATTCCAAATTTGAAAAGAATATAACATAGAACCAAATAGCAGTGAAAATCCCAAACAAAGATTGTCAAGAGTGTATCTCATTTAGCTTTTATTTAATCTTTCTCTTTATGTCTACAATTTCTTGAATTTTGTGTAATCATCCAAATAAAACATTGATGGATATGTAACACATTTAGTTGACTCATGCCCTAATTCATCATATCTGGCAGAGAGCATTCCCATGTAGAGATGACCTTAGAATTTGGTTACAACTTATCTAGAGATAGTGATGTCAACAAAAAATAAAATGAGACAAGGAAATCTGTAAGCTAAGGGTATACACATCAATGTCTAAGTTAAACAATTAATACCCTAGACAAATATTAGTTCACATAGTGATGAATTTGTAGTACAAAATTGAGATTCTAGATGGTAGGCTTATAATTGCACTATCCTAGAAATGCATGAGAATTGTGTGGTCACCTTGAAAGGAATAAAATAATTTGAATCATCAATTTCTTGAATCATTATGGTTGAAGTGTATAATGTGTCCACCACAATATTGAGTAAAAATTGTCACATGAAGAGAAGGTTCTTTAAGGGTAAAACATTTGAAATCCAAAGAGTAGCATCAAAATTTGAGCTACAAAGGATAATAGCATCAATAGTGATGAGTATGTAGTAAAAAATTATGATTCTAGATGGTAGGCTTATAATTGTACTATCCTAGAAATGCATGAGCATTATGTGGTCACCTTGAAAGGAATAAAATAATTTGAATCATCTATTTCTTGAATCATTATGGTTGAAGTATCTGATGTGTCCACCACAATATTGAGTAAAAAATGTCACATGAAGAGAAGGTTATTTAAGGGTAAAACATTTGAAATCCAAAGAGTAGCATCAAAACTTGAGCTACAAAGGATAATTTTAAATTTTAGATGGTTATTAAAATACTGAAAACTTTTTCTTGAGAATTAGTTGTGCCAGACTTTCAACTTACACTTTATTTCGAAGGTAAGGGATAACAACAATAATAGTTAAATGATAGAATTAATTTGAATTACTTAGATGAAGTGTCATAGTAGCATAAGAGGTAATATAATGGTGAGCGGGAGCTCAGGCAGGAGGTATTTTTTGAATTCCGAGGGTGTGTTGGAGGAGGAGGGAGCGTCAGATGAGGATGATGACCCAAATGTGGGTGAAACGGTCCCTGTTTATAGGGTACTGGCATTTGGTGAGCCATCAAAGATCCTTCTTTGTGGCCGGGGGTCTCTGTTGGAGGTCCTTATCTATGGCTGGGGGTCTCACCTGTTGTTTGGTGATGGGGGCCCTTGGCTTGGAATTCCTTGGTGGTTTTTTGGAGCGGTTGAAGTGGTGCTCTTTGATGTTATGTCTTCAGGGGTTTTCTGTGTGGAGGGCTCTGAATCTAATGTTGTTCTCATTGATTCTTGGCTGGAGGCTCTCCTTTTTTCTTTTCAGTTTAGATTTCTAGAGGTGTTGTTGTCCTCTTTTCCAATCCCTGTTGCTATGGTCGGGGGTGTGGTGTGGGGCTGCAACAATTTTTTTCTCTTGAGGTACCATTTTTTCTCTGCTGCTATTTTTTCTTTGGCTTTGTCTTTGGTTGACAGATTCCTATCATCCTTGCTCTCTCTGTGTTGCGTTGGTTCTATTTTTGGAGCCTTTTTTGCTTATACCTTGGGGTATTCAAGGGGAGTGTCTCTTTCTTGGGCTGAGGGCTCCTATTTGGTGTTTTCCACTTGGAACATTTTGTTTCCTGGGTAGTTTGTGATGTTTTTTATGTGCTCTTTGGATGAGCTAGCTATTGCTGTGTGGAAGGATTTTCTGGCTTTCATGCCTAGAGGGATCTTTCAAGGAGAGCTTCTCCTTGGTGGTGGTGTTGGGGATTTATTGCATCATAGCCATGTTTGTGTTGGGAGTCTAAGGGATGATTTTAGGGTTCTCCTCTATGGTCTTTGGTGGAGAAGTGGCTTGGCTTCTGGTGTTGTTCTTCTTGGGCTCTCTTTCAAAGCTATTGGATCTTTTGGGTACCATTGTGGGTTCTCTCTGTGGAGGAAAGGGTTTCTAATGATGGAGTTTTGGTGGTGCCTGCTGGGAGGTGGGTTTGTGTTATTCTTAGGATCTATATTGGGTACCCTTTGTGGTTGTCTTGGATATCTTTCTCGAAGGGGGTTTTCTTTTGCTTTTAGATCCAAAATCTCTCTTGGAGGAGTTCTCTGTTTTGGGTCTGACTTGGATGTTGGGCTGTGTTTTAAGCTGGTGGAGTGGAATGACCTTCCCTCTTGCTCCCTTGGAGATACCTATTGGTTTGGGTGTGATTTCTCTCTTGGAGCTCCTACATGCTCATCCAAAGGATGGTGTGGCTCCCCATTCTTTTGGAGCTTTGACTCTCTTCCATTTTATATGCACTATGTCTTATGTTGAGGCAAAGACACCTCTTGATGGTTAGGAGTCATTTCCTATTGATTTGGAGGTGGGTGTGTTGGATATGGATGGTTTTCCTCTTTTTTGGTTTCCTGTGGTGGTTTTTCTATTGAGATGGAAGTTTATCCTATCAAGGTGGATGAAAAGGTTGCTGGAGAGGTGTGCTCTTGGTTTTCTGGGTTTTCACAATATCCTCTCCTATAGAGGGGAGCTCATTCCTCTTGAGGTGGATTTGGAGTTGGTCTATGGTGTGCTTGGGAGCTTCAAGGGGTGTTTCTCCTCTTGTGTGCTGGTGTTTTTGATTAGGTGGTTGGGATTAATGGTGGTATTTACCACTAATTTTCCTTTTCTTTTGTTGGGTTATGGTCTGTTGTTTCTAAGTAGATGGTTGGTTGCTATTGTGCTAGTTTGTTGCCTGATTGTTTCAGGTGGATTTTTTCAGTCAAAACTTGGGTGGGGTTTCTGTTCCTAGATAAAAATAGGTTGTATCTGGGCTTCAAGCCCATGCTTGTGTGTCTTTTGTAGCCTGTGATGTCTTGATTATCTTGTAGTGGCTACTGTTGGGCTGGTGGTGGTATGTGAGTTATCTCTTTTAGTAGCTTCCTATTGTTGGGTTGATTCATGATTACTGTTATTATCTTGAGTTTCGGTTGTCTTCCTTTGTAAAGGGTTTTGAGCCCCTTCAAAACCCATTTTTTACCCCTAATCAAAACAATAATAGTTAAATGTCTTAAAAACAAATTTGTTAGAAAAAATGCATAGATCTGAATTTTCATAGATCACTTTTTACATACTCTACAAGAAATATTGTAACGTTTATTTTCAACTAAAAAAGGATCTAGAAAAATACATATCTATAAATTTATAAGTACAGATGTTTAGTCTGTAAATAAATACACATTGATTAAGGGTGGAATGCATTTTCTCTTCTTAAAAAGTGTTTGACATGTCAGAATATGGATCATATTCTATTGAATAGCTCTAAAATTTGAAACATAGTAGACAATATTTACTTAAGTATTAATTTAAAGTTTTAAACCATGTTTCCACAAAAAAAAATGTAGACCATAGCTACTCAAAACATAAATAATTTCCTACAGATTTTACTCATGAATCATATATTCTTTTTGTTGTAGTAGGTGAGCCAAATTTGGTTTGTGGTGATTGGCTAAAACTTGGTGTAGTACTAATTGATCTTGGCTTAAATGCAGTAGAGGTATGACACTTTATAACTACCTTTTTCAAAAAAAATTGTAAGTAAAAGATGGTTAATATATAGAAAATTAAAACTATTGCTTCCACTTTTGCAGGATCCTAGTGCTAAAAGAGAATACCAATTAGTCGGTCATGTTTCCTATGAAGAGGCTTCAATAATAGCTTCATCAATTAATCCTCTACCTTGTGGTCTCGGTCCAATGACTATTGCAATGCTAACTATTGCAATTCTTATTTCCACTACTCTATAATCAACAAAATGGGCATATGGGTTCAATTGAGATTTTTGATGTTTGATCCAGGCCTTTTGTAATACACTTCACATTATAAGCTCTATGAGGCTTATAAATGAGTTATCTATTATTGAATGGAATAAAAAGATCATTTTCTATCGTAAGGAATGTTTTGGAGACATTAGGCACCTGTAAGAGGACTTAGGACTATATGCTTTCATTTTCATTTGTGCAAAAAACTATAACATTTAAGCGGGATGGTTATACATGATTCTACGTACAATGAAAGTTATAAAGATCTTTTCTTTTTTAAAGAGGATTTTTTTATCATATATGTTGAATGGTTAAGGAAATCTTTGAACTCATTAATATTTACATAATGTTGGCAACATGTAAATTGTGCTTTCTTCATGGCCTAAAAGCATAACTAGAGCATCTCAAAATTTTGAAGTGAGCAAAATTCTTTCGTTATAAGGGTCATTTTCTAATGCAAGACAAAATTGACTCTATCAATGATCAAATTCCTAAATTTAGGGGACAAGTTATTTATCCTGACCAATTGTTCCTAAAACACAACAAACACAACAAATATAAACTAAAGTATTCTAAAACTTTCTAGCAGGAACTTTGCTGCTCTGTAGCTCTTGTTTTTAATATTGAATTTGGAAGAATGGTAAAAAAAAGTTAGAATGGTAGGATTTGTGATAGAGTGTAATTGTGTAAATATTATAAAATATTTTTTGTAAAATTATATTAATATTTGTAAGATTTGTCTATGAAGATAGTCAATTAAGATTTAGAGGTCAAATGAAAAGTACAAAGAGAGAATCTATTAATATGGAAAAATAAATTGTATTCATATCAACAATGGTAATATGATCCATCTACAATGTATAAGAGACCCTTGGTTATATAGCAAAGGTGAGACAAAATTAAACATGATCATGACAAGTGCCTTAATCCTATGTCATGAGACAACTAACTCATCAAATATTAAATGACCTAGGAAAAAGTATTAAATGACATAATAAGATCACATGACAACTAAGACTTCTAGAAATATTGCTAGGACCTAATTAAACTTAACATGTGAATAGGACCTAATAGGTGAACTAGTTAGGTAAGAAACCTTATACACACTAACAATATTTAATATTTTTTGACTAAAAATTATAAGTTAAAAAAGCATATGGAATATGTTCTTAATGTTATACTTAAGGAAAACTCTTAAAATGAATTGTAAATATGAAAATATTTTTTCTTTAAAATAGTCTTGATATAAAATCTAGATTGAAGATTACTTAGGTTATGTTTAACATTATATATTGGTGCAATGTTGTTGAAGAAAAAAGGTTTATGTGTGTTGATAACAAAGACTAAATCAAGAGTATCTTTATAGAGAAAAAGAGTTTATGTATGCATGGTTATGTTATGCTTCCAACTGCAAAAAGGTTCCCTCTAAGGAGTTCGAGCAAGCTTCCAACACTAAGAAATAATCTAAGGGTGTTTATTCTTTAATATCAAGATTCAACAATCTTTGTGCCTCAAGTAGGGAGGTTGGGGAGGAAATGATGAGGGGGACTCTCATGTGTCATTCTTAGAAAGAAAAGGTGAGGGGACAATAGTCAAATATTAAGAAAAAAACACATAAGTTTCAAGTTATGATTCTCTTCGAATGGGGATTTGGAAAATAGATTTTGGACTACATATCATGGGAAACATCAAAAATTTGTAGTGAAGCTTCTTAAAGATAAGAATAGTATCAAACCACATTTGTTTCTCTCTAGAACCAATGTTGGATGATGAGGGCGTCCATCTTAGTCCTGACTCTGTAGTTGAATTAACCTTTATTAGAATAAATAATACTCTTATAGGGAGGATTCTTTGTTCTAGAACAAGCATAGATTTTGTTAGAAGATAGTCTTATAGAAAATGGAACCATTTGGCCAATTTCAAATCTTGGCTATGACTAAGGGATTTTTCTATTTCTCTTTTCTAAATCATGAAGAATATGTCTAGACCCTCTTTGATGGACCTCTAATTTTTGGGTAAAACAAGCCTTTTCATAATAAATAGAAAGCTTTCTTTGATCCTAGGAAGGAGAATATAGACATGGTCCATGTCTGGGTTAGAATTTGAGGCCTACCATTAGACTACTAGGGGGATGAAGTTATAATGGGAATATCTAAACCATGAAACAAGTAAATAGCTCTTGATGTTGTCACCAAAAAAAATAAAAACCTAGTTTATGCTAGATTCCATGTGAATGTAGAATTAGATAGGGATCCTCTATCTTCTATCTTCTTGTCCATAAAATTTGGTAATTGTGTGTAATAGATCAAATATGGGGACTCCTATTTTCTTTACTAAAATAGCCACATATCGAGACTTTTCACTAGATATTTCCATATCAAAAGGAGGAATCACATGCTTTAGAGAAAGAATGAAACTAATGAGATAAGTTTACCTTAGGAAGTGAAGGTATTTTTATCCTAGAGAAAAGAAAGAATAAGGTAATAAGCCAAAAATTGAAATGTGAAGAAGTTTAGCACAAATTATTCAAAGAGAACTTGGAATTACAAACTTTTCTAAGTACAATCCTAATCAAGGGGATGATTTCCCTCCAAAAGAAGAAGCTAAGGTATGTCCTAGAGAAATTAAGATGAGTAATTATGTACATGATATAGAGTTCCTTGGAAAGGAGATTTCATATTTGAGATATCGTAGGAGGGATAATAGGGAGGGGGGAGATATTAGAGGAAAAATGAAAGGGAACAGCCCTAGAAGAATGAGAATTCATCAATATGAGGAAGGATAAACCTAAAAATGAGCATTCTTCAATAGGAAAGAAAAAAATAAAAAGGAGAATAACACCTTAGGTTAGGTGAGAAAAATATGGGAAGATATTAAGTACAAGGATTTGGAAGAAGAATATCTAATCAAAGGATTGTAGAGTGTCTTCTCCTCTCACAAATAAGGAGCTACTTAGAGATAAATCATGTTTAAGGAAAACTATAAACTCTAAGAGATCAACTAACATTGGGGAAAATATAAGAGGAAGATTGAATATGAAGGAAATTCATTTCAAAGTGATAAGAAAATAATTATTTGGTGGAAGCTAGAGTAATATGAATTTGAGTAGCTCCAAACGTCCCATTAAATTCTATAAACTTGAAGATAAAATCTTATTTTTATAAGTTGTTTAGTTTGTATCAGATGAAATGGAAGGGGAATATAATTTAAGCTACTCCTAAATAAAGAACTAGAAGCCAAAGGAAGAAGAATGCAATTGTTTAGAGTGAGACTTATATGGATTTAGTTGACGGGCATCTAAATTTCCTAAATGAAGAGTGAGAACCTATTGAAACATTGAATGGTCTCTCTTATTTTTTAAATATGATTTATTGTTATCCTCTAATATAATTTTTTTTGATAGTGTAGTGTCTCTTCCTACTAGTTTGAAAAATTTTTATTAGAAAACTATTTTTTAAGTTTATGGACTTGTAGTTATTTATTATTTTTTGGGAGTTCAATTATGATTCTATTTAAATGTTTGTAAAAGGGTTTAGAAAGTTCATAAACCCACTTGTACCATATAATAAAAATCAAATAAAAAAACTAATCTATAAACCAATAGACTTTATCTATATGTTATGTTTATCTATCTTTAACCTATCTCACTATACATATCATAAAACTAATATTTTAACATCTTTATGTATGTTTATATGCGGTAGAGATGTTTCCCTAACACATGCTTCATATTATTTTTCCTCCTAAACTTATTGCATAGCTTCCTTTATGACTACATCTTTATTTCATATCTACTCTTCTACCTATGTAGTACCAACTATTACTATTATCCATAATATTTTATGTGTGAGATATTTGTACTTAAACTAGCTTATATCACCCTTTTATATTTTCACCCAAAGTCTCTTGCAACTTTTCAATCTAACACAAATTATATTAGGTCACACAAATGGTTTTCAACCTAACCAATCAAGTCTCATATTGGTTCTTATATTGTTAACATTATCCTTAAACTTGAAATCATGTCTCATTTTTGAGACATTGAATTTATAATCCTACAATTGAAATTGATCCAAATATGTCAAATAAACCCAATTTTTTTAAAATTTTAAAATTTACTAGTAGTAGACACTGAAAAATGTCCTAATCGATGTCATGCACTCAAATCAGATTTATTAACATCATTTCCTCTTTATCTATCCTCTTTTCACTTAATTGATTCAATTAGCGTAGCTAATTAATTAATTGCATCATTTTCATCTATTTGGCCTAATTAATTAAATTGGGTAAATTCACCTCTTTTCGCACTAACACTTCATCTCATTAAATTAAATGGATCAAAATATTTAATTTAATCTTCTAAGTCATCTTATTTTAATTAAATAGCCCTATCCTATTTAATTAAATATCATTTCACCCCTCCCCTATTTATTAAATCATCTAATTCAATAAATATCTCTTAATTCTTCTAATCCCCTAATTACATAAATTAAACCTTGTTTAATTAGTAATTAAACTAATTATTCCTCTAATCAAAGGGAATATTCCCATGGAATATTCTTTATCATTTTTTGCACAATTAAAAATTTGTTTTAATTTGTAAAATAATCTTTTTCCTCACCCTAATGGAATATTCCAAAGAATATTCCCTCTCCTCCAATCAACTCACTTGGCTTCTTTAACAAGCCAAACCCAATTACCTCTTTGGCAAGTTACCTTTGACCTATGTGAGTAGGTCAAAAGTGTGCTTGTTTAAGGTAAGTGTGAACCCTTGATTTAATCTTCATCTTGCATTCTCATCTGCTAATGAGAATCCATGATCCATGCCTCTCATCTCTTTCATCCTAAACTGTTGATTAAGATTTTTGATCTCAACCATCCATTCTTCACTTGATCTCCTATAAATAGATCACTATTTGGAGACAAATGGATCCATATTTTATTGCAAAGTCATGCTATTGAATTTTCTCACATCCATACTCTCAATTTGGACACATTTAGCTTATTTTCAATTTGTTTTAGTTGCATAATAGTTTCAAGCTTTCATTAATGGCTTCCATGTATCCATCTTAGTTTGTAAATAAATTAGGGGTTTCATCTTTTAGCATCATTTTACATTAAATTGTCTTAGATTAGCTTAGAAATTGCATAATTAGATCATGTATAGCATAGAATCATGGTAACTTAGCTTGCATCATGTTCATTTTGTGCATAATTTAGGTTTTTCATACACCAAACATCATGGTTTCATCAATTCTCCTCCATAGAATCAACTGAAACAAGCTCACTATCATGGGATTTGGAAAGGGTCATTGGTCCACATCAACATGACACCAACTCTACAAAAAGATAAATTTCAATGGATTAGAGTAGATGTTTTCTTTAAAGCTTTCATAGAATTAACATGTTAGGTTTTTTTGATAAAATACTTACTTTCAATTTTGATTGAATGATCTTGTTGAGATTTGAGTGTTGGTTGCTTCATTATGCTTTGATTCTTCATGGATCAAGCATAATTTGGATCATAACCTATATCCTAGCATCGACATTCTGGTGCTAGGAGGGAAAATCAATCATTTAGTTGTTTTTTAGCTCGAAATCCATGTTTTCACTATTTTGCAGGTTGCAGTGACGCTCAAACCACAAAAAATGATGCTATCTCAATAGCATCATTATATAGCAATGCCTAGGAAATTTGATATAATGATGCATATTTAATTGGTTGGTGCTGATTTAAATATGGCAACTCTTATTTAAATTTGAACTATCGTGGAACAAAAATGGTGATGCTCATCCCCAACATACCGATGCTTTCAAACTACAAATCGTGACACACTCATTTATAGTGATGCCTATCAATATAATGACACAATTGTGCTCACTGTCCTTTCTATAGAGTGATGCTCAAATTCACTAGAGCGATGCCAAAATTTCAAATTGCGACGCCATTATGTGCAACAATGCTCAATTAGGGTAAGAAACTTTACACTTGTTTTTTGACATGTGACTTAATTTCTTTTGGTTTTTTGATCACTAATCGATGTTTGACTGTGTTTTCATTGTTATACTAATAGGGTTTTGTAGGTTCTTAGGCATGGAATGAAATTGAATAACTTCTCTTCTATCTAAACATTCTATAATTGTAACTAGTGTTTAAGGCTTTGGGGCAATTATAACCCAATTTTATGCTTTATTACTTTGAGTTTTTAGGCAACACACTAGTTTTCCATTGGGTTTAAAATGAACATTCAAAGTTGGCTAAAAATGAACCCTCACATCACATCTTTCAATTGGGCTTAAAATTGAACAAGGAAAACTCATATTTCAATTGGTGCTTAAAATTAACTCATTATTTCTTTGAAGGATAAAATTGAAAACTGTTTGTTTTGTTTTTTGGTTTGCAACTTTGCTAGTGAATGCGTATGCAATTCTCTCATGCCATTTGATGATCTTGAGAAACAAAAACATTCTCTATAATCACATTGCAAAATCACCTCCACACTTCAAATTTGGGTTTAAAATTGAACAACCATGCTCGTGTGAGAAAAAAGGCATAGCGTGTGTTCTATCTTTGTGCATGTGAACAAAGATGATCAAACTATAGATGTACTTAATCACTATTGTTTACCTTTAGAGGGCCTTCCTTGGTGGAAAAAATTACTCACCCCAAGGGAACGACCCAAGTGGTAACAAGCATAAGCCAAGCTCTTCCAAACTACTATATAAATTTGTGGTTTCAATGAAAATCACAATCAATGGGAAGCGATGCATGATAGCTCTCCCCCAGTATCTTTATGATGCATAAAGCCCTTTTTCTAAGGGTTTGGAGACCTCTCACAAGGATTTTATCATTGCACCCCCTAAACTGGATGCCCTTATTACGAACCTTTGTGTAGAAGCCAAAGATCCCTAATATTTGTTGATGTTAGGAGGTCGGACCTTCGAAGCCGTCCCACATATTTGTGGTTATTTGTAGAGATGACAAGTTTATAATGGGAGATTCATGAGAACTGAATCTTGGTTGACCCATAGAAGTAAGTGTCATGGAGGGGATCCAGTGTGGTCAAGCTTCTAATCATCTGCTCTGATTAAGCGCAACTAGAGAAATCCAAGTGGGAATTCAACAAATATAGCCATTTCTATCCTAGGGTTGTAATGCTTGTGAGTCATTTTAACACTTTGCTTGATTTCAAAATGTTCCAAAAAGAAACACTCACTATTCAAAATTTCAAGCACTTTGGCTTAAATATGGACTTCTTGAGTTAGCCTTGATATTACTGCTTGTCCTAAGGATTTATCCTTAGCGCTTTCTAAATATCTTGACATTAATGTCAAACCCATATTTACCAAAGACAACATAGGCAATTGTGGCTTTAATCTCATAACTTTCATGAAATGGACATTGTGAAAGTTATGATATTTTTAACATAAACATCTAGTTTGAAAACATAATCAAAATATAAGTGTTTGTGGTAAAATCAATTCACTTTTGAACCCCACATGACCATTTGGAGACTAATTGCTCCTATTGAACAACTTGATCTTCTAGGTGCTATTATTCAGCCAAATTTTGAATTCATAAATGGTGAACAAATATATCTCATCATCAGTTTGAGAAACTTCACTTTTGAAAACAAGGAAACAAACTCACCGTGGAGAAACACAACAACCGTTGTAGATGAAGAAGAGGAACACACTAATATTGAGGTTGGAAGGCCCCTATTAACACCACCTGTGTGGCAATAAATATCTCCCTTTCTTCCAGAAACTTAAATTGTTTCCACATGATCTCACAAAAAATCAGGATTCCTAAACCAAAGTCTATAGGACCTCATTTTAGATTTAGGAATCTCACTCCAAAATCCCTTAAGAAACACCTTCGAGTAGTTCACAAAAATAGAAACAAATTGGTAGCAAAATTTTATCGACACACTTCAAGGTATAGTCCTGAATTGTTTGCATTCTTTTGGAGTCAAAATCATGGTATTTTTCATGATATTCAACTCCTATAAATGATTCAAAAGAGGTCAAACTTTGTAGAAGAAAATATCCAACCCGCAATTTCAGAAATAGGAATCATAAAATAGACTATGGTCAAAAGCGGGCTTCAATCTTTTACCACAACCATTACACTTTGTTGATAAAATTTCATGCATGATCTAGAAGAGCTAGAATAGGTTTAAACATTCCTCTCATTCCTCTCGTTTTCTAGGACTTGAACATTTTATGGGTCTAGCATCATTTTCACTACCTTGATCTTATCAAAACAAAAGCTCACTTTCCCAAATGATCTCACACAAAGTAAAGATCCCCAAATGAAAGTCAACTGGTCATCACCATAAACTTAGAAATTGTAGTGCAAAAGAAATCAACAACCACATTGAGGCACTCTGCGAAAACATAAAAAAATTTTTGATAAACTTTTATGAACACACATTGAGAAAATATCCTGACATGTACACATTCTTTATGAACTAGAATCTTTGTCTTTTTGAGAATCAACAAGTTTTCTAGAAAAAATAGTCTTTAGGATTTTAACATTTTAGAGGCATGGCATCATTCTCACTACCTTGGTTTTGTCAAAATAAAAGGTTCACTTTAGGTCAACATTGGGTCCAACATTTCATTCACCCCTTCATCATATTTCATCTCTCATCTCATCTATCTTTGTAAAATTTCAAATACACTAACACTTTGGGACTTAAAACATCAGACCAAATTGCTACCTTAGCTACTTTGTATGTGAAATGTATCCTTTTCCATGCACTTAATTGAGATAGTTATCATCTTTAAACTAGTTTATCTTGAAGGTCACGAGCCTACCCTAAAGATTTCCAAGTTCATTAACAACCTTTATCCCAACATCACAACATCAAAACTTAAGTCAAAAGTGTTGTCCCAATTTTTTTGCAAAAATCACCTCCCTCATCACCCATCTTTTCATCCCACATTGTCATCATTGCTCCCAAGAGACTTAGAGCATCCCTTTTACCTAGGTTTGAGTCAACTAGAGAGTTTAAACATTACAAAACTCAACACAACTCTCCCATAGCTGACACTAAATTTATGGTAAAGACAAGATCACAACACAAGAGAATCATGGAACAAGATGAAGTTACATTCACCTCAAGTGATCCAAATCATTTAGATTTTGATTCTCAAAGTCATTTTACACCATTGCAACAACCATCATCTCCTTTAGGACAATACAAAATTGAAGACGTCACAAAAAACTTGTTTGAGCTCACTAGAGAAGCACTTTTAGAACATCAACTTTTTGAAAGTGTAGCTCCTATATCCCTGACATTTCTAGCACAAATTTTTACATAGGATTTCACAACTCCATTACAAGGGCCAAGTCAAACTTACATACCTAGTCTTTTAACCAACCTTGCTAAATATTTTGGTCACACATTACCATTCAAAAGTAATACACTTGTGGGTACTCTTGAAATGAATCCTCCACCTCCCACTTCCATTTGGAAACCTACCTTTGGTGCTCCTCCCATTCTTGAAGGTCCAAAATAGATACACACTCCACTTGAAATTCACTATTCTACCGCTACTTCCACATTTCGGGGAAACCATTCTTCAACCACACCTATGAGTACCAAAAGTGTACCTACTATCATGTAGAGCAATACAGAACAAAAAAATCAAAGCAACACATAAGGGCATGCCAATACCATATCATAGAATCATCCCTCAATTATTGGGGACATCTTTATGCAACCCTTCATTGGGTTCATCCATTCCATCTATCATTACTACATCATTTCCTCTTAATCCACCACAAAGCAATCCCTTGGTTATGAGTTCTATCAATTCTAGGAGTACCTTGATCATGAATCCTTTGTTTACATCTTTTATACAAGGAAATACGTCCAACATAGGACAAGGGAATCTTTTCAATCAATGGACTCAAGGTCCTAGTGTGTCATTTCCATTGCAAAATTTAATGACATCATCATTTCCAATACCCCCTTTTTCTATGCCAAATCAATTAAGTCCTCAAACATACATTCATCCCCCTCAATCCAATATCTTGCAAGGAATGTTAAACCAAGGGAATCCTCCACCTTTCACTACCAATCCACTAACCACTCAAACCATCAATGTTCCTAATCCTTCATAGATATCTCAAAAACCACTTGATCCCACATTGCAAGCACATTCCCTAGCTTTACAACAAGCACAAAAAACCTACCAACAATCCATACAACAACAAAAATCACAACAAGAAGCATTAGTACAACAACAACATCAAGCTCAACAAGCAACATTAGCACAACAACATCATAAAGCTCAGCAAGCAACCTTAGCACAACAACAAGAACAAGAAAAAAAAGCAACCATAGCAGCTAAACAAGTAGCATTAGCACAACAACAACATCAAGCTCAACAAGCAGCCTTAGCACAACAACAACAACAACAACAAGTGACCATTTCCCAACAATCTCAGCAAGTAGTTGTAGCAGCACAACAAGTAGCTTTATTAGCACAACAACAATAGTAGGCCCAACAACAAGCCTTAGTGATGTAGATCTAGGAGGATTCACAACACATCTCACAAAACTTCAACAATAATCCAAAAAAATCTTTGTATAACACATGTTATTAGACATTGTATATCACATTGAAAACATAGCCATGGCAGCCCACAATTTAGTGCAATGAACAGTCATTAATAACTTCTACAAAACATGTAATGAAACAAATCTCTTTGGTGAGACTGAAGAAAGCATAGTTATATAATTTTCCTCCAATTTTTATGAAGATCCAACAGTGGAAATTAAAGTTATTATATTTTTCCCAAAACTGCAAACCCTAGGTAGGGTTTAGACCTACCCTCACAAAAATAGCCATAACTTATTCAAATTTTAATAAAATTTGATGACACTTGAATAAAACGAAATTATATTCACATGGAAATAAAATCCAATTGGTTTCAGATCCAAAATATAGAATTTACATTCCGTACCATCACACTTTTTTAGACTGTAAATTCTGCACAATATTGTTAGAATAGGCCGTCTCACCAAAATAGTCATATCTGCCACAAAACTCAATAAAATTCAATGAGACAAAAATAATTGGAAACTAGAATAGAGATATTTCCATAAATATATGATACTCAATTATTTAAGTCCATAAAAGTCCGTACAAAACAAAACTTCAGCCTGGAAACAATGTGAAAATCAGAAAATGCACAAAAAACTTGAGGTTGCCATTCATCAAACTTCAAAAATAATGTCTCCAACCCCCAATTCGAGTTTTGGAGGGTTTATTTATACATTTTCAACCAAAAACAACTATTTTCAACCATATTTTGATTAATTTGTTGACAAAACACCTTAATGACACTTCATCTACCTAATTTTGAACTTTTGACAATTTTTAGAATATATGAGAAATGAACAACATCCTAGGACCTATAACACCACAAAGGTGGCCTCTTGGGCCTTATTATAATATCAAAACATAAAAATGGAACAAATGACTCAATATGGCCTCATGGATGCATGTGATCAAATAGGTGCCCCTACACCACTTAGTGGTGCAACAACAACAAGAAGCTCAATTGCAAGCCTTACTAGCTGAGCAATATGCTCAACAACAACAAGGATCCTATTATCCTCATATGAACATCATCAATCCAAACACATCAAGAACACATTAATCACTTTCAAAAAATCTCACACCTTCATACACCTCATATAGCTCATCTCTCATTCCATCACATGTTCCTACCCAATTCGCAAGACGATCTCGCATAACAAATGAAAGCACTCTCACAAGAAATGCAGGAACTTTGCATGGGAAAGACAAAGAAAAATCATACAAAAACCCTATGTCCTTGTCTATTCAATTGAAACATAGCAATGGTACCATTTCCTCTTGGTTTTGAAATCCCTAAATTTGACAAATATAGAGGGAGAGGAAGTCTTGTTCACCATATCAAAGAATTCAACATCATGTGCATGGAAGTGGCTTACAATGATTCATATCTAATGCGTCTCTTTCCTTGGAGTTTAACAGGTATTGGGTAAACCCACAAACGTGGTTTACAATTTGAGCGAGGAAGGAAAATTTGAAAAAAATGACCCCATGCAAAAAAAATTGGTTTTTGGGGTTCGAATGAACCCATTGGTTCGAGCAAACCGAAAAAAGGGTTTGAATGAACCCTAGTTCAAGTGAACCAATTAACTACAAGGTCCCACCATTCCCACCAAAAAACACAAAGAAAACAATTTTTGAAAGGGGGTTCAAATGAACTTTGGTTGGGTTCGCTCGAACCCCCCTTGTTCGCTTGAACCCCCCTTTTCCCACCTTCTCACACTATGGCACCAAAAAAGTCCAGAATTTTGTGCTTTGAAGCTTGGGTTGAGGATGAAAATGGAGGAGACTTCAAAGACCCAACTGGATGATGGTACTCCTTAGAATGAACTAACTAATGAATATAATCTTAATATGTTTTGGTTTTATTATGTATTTTTTTTTTTAGTTTTATTAAACATAGGTTTTCACCGAAAATCAAGCTCTTTATTCTGCACATGTGGAGAAATAGTAGATTATCAAAAGAAATTTTAAAAAATATGAGTGCACCAGATATTGAAGTCCCTTATCCCACAAAAAAAATTGAATTTCGATACATACAAAAAAAATTATGCGTTATACGGTCCGCCTATGTCTGAATTGTAATTGGTTTGACTTCAAAACTCAATTAAGGAATTTTTTTTCTATAAAACACTATCAAACCAATTGCAAGCACTAGATATCATAGTTACAAATCTAAATTTGAAATAATTAGAATTTTATCGTTCATGGAAAAAATTTGTGTTATACAGTGAGCATCACTCCTTAAAAATGTTGTTTATTGAAAAAAATAGATTTCAAAGGAGATGGAAAAAGAAGTGCAATTTGATTCCAAAATTTTTGAAAAAAATATATTTATAATCTACAAACAAAATTTCACAAATCTCTAGCTTGTATCATCTTCAAATTCCTCATGGTTTAACCGCTATAGGTGCTCAAAAGTGAAGATCTAGTGTCTAGTTTGGCCAAAAATTGTAAACCAGTATTAGGGATCACCCTATTGCTATGGATCGGTTCTCTCATTTGCCTCCTGGTATCAAAATTTTGCAAGAAATCACTAACAAATTCATTGATCACTTCTCCTTTAATCTTAACATGGACATTAGTCTAGAAGAATTGTACACTCTCAAACAAAATCTAGGAAAAACCTTTGAAAATTTCTTACAATGGAGACAAAGAGCTAGTAAAAGCAAGTGGCCTCTTCCTGAAAAACAACAAGTGGGAATCATCATAGACAACCTTGATCCGAATCTATCATTCAACTTGAAAATTCAATGCATCACATCCTATAGCGAGCTTGTTCCAAGAGCCCTTAACATTGAAAGAGCCCTAATCTCACAAGGAAAAACTCAAGCTTACAAAGACAACCATCCTTCAACCAGTTCAAATGAGAAACCTCGCATATGGGATAAGAATAAAAATGTAACAAATGATAGTGTGGTAGATGCTAAGGTCATACTAGTGCTCCTAGACCCAACAATAATCAAATTGCTAGTATCCAACCAACTATGCAACAAATGGTACCACCTCAGAACAATTAGATCAATAACACGAACATACAACCAAGGCCAACCGATAACAGGAACAACTATCCAAAATGCAAGTACACATAGTTATTAGAACCCATCGAGACAATCATGAAGAAATTGGTAGAGTCAAATTTGATAACACTTCCTAACTTTGAACATTACCAAGAACCCCAAGAAAATCCATCCTGGTACAATGAGCATGATCTCAGTGACTTTCATAAAATCAAAGGACATAATTTTTTTTTTTGCATGAAACTCAAGAATATCATCCAAGATCTCATAGAGAATGATACCATATTTTTTGAGGTACCATCTGGAAACCAGGATCTCAAGATATACAAGACCCCTATGCTTGATCATAACAAAGCTAACAAACATGGCAAAGCTAAAAATTACACCAATGTTTAGCATATTTATTCCAATGTAGTTGTTTTCTATGATAGCATTATCATTGTTTTCACTATCAAAGGTGCTAGTATGAAATGTGGAGTCACACAAGATGTGGAAAAATAATTGTTCAAGGAGCCATTCCAGCTCAATCTAGGACACATCCTATGTTACCCACATCTAATCTTTTAGATCAACTTAAATAGACCCCCGCTCAGATATCAATCTTGGAAATTTTGAGATTATCACTTGCGCACAGAGAAATACTAGAAAAATCCTTGTCTGATTCCTCTATTCCTGAGATCATTGATACCGCTTAGTCTCAAGCTATGGTAGGGCATATTACTAGCCATCTTCTCACCTTTTCTGAATAGGATTTACCATCACAACCATCTCATAATTGTGCTTTACACCTTGAGGTTGTCATTCATAAAAACAAGGTCAAAAGAGTCTTCGTAGATGGAGGAGATGGTCTAAACATTTGCACCCTATAGTTGATCAAGCATCTAGGCTATTTAGAAGATACAATTGAGGAGACAAAGAGTAGCACCATCATAGCATACAATGATCAAGAATGGGTATCACAAGGAATCATTGCGCTTCCTATCCAAGTGGGACCTCTCATTGTAGAAACTACATGCCTAGTACTTGATTTTGATCTTCCCTATAACATTCTACTTGGTAGACCATGGATCCATGCTTTGAAAGTTGTCGCCTCAACCTATCATCAATGTGTGAATTTTCCTTTTGAGGGTAGATAAATCACTATCTATGGAGATCCTGAGCCTTTCTACTACTGCAAGAGCCTTGAGGCCAAATTTTACAAGATCCCACAAATACCCAAAAATGACAAAGGGCCTACACCAACAAGCTCATTTTTTGACCCATCCTCTCTAGATGATGGTTGTGGAAGCTACAAAATATTGAAAGAAACTTTTGTCTTAGGAGAGTTACCTATTTCTCCTTGAAACCATGGGAAACTAACATCTAGCAAAAAAGAACCAAAAATAATCAAGATGGCAGCTACTACCTTCACCAAATGGGGAGATTTGAATCAAGAAGATGTCCATGAGCAAGATATATCTAAACTCCTCTATCAAGATGAACAACCTGTTCTTGTTCTTCCCATGAAAGATGAAAACAAAGGTCTACAACTAATGCAGAGCATGGGGTATAACAAGAATGAGAAGCTAGGATAGAATGACAATGGTTTACTAGAACCCATCGTTCCTGAGAAATGACTAAAAAATATTGGCTTAGGTTGTACTACTAGCAAGGTCACACTTATTGGCAAAGGTATTTATGCTAAACAAGTTGAGGCTTCCTCTTGGTCACCCACATGGCATGATACTACCTTAGATGACTTTCCTCTTGATGTTGCTGACTTATTTGAAAACAACAACCTCTTCATGATATTCATAACATACTTTGTCTCAAACAACCAACCAACTGAAAAACACTTGGTATACTTGCAACTCATTGACATGGACCAACAAGGACCATCGATTCTAGATTTATTCAAAAATGATGAAGTGATCTAAGAATTCATGGGACTCCAAGACACATTATCATGGGTAGTTCACAAAGAAAGCTTTGACATAGAGCTTGATATAGGGGCATACTATGGGGAGACGATTGAATCCTTCAGTCACAAAATAATTTAAAGGAGATTAACTTGCATATCCTTGAGTGAAAGCCACCTAGTGGCACTCTCTAATTCCAAAATAGTAAAAACAAAGGACACATCCGATAGTGAAATCCTCCCTAAGGTGCCCAAGGATGAAGGATTCAATCCCCCCCTTAGCACAATGCATTTAGAGAAGTCAGAAGTACTAGCAGAAAAGGCTACACCAATTAATGTGGGAACAAAGGAAGAACCTAAGATCACCTTCTATTATGAATCCTTATTAGATGAAGAATAGAAGAATCTTGTAGGATTCCTTAAAGAGTGAAAAGCTAACTTTGCATGGTCATATACAAATATGGTAGGCCTTGATCCAAAAGTAGTTGTGCATCACTTAGCAGTCTATCCTGAGGCCAAACTAGTTAATCAAAAATTAAGGAAGATGCACCCATAGATAGTAATCTTGGTTAAACTGGAAATACAAAAGCTTCTTGACATTGGATTAATCTGACCAATTGATTATTTAGAGTGGGTTTCAAACTTGGTACCTATCTCAAAACCCACTGGGGGCATTGAAATATGCACTAATTTCAAAGACCTAAACAAGGCATGTCTGAAGGATGACTTCCCTCTTCCCAAAATTGATCTTATTGTAGATTTAATAGTTGGGCATGAAATGTTGTCACTCATGGATGGATTTTCAGGCTATAGACAAATCATAATCACCAAAGAATATAACCATAAAACTTCCTTTACTTTCCCATGGGGAACCTACTACAGGAATGTGATGCCATTCAGGTTGAAGAATGCAAGAGCTACCTATCAAAGAGAAATGACCCTCATCTTTCACGACATGATCCAAAAAATAGTTGAATATTATGTGGATGATATTTTGGAAAAATAAAAGAAGAGAAGTGAACACATACAAGTTTTAGGACCTATCTTTGATAGGATTGAAGAATACAAGGTATGACTGAATCCTAAAAAATGTGCGTTCGGGGTCACATCAAGGAAACTTCTTGGCTTCATTGTTTCACAAAGAGGGATAGAAATTGATCTAGCAAAGGTAAAAACCATCCTAGACATGGAAACACCACATACATTAAAATAAATGAGAGGATTACAAGGAGGGTTGTAGTCCACCAGAAGGTTTATAGCACAACATGATGAAAATGGAAAAGAAAGAGCCATATACTACACTAGTAGAACATTGGTAGGATATGAGATGAACTATTCACCTATTGAGAAAGCATGCCTACCAATAGTTTTTGCTTCAAAAAATCTCAGGCATTACATGTTGTCACATCAAGTTAAGCTCATCACAAAGATTGATCCATTAAAATATATGTTATCCGAAGCAACCCTCACAAGACGAATGGCTAAATGGGTAATGATATTGATAGAGTTCAACATAGAGTATGTGGAGCACAAGGAAATCAAAGGACAAGTGATCATAGACTAGCTAGCAGAAGCACCCATCTATGATGAGAACCCTTTAATATCTAAGTTCCCTATCAAATCAATGCTCCTTATTAATCTAACAGATCAATGGAAGATGTACTTTGATGGATCATTCACCAAACATGGATCAGAAGCATGCATTCTTTTCATCACACCCCAAGGTGATTGCATCCCAAAATCCTATAGGCTATCATTCCCATGTATGAATAACATTGCTAAGTACAAAGCCTTGATCACAAGTCTCAGGATAGAAGTTTAGTGGCAGATGCAAGAGATGAAAGTATTTGGAGACTCACAACTGGTTATCAAGCAAGTTGATGACGATTATAAAACCAAAGATGACAAGCTCACTCCTTACAAGAAGATGGTGGAAAATATCAAAGATATTTTTATAGACATAAATTTTGAGCAGATTCCTCACATGAACAATAGAGCAACAGATGCCATGGCAACAATTCAATCACTACTAGACATGCCGAACAACATTCTTCAATGTGAATTCTTGGTAGAACAACTTCTCATACCAACTTTCAAAATCCCTGAATCTGAATTCCCTTGGTACCAGGACATCTTTACATACCTTAATAGAGGAACCCTTCGATCAGACATCACCCTGAACCTTAAAAAGACCTTTGTCAAAAAGGAATCCTAATTCGTAATCCTATGTTATACCCTTTACCGTCGAACCATTGAAGATACATTATTATGATGTCTTAACCAAGAGGAAGCCTTAACTGCCTTAACAAAAGTACACGATGGCATATGTGGGTCCCATTCTAGTGGTATGACTTTAGCTAAGAAACTGTTAAGGATAGGGTACTATTGGCCAACCATGGAGAAAGAAGCTCATCAATATGTGTGAAAAATGCATCTAGTGTCAATAGCATGGGGATTTGATTCATGCTCTAGCTCAAGAATTGCAACCAATGATTACACCATGCCCTTTTTCATAGTGGGGACTTGACCTCATAGGAAAAATCACTCCAACCTCATCCAACGACCATAAGTTTGTCATAACCTCCACTGAGTACTTTACTAAGTGGGTTGAAGCCATTCCTATGATCTACATAATAGAAAATAGATAGCCAAGTTTATCTTGAATTACCTAATTTTCCACGTTATGGTGTACCAAAAACTCTCATTTTAGACAATGGAACCCCATTCAAAAATTAGGATGTGAAAGAGCTATGTCAAAGATTCAATATCCAACACTGATTCTCTACACCATTCTATCCCCAAGGAAATGACCAAGTAGAAGCAACAAAAAAAACTATCCTAAAAATCCTAAAGAAATAGTTAACGAAGCTAGTCATGACTGGCATTTGTAGCTAAATCTCGCTCTTTGGGCTTATCAAACTAGTATCCACACACCTACAAGAGCAACCCCTTTCTCCCTTGTCTATGGATCAGAAGCCATCTTTCCTATTGAGGTTGAGCTCCCATCATTGCAAGTGTCACTAAAGAATCTGATAACTAAAGAAGAGTACAAAGTGTCTTGACTGAATGAGCTAGAATTCCTAGATGAACTATAACAAGAGAATAAAATTTCGGCCATTCTAGGTAGGCGATCTCATCGTAAAGAAAAATCAGAAGAACCTTCCAGATCAAGACAACAAAAAAAAGTTTGAGCCTAACTAGTTGGGTCCCTTTGTCATCACAACAAGCTATAGATTAGGAGCATACCAACTGTTAACCCCTGAAGGTGAACCCTTACAAGAGCCAATTAACAGCTTGCATCTTAAAAAAATTTATGCCTAAACATGAAGGGTATAAATTAGAAAATACAAAAAAATCAAAAATAATCAAAATCCAAAAAAATGCAAAAAGGATTGAAAAAAGTAAAGAAAAAAATCATCCTCTAGTGAAAACAACTTCGGTGGCACTTTGGGCAAGTACCTTGGTGAAAACCCAGCAAACAGGTGCCTTATGTAAATAAGGTATCTCCATCTATTCTTTGGCTCTTGTGACCTATCATTCTTCCCATTTCCATTCATCCCCTATCCGCATCTTTATCATGGCTTGTCACTGTAAGGTATCATGAACTCTTTAGCACTGCTTGGCATATTCTCAAGGTCGGCCTATCCTGCCTTTATCAAAGTAGACTAACATATCACACTGGGGGCATTTCATTATGTGTCACAATCGGGTTCCTGTATATCTTGAGGTCATGGGGCATCCTATTAGAAACACTAATTTTTTTTGTAAAATCTTATCTAGAAAATCCAAAACATTTGCAAAATCCTGGACAACAAAAATCCAAAAACATTTAGAAAATTGTAAAGGAAAAATACAAAAAATCCAGTAAACATAAAAAACCCTAAAAGGTTGAACATCAAAAAATTCAAAAAATAATGTCTTATGTCGAACTACATCTTCTCTGAGCTTTAACGTAGGCAAGGCCATCATTAATGTGCCCCTGAGACACCGTAGGTTAGTCTTTAGCAGTCCATTGTAATTAGTTGTAGTCTCTTGTATGTTCATATCTTGGTCTTGTAAATTGTTCGAGTCAGTAAAAATATGTGGTCTGTGCATGTATAATGTAGGCAAGGCTAATCTTTGATCAACTCCTGAGGCCCCTAAGATAGGTTCTTGGTCGAAACTCATAGAAACTCAAAAAATCCAAAAACATCATAAAACTCAAAAAAGCCAAAAACATCCAAATATCTCAAAAATCCAAAAACACTCATAAAACTTCAAAAAATCCCAAAAACACCCAAATATTCAAAAAATAAAAAACATTTGAAAATTGAAAACACAAAAACAATAGAAAATATTCAGAAAACCCTAAACATGAACATAATTCTTGAAAACCATAAACATTCATATAAAGTTTCAAAAAGACCAAAAATAGCCTCAAAACATGTCAAAAATACCAAAAACATTCAAATATTCCATAAAAATACAGTTCCATCCATCGCATCTCGCTTTCACCTATAATAAACTTTCACCCATAATAAAATGATCGTCACCTTCACCCTTTGTTAAAACAAGTCAAAAACAAACATAGCAAGTCGTAAAGTGTGAACCCTAAAAAGTTAAAATCTAGAGTCTAAATCATAGGTAAACATATCAGTGAAGTTTATGGTGATAAATCATCTTATCATCATCATCCCAACATCAAAAAAACCTCTAATCAACATGTCTTAGCATGTATCCTTCCTGCAATGGACATCAATATCAGTTATCACATTAGCTAAACTTAAACTAGGAAAGAGATATAGATAAAACTAACTATTTATCTTTGATGTTTTCTTATGATTTATCTTAAATGAACCATTCCAAGGATCTCTCAATGATGTCCATCTAAAAAAATTTAGAGAGAAAGGAATGGGGCATCGATCATTATCTTTCGTTTGTTGTGCTTGTGGATACTCTTGTAAAATAATCTTGGTGCATACTTGCTTAGTTGTGTGTAGGAAGGTCATTTGGGGTATGTTGTTGACTATTGCATATGCTTTGGTCCAATATGTTCTAAAATTCTAACTTACATTCCAATGACATTTCCATATGTCAAGGTGTGAACAAGAACTATCCTATCTGCTTATCGAGTCAAAGTCCATTCCACTAGATACAATGTCATCCTGGTTATCAATACCTTGATGCATCATGTCTATGTGTTATATCAAACAATAAAGAATGATGGAAAATCCCAATCTCAAAGTGTGAGCATCCCATCCTACATTTCGTCCTACATTCTTTTGCATTGTCTCATTACCATCTCTAATAAAGTCTCAATGGATCAAGGACTTGTTGGATTTTTTGAAGAAATCATCATCAACAATGGTTATTAATTATTTATTCTTCTATCTTCTCTTTGTGCTAACTTGGTATCATGACACACAAAAACATCATCAATGCATCCACCCTACATTCAGAAACCATCAACATGCATGCATCTCATAATCATATCATAATCATAGCATCCATCAGCATAAGCATACATCTCATAATCATTTGCATATCACATCATGCATTTTGCATAATCATTTAAGACAAATATAGATTTTTTATTCTAAGCATCTTAAATTTTTGCATATCAAAAGAATTTGCTTCCATATACATATGTGTCATCATCATAAAACATGCATAGAAAATATACAAAAAGAAATGCATCCACATTATTTCCATCCATAACATCTGCATATCATAATCAACTATCCATATCATATCGTGAAAAGATAATGAAAAATAACATATAATTGCATCCATCCATAGCATCGCATATCGCATAGGGATAAAGGTAAGTGCATCCATATCATACATCATCCATACTTGAAATAAAATCAACACATCATGACATAAATCATCTGTATCAGTATCATATATATATCAAAAAATGTGTCATGGTACAAAACCTAGATTAGTGTATGTGCATCGATGATATGTATAATATCCATGAGGCTATTAAAATGGATCCCATGAATGTATATCAGTATAAAGAATGGGGAAAAATTAAAAAGTATTTGTACATCAAAAAAGAGCTAGCCCTGGTGGCTGCTACCCTTTCCAGCCTGCCACTCAGGCTGATCCTCTGCTCAGGCTGATCCTCTACTCAGGGGCATGCATTGCTCCGCTAAGAAAAATGAGGATGCCTCAATGTTGTAGGAACATCTCTGTGATAATGCTACCTATAATACATAGCCTTCGTAATGGCCTCTCTATACAACCACACTAAAACTGTTTGACTATGGGTGGATGCCATAAGGATCTCAATCTGTTGACATCTAGCCACCTCCTGATCCCTCTCACCTGTAATGGTCTAAACTCTCTATAATGCAGTATCCCTCTCAGCTATAACTACAACCATGTGTTGCCAATCCTAATCTTGCTTAGTAGTCAAAACCAAAATCTGTTGGTGGGCCTGGTCTTGCTCACCTATCAATGCCTGCACTTGCTACCGCAACTACTATATCTGCATATCTCTGGTGTCTGATGGTGGTGGTGGTGGCAATGGCTACTATCGCACTACTAGAGGCTGATGCTGAGGCTATTGTTCTACTAGAGGAGCTCTCAAAACATTTCCACCATGGCCATCCTGGCCTCCTTGTCCTCTACTCCTAACTACTTTGCCTCGTGGCCTCCCTCTAGGAGGAGCCCCTATAGGATTTTTCAATCATTGTGGAGGGATGAACCAATCATCATAAATGGGAGTATTCTATGCAATGGGATAGCCCTAATCATATGCCCAAGGCTGGGAAAATAACTGGTGGAAACTCTCAACGACCTCATGTGTTAGAATCATGGGTCCCCATGTAGGAACCTGATTGGTAGCTCTAGCAAAAATAGCCTTATAGGCATCATCAAGATTGTCCTAGACATTGCCAAACTATCTAGCTACCCTATCTGGAAGGTACCTCTCAATCATTGCATGCTCTCGACCCTACATATAACGGGTCTTCCTAGCGAAGTAGAGCTATTGAATATCATTGAACCAGGCCAACATCTAAAGCCATGGCCACCACCGAAACACAATCATATCATCGACCACCTATCGCTAGTGCAGAAGTCCAATTTGTCCTATGTGTCTAGGTGTAATGGAACCTTGATATCTCCAAATGACAAGATCATCTGGCTCCACGTTTTCCATCTGCACAATCAACCAAAGCACTGCAATGTGCTCCCATGCCCAGATATGGAGAAGTGTCACCCCTGCACTAATAGATCTCCCATCATAATAGATGAAATCATACAAATCATGGTACAAGGAGGCCAGCATCACAAGCCCCCACATAAAAGGATTCCTCCGATATAGCATCCTCTGCCAAGCCAAGCCCCAACCTAAAATGAAGAATCAACCACATCTGTCTAGAGCCACCAAACCTAAGATGATGGCTACAACAATCAATTTGAAAGTTGGCACCTAACCTTTGTATGTCTCTAGATCTATCTGATAGGTGACCAAAACAATCTGGTCCATCTCCATCACCTCTAGGAAGGCATCAACTCCACCATCAGGATCATAGATCACACGATCACTGTGGATAGGTAACCACAATATCTGTCACACATCCTCCAAGGTCACCATTGCCTCCCCATCGGAAGGTGGAAAGAAGTCTCACTATTCCATCTCTTGCACAATGCCATCATCATGGCCAAATGTGTCCTAATCACTAGTGCGTATGTAATGTACCATAACCCAATCTCTCCCTGGTGCTCCTGGCGCAACTATGAAAGATCACCCAATCTCTCCTGTATTATGGGCCTATGCTCTCTTGACATCAACTGTGAGATGACCTGCATCCATGAAGCCCACGACAGCAGGAAATCATCAAAATCTAAAATTATTTGGAATTTCTAGCTTGAAAATCACAAATTTGTCATTGTTTACAAATGCATCGCTATATTCAAAATTCAAACATTGACACCCAATGCATTTTAAAATCTCAAATTGACAAATGCATCACCATACAAGATGGTGTCATGATTTAGACTTTGGCATGACCTAACCCTAACTTTTAAATCAGCAAGTGCATCACTGGATAAGTCTGTCACCATTTATAATTTGAAACCCTAATTTCAAATTAGAAAAAGCATCGACATTTTCATATGCATTGCTATCTATATTTTGAGTCTTCGATTGAAGTTTGGGTGTCGCTATATAGCGACGCCCCCAAAATCTAAATTTTAATGCCAAATTTCAAATCAAGATTCAAATGGTCCAGTGCTTGGAAGCCACTGGAACTCACAAACTCGATTAGAGATGTGTTAAGGAAGCTCACGACACACCAATTTTTTGAAGGGTAATAGCTCAATTTTCAAGAATTCCTTAAGTGTGAATACACAAATGAATTGAAAATGATCCCTCTTGGCCTATTTAAGCTAGAAAATTAGGGTTTTTTGCCCTAATTTAACCTTTTAATTTGGGTTTATTATCATTTTCACCAATTTTTCCAATCTGGACTAAATTTTGGATTTTTTTTTTCATTTTTGGCATTATTCTTGCATCCCAAAATCTTTTTGGACCCTTGGGGAAGCTTTTCAACCTTTATCGAGAAATCAACCCAAAATTTCTGCCCGATTTCTCAAGGGGGGCAGGGAGTCACTTTTATCCTTCTACTGGGGCATCTAAAAAATTAGAATTTTTTATTTTTTGGTTTAGGCAACATTCTTTATTTGAAAAGCATTGTTCTTTGAACCAAAGCAACAGGTACCTCGCTTCAGAGAGGGGTAAAATGTAAACATTGAAAAATGTCCTAATCGATGTCATACACTTGAGTCAGATTTATTAACATCATTTCCTCTTTATTTATCCTCTTTTTGCTTAATTGATTCAATTAGCCTATCTAATTAATTAATTGCATCATTTTCGTCTATTTGGCCTAATTAATTAAATTAGGTAAATTCACCTCTTTTCGCACTAACACTTCATCTCATTAAATTGAATGGATCAAAATATTTAATTTAATCTCCTAAGTCATCTTATTTTAATTAAATAGTTCCCTATCCTAGTTAATTAAATATCATTTCACCCCTCCCCTATTTATTAAATCATCTAATTTAATAAATATCTCTTAATTCTTCTAATCCCCTAATTGCATAAATTAAACCTTGTTTAATTAGCAATTAAACTAATTATTCCTGTATTCAAATGGAATATTCCCATGGAATATTCTTTATCCTTTTTTGCATAATTAAAAATTGTTTTAACTTGTATTTACTCATCCTTTTCCTCACCTTAATGGAATATTCCTTCTCCAATCAACTCACTTGGCTTCTTTAACAAGCCAAACCCAGTTACCTCTTTGGCAAGTTATGTTTGACCTATGTGAGTAGGTCAAAAGTGTGTTTGCTTGAGGTAAGTGTGAACCCTTGATTTAATCTTTATCTTGCATTCTCATTCATTGATGAGAATCCATGATCCATGCCTCTCATCTCTTTCATCCTGAATCGTTGATTAAGATTTTTGATCTCAACCATTCATTCTTTATTTGCTCTCCTATAAATAGATCACTATTTGGAGACAAATGGATCCATATTTTATTGCAAAGTCATTATGTTGAATTTTCTCACATCTATACTCTCAATTTACACACATTTGGCTTATTTTCAGTTTATTTTAGTTGCATAATAGTTTCAAGCTTTCATTAATGGCTTCCATGTATCCATCTTGGTTTGTAAATAAATTAGGGTTTTCATCTTTTAGTATCATTTTAGCTTAAATTAGCTTATATTAGCTTAGAAATTGTGTAATTAGATCATTTATAGCATAGAATCATGGTAACTTAGCTTGCCTCATGTCCATTTTGTGCATAATTTAGGTTTTTCATACACCAAACATCATGGTTTCATCAATTTTCTTCCATAGAATCAACTGAAACAAGCTCACTATCACGAGATTGGGAAAGGGTTGTCGGTCCACATCAACGTGACACCAATTCCACAAAAATATAAATTTCAATGGATTATAGTAGATATTTTCTTTAAAGCTTTCATAGATTAACATGTTAGGTTTTTTTTGATAAAATGTTTACTTTCAATTTTTATTGACTGATCTTGTTGAGATTCGAGTATTGGTTGCTTCATTATGCTTCGATTCTTCATAGATCAAGCGTAATTCGGCTCATAACCAGTATCCTTGCATCGACACTAGTGATCACTTTCAATTAGGTAGGATGATCTAATATTTGACTTAGATGGACTAATAGTCATCATCCCACTTTAATCCAACATTATTATTTTTTTAACATAAATTTATTTCAACTACACCTAAATTGGCTTCCTCAACAATAGATGGATATGTCTTCAATCATTTAGTCAAGATGAAGTTCATCAACATCTATAATGTATCTATTATTTGAGATAAATGAGAACTAAGTAAATTTCTCAATATAGGTAATTATTTGGGATGTTTGATCTTGCTTCTAATTTTATTGAGTATTAAAAGTATCCATTTTATTTTTTTATCTACTAAAACTTGTATTAGGATAATATGAAGTAAAGGATTTTAAACTTAATTTTCCAAAGCATCTAGTTACTTATGCTCCTTGGTGGTCATTGGTCAATTTAGGTAATATTGATAGATATTAGTCGTGTTAGTACAAGATTCCTCCAACTTCATAATTTTAGTTAAGAGTTCTTTTTTTCCTTCACCAAGTTTTGCTTTACTTTGTCAAATTATTTCTTATAATCTAGAATTTCTTGTTGTTTTCTTCTATGTCTATCTTTTATCCAAGTAAATAATATTGTTAGAAAGCCCTATAATTATCCTTAAAATTAATTTATAATATTCACTATGGGGTTTTCTACTAATTATAGTTATTTTTGCATGATTTTTCTAATAAGTTTCCTCATCTTCTCTAATTTTAGATATCAATCCACCCAATATTTTCTAGCACTTATTTTTAGAACACCCATCAAATAATAATTATGTATAAAGGTGATCTTATCTAGATCTGTGTGTGGTCCTAGAGTGTTAGAAGTGTTAACATGCTAGGTGCAATTATAACCATGAAATTTTGTTGTTTCTACTAAGCTAGAATTTATTTTATTTTTCACAATTTATCATAAGTTGGTTATGTCAAGGTTTTATGCTTTATGCTTTTAAAACTTTATTAGATTAAATGGTATATACTTTATAACATAAAGTTTTATAACTCTATGCTAGAACAATACATAAATTTTATAAGGGCAAGACCCCTAATTAATAACAATATTTTCTATCACCTCCCTTGATTTGTTAATAGTGGAAAATCACATGTCAATTTATATAAAAGATGAAATGAAGTACCCCAATAAAATAGATTTTCTTGAACAATGATAAATAGGGAAAAAATATATGTGAAAATGAAGAGTATGTATTCTAAAATACATGAAAGTCATCTTGTCACAATTTATAATCCCAATATTTTAAAATTTTTATTTTTATTTGAGGTCTTATAAATATTTTTATTGGAGCCTTATGTCTCCTAAAATTAGTCTCACCCAAGTTCATTACATAGTTCTTGTATGAATTAATCCAATCTGTATGTAGGAAATAATACAATGTTCCTATAGGATTTAATACAATGCGCATATGAATTAATAAACTTCACTTGTAGGACTTAATACAATATGCCCATAGGACTTAATATATCTTTTATAAGCTAAAGATTGATAGAGAAGAACTTTACTAGATTCTCATAGGACTTATACATATAATGCATATAGGTCTTAAATTATTTCTATTAGGAATTAAATCTATGATTCATCCATTAGTTGTCATTGTCATGCATACCCTCCCTCAATGGTAGCTCCTTAAGGCCAAGAATTCATCTAAATTTGGAGAAAATAATGCTTAGAGGTCTTATGTTATGCTTGTCAAGTCTTACATCTAGGATTTAGCTACTAGGAGGTGTCATTGACATGCACACTACCCCTAAGTGACATCACCTTAAATTTAAGGAGAAGTTGACTACTACTCTTATATTGAAGGTACCTGATCCAGATGGTGACTTCATAGTCATCACAGATGCATCAAGTGAAGGTTTAGGTGGGGTCTTGATGCAATATGGGAAAGTCATAGCTTATGAATAAAGGAAGCTAAAGCCCTATGAAAAAAATTATACATCGCATGATTAAGAGTTGGCAATAGTTGTTCATGCATTGCAAATGTGGAGTCACTATCTGTTGGGAGAGCCATTTGAACTTAAAACCAATCACCATCTTCTTAAATATTTGTTTACCTAGCCCAATCTGAATGCATGGTAAAGGAGATGGCTGGAGTTGATATTTGATTATGACTTCAACATCAAATACATCAAGGGAAAAGAGAATTAGGTTACTGAGGCCCTACATCATAGGAGGCATATTGCATCAATGGTGTTAATTCAAACCAACTTCAAGGGCCCGGTGTTGCAAAAATATAAGGGTGATGAATATTATGAGAAAGTTAAGCAAGCACTCTTGAATAATCTACAAGATGCAAGGTACAAAGGATTTCACTTTGAACCTAATGCATTTCTAAGGTTTAAAGGGAGAATCTATGTGCCTAATTTTGAGGAATTAAGGAACCTAGTGTGGAAAGAAGTTCATGAAGCACCATATTCTGGACATCCTAGTGTCACTAAGATGTTGACTGATGTGAAGCCATTATAGATTTGGAAGGAAATGAAGGGGGTGCTGCAAGATTTGTAGCAAGATGATTAGAATGTCAAAGGGTAAAAGTAGAACATCACCCCCCTGTAGGTGTTTTGTATCCTCGCAATGTTCCCAAGAGCAAGTGGAAAGTCATTAGTATGGAATTTGTGCAAGGTCTTCCTATGTCAAGGATTAAGCATAATGCCATTCTAGTGGTAGTGGATAAGCTTACCAAGGTGGAACATTTTATTCTTGGGAATTTAATTGATGAAGCTCCTGTTATAGCTCAAAAATTCATTCAAGAGTTGTTTAGGTTACATGGGATTCCTAAGAAGATTATCTTGGATAGGGATGCTCATGTGACATCTAGGTTTTGGAAAACCTTGTTCTCCTAACTTGGAATTTAATTGAACATAAGTTCAGTCTATCATCCAAAAATAGAAAGACAAATTGAAAGGGTAAACCAAATGCTAAAATACCTATTGAGCATGTATTGTATGGATCAGAAATACAAGTGAGAAGATTACCTACCATTGGTTAAGTTTACATATTAGAATTGTTATCATTCTGAAATAAAGATGGATCCTTTCGAAGCATTGTATGGCTGAAAATGTTGATCTCCTATAATTTGGGATAAGCTAGAGGATAGGGTAAGTCTTGCATTTGAGATGTTATCAAAAATTGAGGAGAAAGTTTTAATTATCAAGCAAAGGCTCACCAAAGCCAATGATAGACAAAAAATCTATTCACATTCCAAGTGGGTACCCATAAATTGTGTATTAGGGGAAAAGGTGTTGTTAAGAGTTAAACCTCATAAGAGATCCATCAAGTCTAGAAATTCATCCAAACTAGCTCTACACTATGTAGGTCCTTTTGAGGTTCTTGAGGAATTAAATCATGTTGCATATCAAATAGCGTTGTCACTAGCTCTTGTCCTGATGCATAATGTCCTTCATGTCTCATACCTAAATGAGTATATACTAGGAGATAATCATGTTATTGATTGAAATGATTTATAGGTACATGACCTAGGAGTGGTAACAATTGAGCCTCTCAAGGTTCTTGAAACATGTAAGCTTCACTTATGTAACATAGTTGTTTTGTAATGCAAATTCTAATGGGACTACTATGCAGAAGATTCTACGACTTGGAAGACTATGTTGAGATAGAGCAAAAGTTTCCACATGTTTTTTTAAAAGGCATAGGACAAATAAGAGGGGGGGTGAATCAATTGTCACCAAAATTAAGCTCAAAACTTCAACACTTATTAAATTTACAACCACACTATTTTGTTATTAAGTATGAACATGAAATGTAGATAATAGAAATTAAAATCAACATAAAGAACACTAATTTTTATGTGGAAAACCCAATGAGGGAAAAACCGCGGTGATGATTAACTCACAATATAAAGAGAGAAAAATTGAATACAAAGGCTCACTACCAAGGGCTCACTACCTAGAAGAGGACTCATTCTCCAAATACAAAGGCTAATTGCATACAAAAAGGACTCACTATCCAACAAGGAGGCTCACTGCTTACCAATACAAAAGAAAAAAAAAGATTCATGAAAACAATTTACACACATCCTTAGCCTTGATCAGAAGATTTCAGAAACCTTCAGCTCACTTGGACCTTTAGAAATCTATCACAATGAAGTACTATTGCCTCAACTCACTTTTGCACACTTTTGCTCTTTTATTTGTGGCTTACTTTGTTACTTTTCATCATACAGTCCTTCGCAATTCAACTTGCATTTATACCATCTTCAACCTTAGAAACTTTCTCCAAGGTCGACCACATAAGCTTCATTTCAAAAATTCAAATTAGGCTGACAACTCAACATTCCCATGGTAGAAAGGAATGAGATTGGACCAATAAAAAATTTAACCAAGACCAAAAATAATGTCTCGGATCAACCACACACTTCCTTAATTAAATTTTATTCTGCAAATGAAGTGTAAACACCAGGTCAGCCAAACCTAATGACAAAACAAATGAATGTTGATGTACATGCTTTCCAAAAATAAGATAGCACGTAAATGACACAAAACACTTCATTATGCATGAGAACACATCTTAGGTTAATTTAAATACATATGTAGCAAGTGTAACAACCTTCAAACATGAAACTTCTTCTATCAATCCATCCAGACTATGCAACCACACACAACAACTCTAAAACTCAACTTTTAGATCACCAAACCACAAGCATCTTTTCTAGAACCTAGAGAACACCATCATAAGACATATTCCAATATGTAAGATCTGAAACAAAACAACAGAGAATTGTGGAGCAGAAAAATTTCTCCCAGTCCATAGAAAACTAAATCTGCTAGAATAGTTCACACACCAGTGAACACAACTTTCACATTCCATCAAACTAGAAGCTACAAATCAAGAGATATCACCATCAGATCACCATTAGCAAACCTCCAAATCTGTACAAGATTAGGATCAACACAGGAGAAACACGAAGCAGATATCGAAGCACATTGTGAACACATACATAAATTTTACTTCACTCTTTATTAATTTTCTCAAAAGCACTTGGAAACCCATGAATTCGACATATCTGCAACACCATAAAGATAGCTCCATGTACTTACAAAATATCAACAACATCTCAACTATACAAGCACAATTTGCAACATATTGAATTGTGTTGGCATTAACAACAACATTAATGACAACACCAAAATTGCTCATACTTGCAACAATCTCCCCATTTTTCATTGATGGAAACACATGATGTGAAAAACCATCAAAGACAACAACCTACACAATATTTCGAGAGAACACCTTTTCTTCTTTTTTTAACTATTTTTCACATAACTTTCTCTCCCCCTTTGGAATCAATGGAAAAGATCAAAAGCTCTAATTACTCCCCCTTAGGAGTGCACCCATTTAACTCATACTGCAACAATGAATTTTTTTTTCTACTCTCCCTATGGAGTAGACCCATTCATCAGTCCAAATAAATGAAGAATCTGCTAATTCATTAGATTGATACACCTTCATGTGCACCTAGTTCAGAGGGTCAATGACCCCCAACCTCTCCCTAAGACACTCAAAAGTATCCTTCAGAAGAGCCTTAGTAAATATATTTATAATTTGTTCCTTTGTTGTCACATACTCCAGCCTGACTTCATTCTCCAACACCTTTTCTCTTAGGAAATGATATATGATAGATATGTTTTTTGTTCTTGAATGCATAACCAAATTCTTTGAAATGTTTATAGCACTCGTGTTTTCATAGAAAATAAGAATAGGCTCATCACATATCACTCCAATGTCTTTCAGAGTTTGCTTCATCCACAAAACCTGTGTGCAACAGGATGCTACAACAATATATTCTACCTCTACAGTGGATAAAGAAATTGATTTCTATTTCTTACTCAACCAAGAAACCAATGTATCACCAAGAAAGAAAGCACCTCCACTAGTACTCTTTCGATCATCCAAACAACCAACCCAATCTACATCGATATAAGCACTTAAGGTGAAATCAACACCTTTAGGGTACCATAAGCCATAATTTGGCGTACCTTTAAGATATCTAAATATTCTCTTTACTGTTGTAACATGTACCTCTTTAACATCTACTTGAAATTTGGAAACTAAACATACTGCATGCATAATATCTAGTGTAGTAGCAGTTAGATACAACAATCCACCAATCATTGATCTGTATTTGCTCTGATCAATTTTAGCAGATTCATCATCTTTGCTCAGCTTACATCTGATTACCATAAGAGTACTAACTGGTTTGGATTCATCCATTCCAAACTTCTTTAACAATTATTTTACATACTTAGATTGTGAAATGAATATCTCCTTATTAGTTTTATTTACTTGAAGACCAAGAAAGAAATTCAACTTCCCAATCATGGACATTTCAAATTATTTTTGCATTTCTTCTATAAATCTTTTACACATGCCTTCATTCCACCAAAGATGATATCATCAACATATAATACTTCTATCAACATTTTGTTATAGGTTGCACTTTGAAGTAAAGATTGAGTTATCAGCAGAGCCTTTGCTGAAACCTTGCTTTGTTAGGTATCTATCCAATATTACATACCAAGCTCTCAGAGCTTTCTTTAGTCCATATAATTCCTTCTTCAACTTACAAACCATATCTAATTTTTCTAATAACTGAAGTCCTTCAATTTGTTCCATGTACACCTCTTCCTATAATTCACCATTTAGAAATGCTGACTTGACATCCATCTGATATACTTCAAAATATTTGTGGGTAGAAAATGCTAGAAACATCCTAATAGCTTCCATTCTAGCCAGAGGGGAATATATTTCTTCAAAGTCTATGCCTTTAACTTGTGAGTATCCTTTGCATACAAGTCTTTCTTTATTTCTTATGACTTCCCCATTTTCATTCAACTTATTCCATAACACCCATTTTGAACCAATTACATTCTTATTCATAGGTCTAGGAACTAATTCCCATGGCTAATTCTTTTCTATTTGCTGCAACTCTTCTTTCGTAGCTCTAGCCCAACTCTCATCTTCACATGCTTCACTCACAAATTTAGGTTCTATTTTAGAGAGTAAACACGTATTTACCTTAGCTACTACTGTACTTCTTGTCTTCACACCTTCACTTTTATATCGAATTATTTGCTCATCTGGATGATTCTTCTACACATACTTAGGAGTCTTAACAGTAAGTTCCAAAATTTCTTCTTCTTCTTCAATATGTTCTTCTTCTTACTTTTCCTTATTCTCTTTAGGTACTTGTCCAAAGATAGGATCATCAGTTTCAGCTTCACTTATATCAATAGGTCTATGCATGTATTCATCAACTTTCATATTAGCACTCTCAACAATCTTCCTCAATTTTTTATTGAAGCATCTATATGCTTTGCTAGTAGTAGAGTACCCAAGAAAAACCCCTTCATCACATCCAACATCAAACTTTCCAAGATTTTCATCATCTCTTTTAATGTAGCATTTGCTTCCAAATACCTTAAAGTACTTCGCATTAGGAGTCTTACCAATCCATAACTCAAAAGGAGTCTTTTTGTTGTTGCCTCTAATTTGAACTCTATTAAGAATATAAACAATAGTGTGTATTGCCTCTCTCTAGTACACATCCGGTACATTTGATTCTTTCATCATGGTACTTGTAGCATCTTATACTGTCTGGTTTTTCCTCTCAACTACCCCATTCTGCTAAGGGGTTCTTGGAGAAAAAAATGTCCTTTTATGCCATGTTCACAAAATGTATTAAGTTCACTAGAAGTGAATTCTCAACCTCCATCAGACCTCAAACATTTGATTCTCAGATTCACTTCATTTTCCACTCTTGCTTTGAACACTTTGAACCTATCCAGAGCTTGAGTCTTTTCTCTAAGAAAAGAAACCCATGTGATTTGAGTATAATCATCAATAAGGAGCATGAAATACATGTCACCATTTAGGCTTCCTACTCTAGTTGGACCACTGAGGTCAATATGAATTAATTCTAGCATTCTAGTAGTGGATTGCTCTTTTCCCTTAACACTGCTTCTTTATTTTCCTGACTGATAACTTCTACAAATAGTATTAGTAGGCTTTGTGATTATAGGGAGAACTTGAACAACATCTCTTGAACTGATTCTAACCAAATTATCAAAGTTTACCTCTCCCATTCTTTAGTGCCACAACCAACTTTCATTGATTTGAGATACAAGGCACTGACCATCAACACCCTTAAGCTGATAGATGTTTCCATGAGTTATTCTAGCAGCAACCATATCTCCAAATTCTTTTATGACTTCATAGGTATTATTCTGAAACACAAGTTTAAAGTAGTTGCTACACATCTATCCAACACTCAAAAGGTTAGGCCTCAAACCCTTTATATAATACACATTATTAGTGTTGCGAATTCAATCAAAACTAATTGAAGCTTTTCCAACAATATTTGCTCCTAAATCATCACCAAACATGACCAAACCACCTATTGGCAACACAAGGGCAAACAAATGAGAAGGGGGGTGAGTCAGTTGTCATAGAATTTCAAACTTATTAACCTTATTCTCAGATCTGAATAGTGTAAAAGAATAATAGTGTGTCACACTTTTGGCCAAATAAATGGTTTCGAGCGAACTATTTTCGACTGGAAGATTTTAGGCCGAGTCGCTTTCGATTGAAACCATGTGGTGCCGACATGGCAGGTACATTTTCAGCCAAAGAGGTTTCAGCTGAAAGCTTCTTGGCCGAATACGGCTGGCCAAAAACATGGAAAAGTGAGCATATCTAATATTTATGGCTTTGAAATATCAATTTCGGCTGAAATCCTCTCAACCGAGAATGTCTAGTTGGCATCCTACATGGCAACCAACTCATCATTTTTTAGAATTTTCTAAAACATTCAACTTTGGAAAAGTATTTCTCTAGTCAAAATGATCTTTCTGCAAAAAATAAAAATACCTTTTTGTAGAGCTCGAAGTGGAGAATCCAAATATATAATTTTTATAATATTTTGATTCCTTTTAATATATTTTATTTTTAAAATAATGCAAGTAGGTTTTAAAAATAAAAAAAAGAGGTTGATTAGAAAATAAACAAAAATAGTAAAACTTATTAAAAAAATTTAAATCTTATATGGGGCACAAAAAGGGAGAGTCTTCTTCAAAAGAGTATATTTTTTTTTTGAAAATGATTAAAAAAATTGAAAATAGTTAACAGCCCGTGAATATTGTCAAATTCTTACATGTTTAACTTTAAAATGTTATTACGAGAAAAATATACATCAAAATGTGATTTTGTTTTTCCCATGCACAAGATATTGAAGTTACCTATTTGGAGAAAACAAAAAAATGGAGAAATGAAGTTTTTTCAATTTGTTTCTTGACAGCCCATGAAGTCACTCTTTTTTTAAATTTTCAGCATTCCAAAATTTGTCCTTAAATTGATAAAAACATAATGAAAACATTTTTTTTTTAATTTTAAAAATTATAGGAATAAACTACATCAAAATTTCTACATTTCATTAGTTTAAACCATTTTGAAATTCAAAATGTGAAGACCACTTTTATGTGATTGAAGTTCAATTTTTTTTTTGTTGTTGGCTAATTCCTTTATAAAGTGTGACACAAGTTTGTGATTTTACCCAACAATAACCATGAAAGAAAAAATCAACAACACATCACAAACACACATAACACCAATATTTTTTACGTGGAAACCCTGTTAGGGGAAAATCTATGGTGGAGGTCAGTCCACAAGATTATACCCTGTTAAAAGTATAAAGAAATGTGAATGGTGAATGCACATGCATTTAGATGCACTGCCTAGAGCTCACTACTCAATTATAGAAAGGAAGACACACTATCTTAAAAAAGGATTTGGATTACATCCATAAGATTTTGAATTGAGAAAATAACATCTGCTAATGCCTAATTAAAGTTTTGATTAAGCACATAAAATCTGCTCACTCTTCTTCACACTCTTCTTCTACCTTCAAAAGATCTGAACATTATTCACACATAGGACTTGTACACTTCTCACACACATTCCTTCAAATGATAGAACAACAATCATTTATATCCACAACAAGAAATTACATCCCTACATGTTAGCCTCAATAAAATAATAAAATGAATACAAACTGTAGGCCCAAAACAATAAATAAATTTCAATGTGAATCAACCAAGGTCAGCCACAACTTAATGAAGACCCAAAATAAAATCCTCAAACATGAACCACCTTCAAAAATTATTCCTCGAAGATCCACAACACATTACAACACCCTGTCTTCGAAGAACACAAAAAAACATGAACACGCAAGAGAAAATCTCCAATTGTGAGCACAACGATCAATGCAGACATGCAACACATATAGAGCATGTTCTAGAAAAATTCACAAACATCATGAATCACTAAGGAAGCATCCACAACAACTAAATTTACTAGAATAACACAATCTTCATACAGGAACACCAACTGAAGCAATAGAAAAACTGTTTAAACACAACTGCTCATAACTCAATCAAATCTTCACATGGATCTTTGAAACTTAATGTGGATAAACTAGATATAATTGAAAAGAAACCCTTTAATCAAAAACCTCTAATCATCAATGTACCGAGCTCACCAACAGACTGAACTTTACTTTAGTACTGACAACCTCCAACTTATTTTATTACAATTTTCTCAATATCCTTGACATATACAACTTCTAAGACATTAATGCCAATGGTGTTGAAATCAGTGAAAACCACATATCAGAAACACAACCACAACATCCAACAATCTCCCCCTTTGGCATTGATGGAAACACATGATGTGAAAACACCATCAACGCAACTATCTTTAGCACTTACTCCCCCTTAGGTTCTTACTCTTTTCTCCTCAACTTTTTTACACAACTCTTCTCCCCAGATAATTTACAATTTTTTAGATGACTCTTCTCCCCCTTTGACATCAATGACAAATATCTATTTTCTCCACACAGGGTCTGAACCACATATCTAAACATCTGACTACTCCCCGTGAGTAGCAACTACCACAACATCAATCTGGATTGATATGACTATGAAATGCATGGATTGATGCAAGTCAATGCATCTTAGTTCTGATTAGGAGGGGTAATCACCCCTAGCTTCCCTCTGAGATACTCAAAAGTATCCTTAGGCAACATTTTTGTAAAGATATCTGCAATATGTTCCTTAGTAGGCACATACTCCAATCTGACTTCCTTTTCACTCACCTTCTCTCTCAAAAAGTGAAACTTGATAGATATATGCTTGGTCTTTGAATGCAACACCAAATTTTTAGAAATGTTAATTGCACTTGAATTATCACAGAATATAGCAATAGGTTCATCATACACAACTTTGATATCTTTCAACATTTTCTTTATCCATAATACTTGAGTATAGTTATTAGCAACAACAATGTATTCTACATCTACAGTAGATAAAGAAATGGCACTCTGCTTCTTACCCAAGAAAAATGTACCACCACTAGTACTCTTTTTGTCATTCACATCACTTGCCCAATCAACATCAGTAAAAGTTGTCAAAGTAAGATCATCTTTAGGATACCATAGGCCAAAATTAGCTGTCCCCTTCAAGTATCTAAAAATCCTCTTCACAATAATTACATGAGATTCCTTAGGATTAGCTTGAAATCTTGCAACAATTCATTCATCATTCATGATATCTAGTCTAGTTTGATTCAAATAAATCAATCCACCAATCATTGATCTGTATCTAGTTTTATTTTCTTTCAGAGAATCATCATCTTGTGTCAACTTGCATCCGGTCACCATAGGTGTACCAATTGGCTTTGAATCTTCCATACCAAACTTCTTTAGCAATTCTTTCACATACTTGGACTGAGATATGAAGATCCCTTTATATATTTGAGTAATTTTAAATCCCAAAAAGAATTTCATCTCACCAATCATAGACATATCAAATTCATTTTGTGTCTCATCAGTAAACTTAATGCACAAACTATCATCTCCTCCAAAAATGATATCATCAACAAAGACTTCAACAATCAAATCTTTATCATGATCAATCTTGAAATAAATATTACTATCAACAATACCTTTATTAAATCCAAGCTTCAACAAATACTTTTCTTAATCTGGAATACCATGCTCTTGGGGCTTGCTTAAGTCCATACAATTATTTCTTCAAACGTCAAACCATATCTCCCTGATTAGTCAATTGAAATCCATCAAGTTGCTCAATATACACTTCTTCTTCTAGTTTGCCATTTAGAAATGTTGATTTGACATCCATCTGATAAACCTTGTAGTTTTTGTAATCAACATAAGCAAGAAATAGTCTCACAACTTCAATCCTAGAAATAGGTGCAAAGGTTTCTTCAAAGTCAATTCCTTCCATTTGAGAATATCCTTTACACACTAGTCTTGCTTTGTTTCTAAAAACTTCACCTTGCTCATTCAACTAGTTTCTAAAGATCCATTTAGTTCCAATTACATTTTTGTCCTTAGGTCTAGGAACAAGAATCCATGTATTATTCCTCTCAATTTTCTATAGTTCTTCTTTCATTGCTTCCATCTAATGTTCATCTTTGCATGCTTCATTCACACTATTAGGCTCAGTCTTTGAAACCAAACAATATTCTTCTACAATTTTTCTCCTAGTTTGCACACCTTTATTCTTATCACCTATAATTTAATCTTCTGAATGATTTAGTATTACATACCTTGGAGTCTTAGGATGTTCTTGAACTTTTGGCTCTTGTAATCTCTCTTTTGCACTTTCACTAGTTCCTTCTTGATTTTCTTGATTCATCGAAATAATCTGAACTTGATTTTGAGTTTGAACTTTCTTTCCTATGACTAAACTATTATTCTAATCATCTGAATCATATCCATAGGTTCTGTATGGTCTAGCTATGTCTTCATCAACCTTGAAATTTTTACTTTCAAATACTTTTGTCAATCTCTTATTGTAGCATCGGTAGGCCTTACTCTCAATAGAATAACCAAGAAATATTCCTTCTTCACTCCTAGCATCAATCTTTCTTGTCTCTTCATCTCTTTTGATATAGCATTTACTCCCAAATATTTTGAAATATCTAACAATAGGCTTGTGAGCAAACCATAGCTCAAAATGGGTCTTACTAGTATCACCTTTGACTTGTACCTAGTTGAGAATGTAGACAACAGTAGTCACAGCTTCTCTCCAATAGATATGAGGAAAATTTCCTTGTAGCATCATTGTCCTAGCAGCATCTTGAATTGTCATGTTCTTCCTTTCCACAACTCCATTTTTCCAAGGGGTAGATAATTATCTCTTTATCCCACTCACTTCACAAAAATAATTAAACTCATGGGAAGAGGATTCACCACCTCTATTTGATCTCAAACATTTAATCCTCATACCTGTCTCTATCTCAACCATAGCCTTAAAAATCTTGAATTTCTCTAGAGCTTTAGATTTCTCCCTTAAGAAAGTAACCCACATCAATATAGAGTAATCATCAATAAGTAACATGAAGTACATGTCTCCTTGTAAACTTCTAACTCTAGAAGGACCACACAGATCAATATGAAGAAGCTCCAACTCTTCATTTGAACAATGATGTTTGCTCCGAAATGAAATTCTAGTTTTCTTCCCTAACTGGCACTCCTTGCTTATAGTATTAGTAGGCTTTACCAACTTAGGAAGATCTCTCACTACCTGAGTAGAATTTTTCTTGATAATATTGTCAAAGTTTACATGAAACATTCTCCTATGTCATAACCAACTTTCATCAACTTGAGCAATCAAACAAATTTTACTAGTAGCATTTAGGTGAAAGATGTTATCTTTTGTTTTTATACCTGAATCAATCACATTTCCGGAACTTCCCAATATTATGCACTTTCCATCCTTGAATTGAAGATTGTATCGCTTGTCAACCATCTATCCAACACTTAAAACATTATGCTTCAAACCTTCCACATATAGACCATCATCAAGTATTATTCTTACCTTCAAGAGAAATACATCCTCTACCACAGATTACACCAGTTTTGTCATCACCAAATATTATAGCACCACCGTCATACTTTTCTAGGCTCACAAATTTTCTTTTATCACCTGTCATGTGATGAGAGAATCCACTGTCAATCACCCATTCATCTTTCTCTTCAACATTGGCCACTAGAGATTTCTCCACATTTGATAAACTAATAGATTCAATCAGGGTTGGATCATTTTCCTTGATAGGAATAAATACCCATTCATGTTCACTTTCATTTCCTTTATCAGATTCATCATTTGTCACACCTTCATCAGCAGCATAATAGCACTTTCTTTGAAATCTAGGGTTGTTAGGTCTTGTATTAGGAACTCTTTCTAGACACTTTGAAGCAAAATGACCAATCTTATTGCAAGAAAAACATTTAATAGGAAATTTACCTTTATACTTACCTTCTCCTTTGGATTCACTTTTGACAATAAGTGCTTCAAGCTCCTCTAGTTTTCTCTCCTCTTCTTCAATATTTCTCATTTCCTCCTCATACTTGAATACCTTTCTAGAAGAAATTTCACTTGGATCATATCTCTATTTCCTTTGGATGTTTTAGAGAATGCGGTTGATGGTACTCATGCTTCTTCAGAGACATATGCTCCTTCAAAAGATATTGAAAATTCAACTAGTGAAAATAATGAAGACCAGAATAAGGATGATGCCAATGATGATGTTGAAGACCACCATGACAAGCAGAATGAGGATGTCAGAAATGAAGGTGAAGAAAATAAAAATGGAGAAGAAGAATAAGGTCAAGATGAAAAGAACAACGATAAGAAAGATGATGAAGATAAAAAAGGAGGATGAAAACAAAGACAAAAAAAAAAATCCCTGTAAAAAAGGAGAAGAAGAGAAAGAAAAGAACCAAGAAGAGATTGAAGTTGAAAGAAATGAAGAAGAATCCAAAAAGACAATGGATCCATCAAATTCATCTGGAGAATCCTTCGGTAATGCACTCAAGGGTCTTCTAACAAGAAAAATAAGGATTCAACTGGTCATTCCACCCCAGTTGATATAGCTCCCATTATACCAAGGTACTGTAGATCTAAATAAGATCTCACCCATTCAGAAGTTGGAGCTCGAAGATACTTTTCATTCCTCTAGAAGAAAGGAGATTAAGAGACTCGTCAGAAGGGGACTTAGCTAATCAATGATACCATGAAGACTCTACAAGGTTCTACACCCAATACCTTAGTTGACAATTCACTAACACCTGTTGAGAATTTAAATTTTCTAGTTGATTCACTCAGGGAGTATACCTGTAACCTCAAGGAGAAGATTGTAAAAGAAGTGGAATCAAGGATTGTAGACAAAATGTTTCTTGACCTACAAGATAGATGTGCAACTACACATAGAAAGGTGATGAAATGCTTGAAAGAAGTGAAGGAATGTGAAGATGAAGGTTAGACATTATTCTTGTATTACATGAGGTGGCTTGATGCCACTCAAGGAATTAAAGACTTAATGGAATCAATGCCTCTGAAGCTTATGACCTTGCAAAAGATAGAAACTAAGCCTCTTGGACTACCATTTCAGATTTGCAAGAAGAGTTTTTCATTTTGAAAAGATAGAAAGAGGATGTTATAAGGCAGTTTGGAAAGCTTGGAGACATGGTGAAGGTCAAGAACATTCCATTGTCAAGTGCCCTTATGGATAGAAAAAAAACTTGAAAAGATAAATCCTAATCCATCTGCACCAAAAGAGGGGGAGAGCTTAGTGGAGTTGGAATCAATGTATAAGGTGCTTGCAACAACCAAAAAGATTTGGGATGAAGGAAAATCTGCTTGGGAAGCCATTCTCAAGGAGTTAGAAGGTGCCTCCACCTCCGAATACAAATTCTTCATGTTTTTCCTTTTTGTTTTAGTTTCTTTTAGTTTTTCTTTGTACATTCATACGTATCAAAATTTTGGATAACTCCCTGAGGGGGAGTCAACACATCTCAATCATTCTTTTGTACATAGGTATACACTTTAGTGCCTACAAGTATGTTACTGGAATACCCTTTTTCCTTGACATCAAAGGTAGAGAATTTATGAGAAGTTGGAAGAAGTTTTGCTGCTAGATTTGTTAAGTTGTATGAGGGAGAAGAATTCGGTAGAAGTTTGTTGGAGTAACAAATGTTTTGGGAGAAGTTTCAATGTATGTTTGAAAGGGGAAGTTCATACAAGTTTTTGAAGATAGTTTTGATGTTGAATTTTTGGAGATTCTTTTTTGGCACATGTTTTCATCAATGGAAAATGGGGATATTGTTGAAAGAATGAAGAATGAACACTATTATGTGTTTTCATTGATGACAACATTGTTTGTTGGAAAGTTTTTCCTAATTTGGTAAATAGATTGAAGACATCTTAATCTGGTAGTTTGGTCCAAAATTTCTTGTGCTATAAGATCAACTTATGAGGTTATAGTATGTTATTTAGGACTTCTAAATGCATCTATGATCAAGATTTCAATGATTTTGGATGAACAGGATGAAAGATAAAACAATAGAAGATTAACATACATTTTTTTGGCTTATATAGTGCAAGATGGTATGTGTAATCTGGTATGTATTCCTTCGATGTTTAGAATCAAACATATAAATTTTAGGAGATGTTTTACAAGTGTTAGTACTACATATATTGCAGATGGTGTGTTCTTATATGATCATATGGATGATTGGTGTTCGTTAGATTTGTTTATTGGGTCTAATTCTTGGCCGACCTAATACTTGATATGTGTGCTATGAAGAGTAATATGTATTGAAGATGTTAAGGGGATATATTTTATATCTATGCTGACCTAATTCAAGCTTTGCACATTTGGTTTGAGTGCGAAGAGGTTTTTGATATGAGTATGAAGCTGACAAGGTATTGATAAATTAAAATAGGGCTACATCTAACTATGCCAACCTAGTTGATGTATGCAGATGTGATTGGGTATATATGTAGAACATTTTTAGTTGCATGGAGTAATATCGATGTAATGTGATGTGTGTGAGATCTGATATTGTGAGAACTTGCAAATGTGTATGTGTGAGATCAATATAAGGGAAAAATTGTTGAGCGAATGCTAAGTAGAGCAGTATTTTGTATTTAGAGCTTCAAGGAACTAAATTCAACACAAGGAAGGTGCACTTTGTATTAGTTCACATTTTGGCTATGAAGCCATTTTTATTTTGCATCTATTTCTAGTTGTGATCCTTATAAGGATAGTAAGTCTTGGTATTGAGCCCTTGTAATATCTTATAACCAGTTATAATATATTGTGAGATAATCCTCACTATGGTTTTTCCCTCTTTGGTTTTTTCACGTAAAATTCATGGTGTTTATGTGTTATGTGGTCTTGAGACATCTTTCATGTTTACATTCATTACTACAATTAGATACACTTTGTTAATTGGATGGATTATGACTAAATGGTTTAATAGAATATTTATTCACCCCCCCTCTCATTATTTTGGGTGTTAAAGACCCTTGACTCTACCTTGCAAGATTGCAGGCACGTGACACGTATATCAATGGGATCCTATGCTAAGTATACAGTATGAGATGAAGATCAACGATTATTATTTCAAAGACTTTAATCCAATGATTGTGTTTTAATTTTGAGTGATGAAATGGGATTGATGGATCATGGCACGAAAATAATAGATCAATGGCTCATATTTAAAATTATAGATTCTCAATGGCCACAATAGTGTGAACAAGGGTTTCGACTATAAATTAACACTTTGCATGAACTTAATTGGTTTATTGACTCTTATGACCAATTTTATTGGTATTAGGATTTGTAGAGTGGTGGCACAAACATAAAAGGTGGCAAAGAACATAATCAAATTGGATACACAAGGATATGGAATTAAATGCATATCAGGTTTTAGGGTTTACATGAAGCTATGTTTAGAAAATTCAATGAATCTAAATTTGATGAAAGTAGTGTATGAATAGATGGATACATGGATTACTATAGAAAATAATGAGGAAACACTAGTAGAGAATATATACGAGCATGTTTAAATCTTGAGGAAATTGTTGTATTTTGGTGAAGGTATACAAATGTGAAAATCAGAATCTGGTTGTGTTGTTGACATTGTGGAACTAGTGTATGCAACAAAGAGTATAGTGAGCTCTTGAGGCAGACAAAGAATGCAATAAAAATAAAAGGAGAGAGAATTGTAGAGGGTGTGCATGGTCTCTTGAGGAAAAAAAATAATGCACTAATAGAAAAGGGTACAACAGAACTATGTGGTGTATCTGTGAAATCTTGAGGTAGACAAAGAATGCACTAAAAGAAAAAAGGGAAAGTACAAAGGTGCAGTGAATGAGTAGAACCAAAACAAAAATCAGAGATCCTGATCAGGGTTTACATTCAAGGTGTAAAATAGAGAGGTGCAAGGTAGAGAATTTTGCATTTGCAAATAGGGTTGCAACATTGAATTGTGTTTAATATAACAAATTATATACTTTTCATTGTAAATCTGATTGGTGGGTGCCATCAAATATCTAGGTAGGTGCTCAAAGTAGGGAGTTGGTGCTTCCTTGGAGTGGGTGCTCCTAAAACTAGGGGATTGGTGTTTCCTTAGGGTTGGTGCCCTTAAACTTTGTAATCAAAAGATATTCATTGTAAGGCTAGATTAGGACAATAGATTCTAGCAACTATTCTCACTATGGTTCTTTCCATCTTGGGTTTTCCACATATATCTTGTGTCATGTGATGTTATTTATGTGAATTTTTACTTCTCAGCATGCCATGTTTTAATATACACATAAAGGGCTTAAATGAATTAATCATCTTAACATTATTAAGAGTTAAATTTTAAGCAATCTATTGATTCACCCCCTCTCTTAGTAAATTTTTTGTGTTCCAACAACCACAAAAACTAGTCCACTTCATCCTTAGAAAGCCATGAATAATCCTTAGGACCCCTTCAATCCCATCGATGCAAATGTTTATTACATTCCTTCTTCCTAGTTCTTATTTTAAAATATTCATTCAACATATGCTCTATCTCATTTTAAGGCCTCTTGGAAAATATTTCCTCCAATTTGACCCCTATGATGAGGTTATATCCTTCTCTATGTATTTAACTCCATGAATTTCATATAGATTAACCATATTGAACACTAGCAAGCCATCCAAAACTTCTAGTAATTAAATTTCATAAAAAAATAGAAATCCATCACAACAATCTACATGGGCCAATCTTCTTTGGCTTGAACTTATTATATATTTATCTAGAGAATCAATTACTTCTCAATTGTGTCATGACCAACTCACCCTATGAGAAACTTTTTAAATCTTATTACTTATGGTTACTTCTCTCTAATGACTACTTCAATTGAGCATCCCAAGGGATTCAATTAATAAACTAAATGAATAGAATGTACATTATTAAGGTATTGGAATAAACACCCCTAATTTCATTTATGCCCCTCAAATTTATATTTTAATATATCTTGTTTTATACACTAGTATAATTAAAGTATCTCTTTATTTAACTAAGTATCCTATGTATTTACTTTTTGTTACAATTTTGTATCCCCTAATTATTTTTATCCTCACAACTAGAGGAATTTCCCACACCGACATCTAACTAACAAACTTGTAGTTTATATCCCCTAATTATTTTTATGCATTAAAGCTTCGACTCAAAAAACTTGGATGAGTTGTGACAAATAGTGTTATCTTGTAAAAATATTTGATTTGAAAGAACTTATATGTCACAAGCCACAAACCCTTGCCACAAAAGAATTTAATAAAAAATATTTTGAGAATGCATATCTCGATTATAGTATACATATTAATCTAAATTATAATAGAAGTTTTTTTGAGACACCCAATAGTTAATTTTGTGGGGTTGTTGCATTATAAAAAATGTGTCAAATAACTAGCTTTAAGAAACTTGGGTAGGGTTTTATTATTTACATGAATGACCCTAGTGTGACCATTTTTTATTTATTAATCGTATTAGAATTGGGATTAAACTTATAGCCCTAGGATTATGAAGCTTTGACATAATACAAGATTATGTGTTGTAGAAAAAATAGCACCATGGCTTGGGCAAGACCATTGAAGTGAATGAAATTCCTCTAATTGGCCCATGTAAAGTGATGTATATAGAATTTATAATGCTACTCAAATAAAAACCCCACCTCCTTCATGCATTCTTTAGAATCCCCATTACCTACCCACATCAATTTAATTAAATCATCCCCTTTGACACTAATACTAAAGTAATCTATTGTTTCAAATTTCACATATTTTCATTTGAAAAACCATAATACACATGCACATGATAAGGTATTTATTTAGAGGCGAGTTCCTTGGAGTGTACATGTACCTCCTATATGTGTTTTAAAAAATATTTTATATTAGTTTTTATTGGTTCTCCATTAGATACTCTTAAACATGAATATGGCATTGTTGGGACATTTCATGTTCACAATTTGAAGAGAAGGATGGCTTGTAGTATAATTCACTAAGTTGATCAATTTTTTTTCTAGTGCCAATAAAGTATCTCACTATATTGGTTTGTTTCTTACACTTTATTTAGCAACCTTAGTTTGATCCTTTGTGTTTGGGTAGTATGCAAGCCTCTATTTTTTGCATGTCTGTGATATGGTGTTTCTTTTAGTATGAGTTTCCTAGGCAACACATGCACCTCATATATATTATTTTAAAAATATTTTTCATTGGTGGTAATGGTTCTCCATCAACTACTTTCAAAACACATATGACACTTTTAGGAGATAATGTGTACATGGATTGGAAAGAGATCTTGCTTGTAGAAAAACTCGTTGAGTTGTTGAACACAAATTTTTCTAGTGCCAGCAAGGTATCCCACAATGTTGGTTTCTTTCCCACAAAAACTCTATAGATATTTCTTATACTCTAGTTATCCACCACTATTTGACCATTTATTTTTGGATGGTATGGAACATTATAGTTGAAATGTGTACCCAATATTTTCTATACTGTGTACTAAGTGGCTTAATAATTTATTATTCTTGTCTACGGTGGTAGTCTATGGAAACTTGTGTATCCTCACAAATTCCTTGAAGAATAGGCCTACAATCTTGGAATCATTATTCAAATTTTGTAAAAGAAAAAATACATCATTCTTGAACCCTAAATAAACCTACAAAGATGGAATCATTAAACCTTTGATTCCATGATAGTACAAGGAAAAAATGCATGAGAAATTCCTCTTAAGGATTCTCTAGAATTAGCAATTGACTATATAACCCGATATTATTAATAAAACCCTTTGAAATTTAATGAATTTTATTTGTTGATGTCAAAAAATGACAAGGTAACAACCTTATGGGAAACTCAGTTAATGGGGGGACCAATTGCACTAAACTAAGTGACCTTTGGGTTTTTAAAGAAGTCAACTTCTTCTGTAATTGGGGTTTTGGAATGGGAAAAGGAAAGAAATATTAAAATAAAGATCTAACTAAGGTGATGGGCCAAGATTTGGATGTAGGCACGATAAATCTATCTTTTGGATATGATTTAAGGGCCCATTCAACAATTTGCTATGTCCCCAAATAACAAAAATCAAAGATGAAAACCTAAATAATTTATCCAATGACATGAAATAATTCCCATATACATTAACTGAAAAGAAGAGTCAAAAGACATGGTCTAAATCAACAAGCTTATATTGAAATCATAGAAGTTTTGCAAATAAACAACTTAGTACAATAATGACGCACTATAATGTTTTATCAAATAGCTTAAGAAGATAGAAAGGCTGAACAATGGCATAAGCTATGAGTCTCATACAATAATCTAAAACAATGCAAAAAGGCATGGTGTCTTTCACATTTTTTTTGTATCTTCCCAACTCATTTTCAAAAGGAAGAAGTAGTGTATATAGATAAAAATTTTACCACCTGGTGAGTCAATAATAGAAAATATTCCCCCATCATGTGCATTGATGCCCAAAGAAATGATTTCCTTAAGTCGTTGCAAAACAAAAAATTCGGGCCATGGAACATGGTTGCTTTCGAAATAGATGCATCCCCTCCGAATGGTGGCAATGGTTCCAGCAAAACATCGTGTCGACATGTGTCACTCATTCATGGAGGAAGTTAGCACACATGGAAGCATGGCAAGGCTCCCTGCTTTCTCCTTCCTTCCCTTTGGTAGAATCCCCACAAAGGAGACACATGGTGGTAGGTCAAAGCCTATGCTTCATTCCTTTCATCTTGTGATTAAAACCTTCACGATGAAGACACATGGAGGCATCCTCCACTACCGGTGTTGACTGTGGGGTCCGCAAAAAAGTGTACGTGGATGGATGCTATGTGGCACATGAACGAGGCCTGATAAGGAAGTGATGGGAAGAGGCTCTTAAATGCTTGTGTTACTGACATGTGGAAAAATGGTGAGGGATGGTAGGAGAGCAAAGGAAGGAATTCCTGCAAGGAGCACTAGGTGGACATGTGGTGGTAGTGGATGAAGCTTTTTAAAAAGGGGTTAGGAAAATATGGAGCATGGGCTAGACTTAGAAAAATAAAAATAACCCAAAGGGAGTTTGAGGAAATTTATATCCATAGCTTTTGGAAACTACTAGGGGCATTTCGCTTGTGGAACGAGGAACCCAAAAAAAATTTGTTCGCAGACCAGATCCTTATCCATTAGGTGGCACAAAAAAATCTTGGAGAGAGTAGTCTATAAAGGTAGCTAATCGGCCTCATATGGCATCAATATGTCACACAGATTCTATTACACTCCATGTAAATCAATCATTTCTTTGTATGGAAGTGTCGTACATATACTGGCCTTGGACTTGAGTTGGAAAATTAGTCATACTATTGGATGAGTGATGCCTTCAATATCCTATGCATTAGGGGACTGATTGAAGCTTTGAAAAGTGGATGAGTTTGACTGCTTCTCTTCAATCTTCGCTGCAATTTGCTCCGTTGTGGCCACTGCATCATTAGAAAGAAACAAGGAGGGTAGGCCCATCATAGTTAGCTAGGATAACCTCACTTGCATGTTGCTCATAGTTTGGCCTAGTGTGGGAGTGCACTCGCTAGCATGGAGGATGGCCACATGGTAGTTGATGAACTCCTTTACTGTTTTGGCAGCAACTTTCTGGTCCCCGATCCCTGCACTTGCTAAGTCCCCATTTGACACCATGTATAGCTTATCCAACAATTTCTCTACCTCAGGAACCTTTTCCAAAATGAATTTTGGAAAGCGCTCAATTTCTCCATGAACTTTGCTACCTAAACTTGTTTCCTCTGCCATAAATTGGAGTATCAATTAAAGAGTCAGGTAGAAGGCATTGACCTTTTCCCAGTATGAAACATATAGCCACTAGGCTACTTGAAGGAGGTCCAACTAGGTAGTAGGGGGTTGGGGAAGATTCTTCAAAGACTTGATTTTTACATCCCTTGAACCAACATCCCATGTTAGTTCCACAATATTTTTGTTTGTAGTGGAAAGTTGTCCCTACAGGTTCCTCAATTTGGTGAGGTAGTTTTCTTTAGCCTGGTTTTTGTTTTTTGACTCCCTTTTGAGGGAATAATTCATCTCCTAGACTTCATTCTCCAATTGAGCTTATTAGTCCTAGAAATCTGCATCCTTTTGCTACAATTTTTTCTCTAATTAAGCATGTTGATGCTCAAACTCCTCATTTTTTCATTGCATCTCTTGCTCTGCCCGAGCCAACTAGTCCTGATATTCTTGGTTTTTCCATTGCAACTTGGCAACCAGGTTGGGATCATAGGATTGGAACTTTGCAAGTTCCTCCCAGAGTTTAGCCTGTTCTATCTATGCTTGTTGTGACAAGCATACAATTTCTGCATTCCTTGCCTTGTCCTTCACTAGCAGAACCTTAACTCTTTCCTTGATAGTTTTGAGCTCTTCCTCTCTCTTTTTTAGCTAGTGACTGGACTTGAGGAAGCCGGTGGTAACTACTTGTTTTTTCTCCTCTTGTCTTGTGGTCAGGCTATGCTTAGATCAAGCCTCATAGCGTAGAGGTTGTGATTGTTAGGCTACATCTCTCCCTGTGGTTTGATGACAACTGGATACATGGTTGCAAAATGTAGTGACTATTGAACCTCATTGAAGATAGTCTGCACCTTTGGTTCAATTTGCCTTTTAACATCCTTGTCTTTTTGCTTTTGAATCTTGATTTCCCATGATTTTTTTATTTTATCGCCCTCCAACAAAAATTTTGTTGGTGACCTAACGAGTTCACCTGTGAAGGGTGCACCAGGAGGATGATCGAAAGGAAATGAGAGGGTAGTGGTTACAAGTGATTTCTTCCTTAGAAGAGAGATTGTCTACTGGGAGAATAGAGGAATATGCCAAATCCTGGTATGTGAACTAGCAGGAGGGCTCAAGGGAAGAGGTGGTGGTAGCAGAGTCATGGTGGAGTCCATCTGCCTGGTGGAATGGGTCAAGGCCAATACAATAGTAGCAATAAGGGTATCAATGGTGGCCGCAGATGTAGACTAGGCTACACCATAAGGCAGAAAGGTCCCTGGAGGAGTCAAGGAAAATGGTCTTGCTTGGGAGAATAGGGAGAACCCTCCCGTTACCATTGCAACAGAAGTAGAAAAAGAAGGGCCGATGCTTGAAGTGAGGGGCATCATGGAAACATCAGGAGGAATTAAAGATTGTGAAGCAAGAGAAGAGGGAGATAAAGTTACCTGTGATGTAGACAATTGCAAGCCTTGGCTCGTTGTTGGATCTATGCTTATCTCAAGCTTTTGGCCTATTGCAAACTCCTGTGAACCCTCTCTAGGAGCTATATCTGTGCACTAATTTTTGGTCGGTGGGGAATCTTCCAACTCTATGGCCTCCAACTATTGTGGCTAGGTTTTTTTGGACCTTTTTACTATCCAGGTGTGTGTAAGCAAGGCTCCTAACTATGATATATTCACCTAAAATTTTGAAGAAGCCTTGCTCGGTTGCTTTGTTTCCTTTTCTTTCTATTGCACTAGGGCCATTTCTACTTCTTTGTCCTTCTCCTTTCCCTTCCCTGTATATGTTCCAACCTCATCTGTGTTGATATCTTCATCACCACTTTCATTAGTATCCTCATTCTCATCATTTCACAACTTATCAAATATGTCATCTGTCTCTACATCCTGATAAGGGGCATCAGGTTGTTTGATCTCTTGGTGGTATATCCAGAAATCCTTAATCCTTTCCTCACCCCAGTTTTGAGTTCTTATTAAATTATTGCAAAGGGTAGCCCATATTTGGCATTTCTCATCATGCTTTACCAAAGGAAAATAGAACTTGAGCCATGGTGGCCTGTTATCTTCTATGGGAATGTGATCCAAGTCAGTCAATAGATCATCCTCATCCATTAGTGGATTTTTCTACTTTTCCCAATAAGGCTGGAGGCTATGAATTACCTCAATGTTTGTGCCTCCCAAGTCATTTTTGGGTTATACCGCCATTTGTCACAAATCCATACCAGCCTCAAATGAGCCAGCTTCACCTCTAGTAGCTTGTGCAACTACTTCCTAGCCATTACCACCGTTTTGAAGCTCACTAGGTAGAAGAAAAATCCATTCTTCTTAGCCTTCCCTCTGCAAAATGTATAGTCAATAATTGAGACCTATCATAATATCTCCAGGGCCGAAACTCAATTAGTGACACATGTTGGAAGCCAAAATAGTTCCCTAGTAAAGTCGCACACTCAGATGAATGTGAAATCTTCTCTAAAAAACTAATTGCATTTCGGAGTGAAACTCTTGATATACCCAATCCAGTTGATAGAAAGTTGATAAAGTCTTCCATCCTCGCTCAGGTCTTGCAAAATCAGAGTCAAGAAATAATCCAAAATGCATAATAATCATAAGTACAGGAGAGGAGAGGATTCCATAGAAAAACTAGCCTTCTTATTCCCTTTTCATCAAAAATAGCTAGCCTCACATGTTTTTTAAAGAAGTTAGGGTTTTGATGCAAAAACATATGGGCAAGGAGAGAAGGGAATTTGAACCTCTATTGTGTTCGATATTCCCTTATTTGGTTTAGCATCTCCCCAAGGATGAATTCTATGAATTCATACTAGAAAAAGGAATGTTGCTTATGCATCTAAAACCCCAGACCTAATTGAAACTCTTGAACATACGTGTCGGTGTCTAGGCTATAAACAAAGGCTATCATTGAGAAGGCATTCTGTAGGTTTGCAGGGAAAGCATTGTGTGTTGCCATAATTTTTGGTGGCTTTTGATAATCATCCCTAGACCTTCTGGTTTCTTTGTGTACCATAGAAAAATGGATCATTGGAATTTTCATGGTCTTTTAGGTCTTTCTCCTATGATGTTTGACTTGTCTTGCTTTGATTTAATGTTGCAATGTAACTTATGCATTCACATTAGGTCCTAAATATTTAAAATATGATGTCTTGTGAAGGTGTTGTGAAGTGTTGTAACACATTTCTACACTTTTCTAGACTCTTCATATTACAATTCACCTAAAAATCACCTTTTCATCACTTATCAAGTCATATTTTAAGATGTTGTAAAGTCTTGTAACAATATTTCACACTTTTCTAGGCTTAATTTCACTATTTACACCTTTCTTATGCTTTATTTGACCCATTTATGCACTCATAAGACTTAATTAAGTGTATTTTTGAATGTAAATTTGAAAAATAACATTAAATATAACTTAATTCCTGACACCCACTTACAAGCCCATGAGTCCCTCTTGGCTCCAAATTCAAAATAATTTAAATTTTCTTTCAGGTTTTTATTTAAAAATACCTTATGTTAGCCTGTGATGAGGTATTATTGGGATATTAGGGCAAACTGCATAAGTGTGTATAAATAAGTGTTTTTCTCCTCATTTTACATCTCCCATTTATCAATTTCACTTGCATTCATTCAACATCAATTAGCATTCAAGCATCTTGGAGCACCCATTGACATATCTTTAGATTTATTGAACAAGGTTGTGGTGAGTGTAAGACATTTTCATGTTGTTTATTCATCATTCCTTGTTCATTTCATTCCATTTCTTCATTAAGGGTTTGATTACCAAAGTGGGATTTGACCAAGGCAAATCCCTATACTCTAACCCTTAACCATTTTCCCCCTTTTGAATGTGTGTTTGTAGAATTTTTTATGTATATTTTTCAAGCAATTAGGTGTTGAAAGGTGGCCAACAAGTCAACAAATTGTTTCAAGTCAACTAAGCCCTATTTCAAGCTTGGAGACAACCTACAATCTGTTTTCTACAGATTTGACTCTATCAATTCAACAAGAAGACAAGTGCAGATCTAGAGCTACAAAATTGACCTTTACTTCATAGAATTTTGGAGGATTGATTCACCATCAATGGTGAATGAGTCCCACCTTAAGGCTGAAAAATCTAATTTTGTCAGATTCCAGTTCCCGACAGTCGAAAACCTGTTTCAGGAGATTTTACCAATAGGAGGATTGATTCACCATTAGTGGCGAATGAGTCACACTGGTGATTTGCATTGATTTGTACCAGCATTTAGATCCTTCTAGTTTCAACGTTAATTTCCTAGGTGCACTTTGATCAACCTCTTTCAATTCTATTTTGCATTTGTTCATGTTTTAGTTCATTCTTGCATCTCGCTGTGTTTTCAAACATTGCATATTACATTAGTTTTGCATTAATAATCAGTCAATTACATCATTTAGTTGCATCTACATCCTTTAATTTAGTCTTAATTACATCATACAATCCTCTATTTGAGTGAACCATCACAATTTTGTGATTTTATCTCTCTCCTTTTAGGTGAAAGATCCCAAGAGTGCAAGAGAAGCACATAAAACAAACAAAATTGTTTATTTTTGGTGAACCTGCATATGGGACACTTTATCTTTCTAATTATAACCGCATCTTGCATCCTAGGTGTCATTTGCATCAACATTCAACTAGGTTTTGTTTTGTTTTTGCATCCTGGGGTTTCTCAAATTGCATTAGTGAAAGACTCATATAGACTTCATTTTTGCATATCATATCATTCAAAAACTAAAAATTTGCATTTGCATCCTCATTTTGCATCTGAAAAGAATTTAAATCATTTTAAATTTTATGAAAAATGCAAAAAAATATCATACATGGACTCATTCGCCACCTGGGGCAAATTAGTCCACCTGCACATTTTAAACAACATTTTTAGGTATTTTCTACATTACAATTTTTTGTAGTTACTTTTTGTTATACTTTCCAGATTGTTAGTTTTTTCTTCTTGCATATTAGTTTACTTTTATTCATTGTCATTATGGCTTTTTATTTTAACAATTTTTGGAATTCATTGAAATCCTTAGTAGACATGCCCAATTGTGCCTTTGGTTGTGACCCTAATGACCTTGAGCTTCCTCATGCTCCTTCAACTCCTCATGATTGTCCTCCTCATGATGTATACATCATTGGAGAAGATGATGATAGCATGAACAATTTCTTCAATTCATGACTTAATAACCTTGAAGCCAATGCAGCCTTTTACCCATCCATGAACTCACAAGATCTTCCTACTGTTGCACCTCCTCATCACTTTGGATACCTACATCTTGAAACAAATGAAGGACCTAAGTTCCCTCCATCAAGTGGACCTAGTTCCTCTAAACAACCACATTGTCAACCATTTTATGATACAAAGTCACAAACACACCAATCAACCTTACATAAACATATGGAAAAGGATTTACTATCCTAAGTAAACAAGGTAGTGACACAACAAATGAGCATAACATTCACCAACTTCTTGAACAAAAACCAATAGAAGAAAACATAACGAGATTAGGATATATAGATCCTCCACATGATGACAAGCCTCCTTTTGAATACTGGAGACTTCAAGATGATGGTACAATGATCTTTGATTCTCCTCCTGACTTGAACAGTCTCCTTTGATGTGAACAACCATTACAAGATTCCACTGAGAAGGATGCTAGGATCCCTATGGGTTCTCTTCCTTCCATTCATGAGAAAGGCGAAACTAGTAAATGAAAATGACTCTACAAATTGAAGAAACTAAATTTTCCTCTCCATCCACCACCTGAATTTCAAAGGAGACTTCAATTTCTTTTAAATAAAGGCCTTATACTCTTACCACCTATGAATAGGTTGGTCATCCATCCTAAAGATTATAACATAACATACTGCAAATATCATCATATTCTTGGTCACTGAACTAATGAATGTTAGACATTGAAGGACATAATGAAAAAGTATCACTTCATTGATACCAACTACTATCCTATCATCCCTTAAACCCCGTCCTCTCATCATGCCATAGTTGTATAGTTTTATATTCTCACTATTTCATGATCCTTTCCCATCACTTGCTTTGGCTCATTCTTGCTCTACACTCAATGGGGGCAAGATGTTGTTATCCTTGTCCACGTAATACATTTATCTTTGTCTCTTAACTGTGTTATTCATTTTCCGCTTATATTACTTAAGATTGCAAAGTCAATAACTCAGTTAATGGTTGACTTACATTTGCATTACTAGTTCCTTTTACATTTTCCTTTTTCTTTGAATTGATATTATTTGTGTATTGTGTTCCCTTGTAATGTGCATTTGATGTTCTCTCTCTTCGTGAAATTATTCTATGTGTACCTCTATTCTTTCTCATGTCGTACATTTTGCATTTTCTTTGTTGCTTTTGTTTTTTTTTTCCTTTTGGGGATGACACAAAGCATTGAGACACCCTATGTCTCTTCCATGTTGACCCAAAAGGTCCGTTTTCCTTTTAATTTGTCTTTTCTTGTGTTTTTCCTTTTGGGGATGACACAAGGCATTGAGACCAAAATTTCTCCTTCATGTTGACCCAAAAACTTTTCCTTTTCTTTTTCCTTTTCTTTTTCCTTTTCATTTTCTTTTTGCTTGTGTTCTCCTTTTGGGGATGATGCAAAGTTTTGAGATTGCAATGTCTCTTCCATGTTGACCCAAAAAAAACTTTTTTTTTAATTTTGTTTTCACTCTCTTTGTGTCATTCTTCTAGTTCTATGTGCTTTGGGGAATGATGATAGTTCTGAGCTCTTTAATAAAAAATTGCAACAACGAACATACTGACCCAAAATCCATAGATCCCTTATGTGTTGTGTTCCTTTTGGGGGGGGGGGCAACCTACTTGTCTTTTGTTTTTTTTTTCATTCACATGAAGTAGCCTTACTTGGAAACATATGACTTGGCATAGGGGCTTTCCACGTTGGCTCTCAAGTCTTGTTTTCTTTTTGGAATTTTACTTTGCTACTTTAAAGTAATTGCTCACAGAACAGTGTGTAGTAGTTCCTTTAAAGTGGGGGGCATGCATTGGCATCATTTCATTTTCATTCTTGGTTCTTAGTGTATCATTTTCACTTCATACAATGCGTTTATCACTTTGTGGATGATAGTGGGTGTGATGTCCTTCATAAGTGTGATATATCTTAGCATATTACATTCCTCTTAGTGGCCTGATGCGACACACTACATCCCCTAAGTTGTGAATATTTTATTTTTTGATTGGTTTTCTCTTGGAGATATTAGACACAATGTTCCCTAAGTGATAGACCTTACATGAACTTAAGAAGACTCCTTTGAAAATATTTTACATTTTACATCTTTGCTACCTTGCATGACGTAACTTGCATGCCTATGGTAACTTGCTCTTTGTTCATGAGTTCTAAGCATATGAAGCTTTGCTTGTCTCATGAAGCATGAAATGAAATTTTCCCTTATGGTTCCTTGTTAAAGTTATCAAGAGGTATAAATTTGATATGGTTGAGTGGGAAGCCCATTTAGTGGTACAACTTTCCCCATAGCCACCTATATGTTTGTGAGTTCATACCAAATAGCGTATGTACTTCACCTTTTTGGGTCTTCTCACCTGGCAGACCACCATTAGTTTTGTCACCCTAGAGTGAGTATGCATTCTCTTTTTCTCACAAACTACCTAGATCTAATTCACAACTAGTTGGACAAATGATCGAAGCTTGATTCGATTCTCCCTTTTCTTCTCTATCTTCTCGCTTGCGTTAATTTTTTTTATGTTTACTTTTCCATAAGATCTTCATCTTGGGGGCTTGATCATCCCTCTTGATTGTTGTCATTCAATCTTGCTAGCATAAGTTCATTTGGATCCTTCTTGATATGCATGACTACTTTATTGTGAGTTTGAAGCAAGTTCATCCTCTCACTAAAGTTGGGACTAAATGTACCATAGAAAATAGGATCATTGACATTTTCATGGTCTTTTAGGTCTTTCTCCTATGATGTTTGACTTGTCTTGCTTTGATTTAATGTTGCAATGTAACTTATGCATTCACATTAGGTCCTAAATATTTAAAATATGATGTCTTGTGAAGGTGTTGTGAAGAGTTGTAACACATTTCTACACTTTTCTAGACTCTTCTTATTACAATTCACCTAAAAATCACCTTTTCATCACTTATCAAGTCTTATTTTAAGGTGTTGTAGAGTCTTGTAACATGATTTCATGCTTTTCTAGGCTTTATTTGACCCCTTTATGCACTCATAAGACTTAATTAAGTGTATTTTTAAATGTAAACATGACAAATAACATTAAATGTAACTTAATTCCTGACACCCACTTACAAGCCCAAGGTGGGACCGATTCACCATGGGTGGTGAATGAGTCCTTCTTGGCTCCAAATTCAAAATAATTCAAAATTTCTTTCGGGTTTTTAATTAAAAATACCTTATTTTGGCCTACGATGAGGTATTATTGGGATATTAGGGCATAAGTGTGTATAAATAAGTGTTTTTATCCTCATTTTACACCTCACATTCATCAAGTTCACTTGAATTCATTCAACATCAATTAGCATATAGGCACTTTGCATCATTTAATCAAGCATTCATTAAGCATCTTAGAGTAGCCATTGACATATCTTCAGATTTCTTCAACAAGATTGTGTTGAGTTTAGGACATCTTCATGTTGTTCATTCATCATTCCTTGTTCATTTCATTTCATTTCTTCATTAAGGGTTTGATTACCAAAGTGGGATTTGACCAAGGAAAATCCCTATACTCTAACCCTTGACCATTTTTTGCCTTTTGCATGTGTGTTTGCATACTTTTGTATGTAGATTTTCAAGAAATTAGGTGTTGAAAGGTGGTCAACAAGTCAACAAAGTGTTTGAAGTCAACTAAACCCTATTTCAAGCTTGGAGACAACCTACAGTCTATTTTTTAAGATTTGACTATATCAACCTGATAATAAGACAAGTGCAGATCTGGAGCTACAAAATTGACCTTTAATTTCATAGAATTTTGGAGGAGTAATGATTCACCATCAGTGGAAAATGAGTCCCACCTAAAGTCTAAAAAAGGTGATTTTGTTAGATTCCAGTTCTCGACAGTCGGAAACCTATTTTGGGAGATTTTACCAGTAGGAGGACTTATTCGCCATTAGTGGAAAATGAGTCCCACTAGTGGTTTGCACTGATTTTTTCCAGCACTTAGATCCTTCTATATTCAAAATTCATTTCCTAGGTGCACTTTGATCAGTGTCTTTCAATTCTATTTTGTATTTGTTCATATTTTAGTTCACTCTTACATATCTCACTGTGTTTTCAAACATTGCATATTACTTTAGTTTTGCATTAATAATCAGATAATTACATCATTTAGTTGCATCTACATCCTTTCATTTAGTCTTAATTACATCTTACAATCCTCTATTTGAGTGAACCATCACAATTTTGGGGTTTTATCTCTCCTTTTAGGTGAAAGATCCTAAGAGTGCAAAAGAACATAAAACAAACAAAATTGTTGGTTCACTTTGTTATAAAAATCTAGAGCAAAATATTTGGTTCTCCACATTTTATCCCCCTTTGTTGGAGTGAATGACTCCATCTCATCTACTTTGGAGCTTTTTTCTAGGATACATAGCATGCTCCAAATAGCTTCTATGCAGATGTTGACTCTTAGCTCTCGGCCCTCGATGATTTTGGTACTTGGGTTAAAATGCTTAATGCACTCGTCAACTAGTTCTAGGTAGTAATGCACAAAGGGGACCATATACTATGAAATCCCACTGAAACATTGCTTCTATGCCAAGGAATCTAGGTTACTATTCTTCTTCATTCTCTCATAGGCTGCCTCCCTAAGAGTCTTAGGGTTCTTTGTGAGGATGGGATCATGAATGGTATCCCATTCTTCCTTTATTTAGCTTTGGTCTATATAATTTTTTTTCCTTTTAGTGACCTGCGTGTGAATCCACTTAGCTTCTTTGGTATTCCAGGTGAAGCAAAAGAGGTATCACCAAAAATATTGGCCATGGGTTTTGTGCGCATCTCGTCAAACAAGCTTTGGGTTGCCTCGACTTGTGCTTCCTTTTGAAATTTTTTAGCTATTTCAGGGTATTGTAAATTTTTGTGATGTTCAAATTTTTCTACAATTCACTTTGGCTTTGTCTATGCTCAAAACTCTTTGCTTTGGATAGCATACTCAGGAAGCTTTTGCAAGTTTATCCTTTCGCATGCGATACTTAGCGATTTCTTTCTTGGAGTGGTAGACAATAGATTCCTTTTAACATTTAATTTGGCATGTATCGCCAACTATTTTGCTAATGTGAAATGAATTTCTTGCTATTGTGAAAAGACAAGAAGTCATAATGACAATTGATAATCATGTCCTATGACGCATTTTCCTTGGAAATTGAGCCAGTGATTGAAGGCAGTTTGAGCTTTCACATGTTTTGGCAATTAATATCTCAAAGAGAATAATTAAGCCAAAAATGTAATGAGTGCTTGAAATGATATGGGTTCCTCCTTGGAGTTTGAGAAGCGCTTGTAGTATGACACATCAGCACTTGACCGTATGGATGATCACTTGGGAATGCCACCAATTTGTGCTACATAATTACCTCTTATTAATTTCACACACAACAATTTGTACATGGGTATGTGCAGGATCATCATGGAAAAAATAGGCCCTTAAGTGGCAAAAAATTCAGAAAAATTAGAGTTAGGCAACTTGATGTAAAAATTTGAATAAGTTATCTATATTATTTCAAAAATGTGTAAGAATAGAATCTGTAGAAAATTGAATGTAGTTTCTAAACTACTATAGAAAATATGTAAGAATAGAATTTGTAGGAAATTGAATGTAGTTTCTAAACTACTAGGTTTGGTGAAAATTTGAAATTTCAATGCAGTAGTACTTAAATTTCAGGGAAAAAATAAGAAGTAGGTGTCTGTCTGACCACCCTAACAAGAATAAAATGATAATATTTTTTTATAAGATTTTATATATAAGTAGATGACTCATGTCCCAATGTAATGTGTATTTTTTTGCAATTTTTTTCCAAGTAAATAATTAATTATGAATTTTCTATTATAATTTTTAAAAAATATAAAAAACTCATATGTCTAACCACCTTAACTTGGTCAAAACTTCATGAAATTTAATTTTTATTTTTTTAATCCTATAGTATGTGAAGTATAGAATGTAATGCATGTTTTGGATTCAAAAAATTTGATATCGTTTGAAAGCTATAGATGTTTTTCAATCGGCCTATCAATCAAGACTTTAGTCATAATTTGAATAGAAAATGAATAATAATTATTTATTAAATTAAAAGTAAAAAATAATTTATATTGGTGGAAAGATGAGAATATCTTTTAAAAACCCTTTTCGTTTCATCAATTTTGGGTAAAAAAAATGTCGTCAGCCACATACCCATCATATTGCCACTTTTTGGCCCATCATGATCCTGCACATACCCACATGGCAGATGCAACTGGATGGGAATTTTGAGTTGGCCTCTAGTGGAATTTTTAAGTTAGTACTTGATTAGCATCATGTTTATGGCATGTAGATACCTCACATATTTCTCTAAATAGGCCCTAAGATAGTAGCAAAATCACACTTAGCAATTAGCAAGAATTGGTATTAGGAGATTAGCTAGAATTAGCATTAGGCAGCTAAATAGAATATGCATTAAGTAGTTTGAGTAGAGCTTAGCATCATGAATACTCCCATTAGGCTAGTTTGCAACAAGTCTCAGACAGTATTCCTAGGTGAGATCTCCAATAGACACTTGAAAATAATGACCAAAAACAAGCATTCACTAGCTATTTTAGCCATGAAGTGGGTGTTAGGCTGAGATTGCGTGGAATATAAAGATAAGTAAAAAGTCAATACCGACGTCTGCTCTCATTTTGTCACATCTCTACTTGATATCCAGATTCCCAAGCCAATGAACCTTCGCCTAGTGCTGGAAATATTTCTAAAGTGCTAATTAGGCGACCTTGGAGAGGTGGTGGCGAATGCTATGTATGGTCTGGACATTTAAACAGTGAGTGACCTTTGTAAGCATATTGAATAAGACATAGTAGTGCCATGGGTGACGTTCTTGAGTGGGTTTTGCCTCCTGTCACATGAAGAGCATTGTCAAAGGGTGACTCATGCTTGCCACTTCCTGCTTCGTTGCTACAATGTGGTACTCTTTTATGGTGTTGACTAGTATACTGACTTCAGGAACCTAGTGTTCCCTCTACCACTCGCCATTGCTCCTGTTGATGTTGTTGTTGTTGTTCATGGTCCTACTACTCCCGCTAATGTTGTCGATGAAGCTATCCTAGAGATTGCTACTAATAATGATGCTCCTGCCTGAGATGCACTCCTCCTTTTCCATTTTAAAGAAAATCACTCTTAATCTATTTTTTGTATATATGCTTAAAAAATCCTTTACCACATATATATATGAAGAAATTGCATACTATATAGAAATACTTTAAAAGTATGGCCTCAAAGCCATTTTGAAAATGTATTTACCGAAGTATATATATAATGAAAATACAACTTATATCAACTTCCTATCTCTTTTTCTTGTGACTCTGCAATATGGGTTCTCTTTTTCAATTTTCTTTGTATACCTTTTCAATTTTGCTCATACGGGTTCATTTTAATTTTCCTGCTTGATGGGTAGTTGATGAGTTGGAAAGACTGGCCAACAAAAAATAAAAGAAAATAATTACAATACTTACATTTTTACAGTGGTGAAATAATAATGAAGCTTGATTAAATAGTTTAAGGTGGATTTCATTAACCAAAATCCCCAATGCTTCCTTCTCTATGTTTTCTAATTCAAATGTGTTGTGTTGCTTGCATGGAATTATTTTGAAAGGGCCTTCCCACAGACTATCAAACTTTACATATTGGTCAGGCTTCATAGCTCTTTCATTGAACTTTAATACTAGGTCTCCACATTTTAGACCCTGGTCCGAGGCTTTCTTGTCAAACCATCTTTTAACCACCTACTGATAGTTACTCATGGCTATTAGGGCCCTTTCCCTTTTTTCCTGTACTTCGAGCAACTTGGCCAACCGAACCTCCATGGTGTTGTTTTGTTCTACCTCAAGAGATTTGAGCAGTTGTAGTGTAGGAATCTCCATGGAGATGGGCAATAGTGCTTCTTTCTCATACACTGTCTCATATGGTGAAGTCTTGAGGACTTGCTTGGGAGTTATGCAGTCTTCCTAGAGCATTGTCCAAAGGTTCTTATGCCATTCTCTCTTATGTTCTGACCTGATTCTTTTAATGAGTTAGACTAAATTTTTGTTAGTTGACTCTACCAGGTCATTCACCTATGGGTAATAATTTGATGATGTTTTCAAGAATATGCCATGCACGAGTGCGAATTGACATACCTTAGAGCATAGGAAAGCCTTGGTTTTGTTAGAGATGATGATATTTGGTAGGACGAATCTCATCACCAATTCCTCAAGGAAGTCCACAATCTCCACCTCCATTGCATTCTTCAGGGGCATGGCCTTGGTCCATCTAGTGAAGTAGTTTGTGGCCGTGAGAATCCATTTGTGTCCGGCATTGGAGGAGGGATTGATCATCCTGATGAAATCAAAGCCCCATGTGCGAATGGCTTGCAAATTTTTTTCTTCTTCTTGCAAATAATTGGCATTATTTGTAGGCTTTTACCAAAGAGTATGAGTCATTGAATAACATAGGCCAAAACTATTCGGTGCACATGATCTTGATGGTGGTGGTTTTCACAAAGAAGTGTCCACCCGCAAGACTGTTGTGGAAAGTGTCGAGGATTCTCTTCACTTTCTCCATGGTGACACACCATAGTAGAACACCATTGAAGTTCCTTTTGAAGAGGAACCCCTCAATAAGCGCGTATCCCTTGTTCTACAGTCAATAGAATCTTCACTTTTGAGAAGGAAGGCCCAACATATACTTTTTAGTGTGCATGAATCTCATTGTCTTCTAGCTACCAGTCTTTGGAGTTAGACTCATTTGTCAGAACCAGCTCTAGTTTCTCCTCTTTGGTTGTCATTTCCTTGTCGTGCATCAAATATTCACATAGTCCCCTTCCTCAAATGGTCTTTGTAAGCCTGACCTCAATTTCATATTCAAGGATCTTAGTGATTCAATTGGCCCTCTTTTTGGCAACCATGATGTACTCATGCACACTAGAATGCATGACATAAACAATCACCTTGTTGCAAGATATTAGGTGTTGCAACTTCTTGAGTCCTTTTACAATGGAAAACACTTTCCTCTCAATGAAGTTTTAATTCATCTCATAATCTTTCAAGGTCTGGGAGTGAAATGCTATCAGATGTTCTCCCTTTCCTTCATCATCTTTTTGAGTTAAGATAGTAATGATGCTTGACTTGCTACTAAATACGTACATTATGAAGTCCTTCAATAGGTTTGGATTTACCAGCATAGGAGCTGAAGAAATAGCATCGCTTACTCTCTCAAAGGCTTCTCTAGCTTTTTTTTTCCATTTGAATAGTTGATCCTTTTTTAGATTAGGGTAATTGGTCTAATTATTCCTACAAAGTCCGAAATTAATTTTCTCACAAAATTTACCTTCTCCAAGAAAGAAAGGACTCCTTTCTTGTTGAATAGTAGGGGAAGTTCCCTGATTTCCTTTACACACTCATGATTAATTGCAATTCCTTCTTTAGACACTACATGTCCTAAATATTTTCCTTGCGGCACTTCGAAAACACATTTTTTTGGGTTCAATGATACCCTAAACTCCTGGCATTTCTTGAAAACCATCTCTAGGTGATGAAATTGATCATCCTTAGACTTAGAGAATATGATCAGATCATCCAAATATATTAGGATAATCTTGTTGATCAATTCATTGAAAGTGATATCCATTGCTCGCTGGAAAGTGGCTCCCACATTTGAGAGGACGAAAGGAATTTTAGCATATGAAAACATTCCTCACTTGGTAGTGAATGCTATTTTATGTCAGCCCTCTTCTTTGACTTGGATCTAGTTGTAACCAGAGAAACCTTCTAGCAGAGAAAAAATTTCTGATCCTACCACTGTTTGCAAGATAGATTCCATGGAAGGCAATGAGTAGTGGTCCTTTAGGGATGCTCTGTTCAGGTCCCAAAATTCAACACATAGGCAAATATCTCTGTTCTTCTTTTAGACTAGGACTAGGTTGGATATCGATATGCTATGCTTAGTCGAGAAGATGATCTGATACTGAATTAGCTTTGTCAACTCTTGTGCCATTACTACCTCAATTTTATGATTCACTAGCCTCTACTTTTGGTGGACTAGTTTTGCACCTTTCGTCAGCTCTATCATATGTTGGATGATGTTGGTATCATATCTCTTGAGGTCATCATATGACCAAGCCATTAATCCTTCATAATTTTCACAAAAGTTGATGAATCTTTCTTTTTCATGATGTGGGATGTATTTTTTGACCTTTAGCTTTCTTCCATCTCCAACCTAAAGGTTTGCATAGTTTCTTTTGTCCACCACAAACTTCCTCTTATCATTCCTTGCATCATCACAATTGAACAGGTTTTTGAGAGTGACCAACCCCTTCAGAAGTTTGTTGGACTTCAGCTGAATTATTTTTCCATCATAGGCCTCGACAATCTTTGGTTGGAGTTGCTTAGCGAACTCTACTAACTGTTGAATGAATGAGGAAATGTGTTCATCACTTTGGAACACTTTCTATCTCTAATCATTATTGGGAATTGTAGGTTGAATGATCACTCGCACAAAGTGTTTTTATGAATTAGGTCAGAAGTAGGGTCAAACTAAGATCCGATGGTGTCCATACAATCCGCATCAACATTTTGTTCTCTGGGCACTGTCTAGACATTGAAGGCTTCAAAGCCCTCAATCAGGTCTTAGATTCTATGTCTATATGATCTCATGTGGACATTCTTGGCCATGAAAATTTCTCAAACTTGATTAACCATTAGTTTAGAATCTCTAAACACCATTATTTGTTTGATGCCCATCCACTCTACCAGGCCTAGACCTTGCACTAGGTCTTTGTATTTAGCTTCATTGTTTGAACAAGTGAACTGGAAGCGAAATGACCAGAGTGCCTTTTCCTTGTGTGGGGATATCAAACATATCCCAGGTCTTATGCCAACATTTCATCTTGCTCCATTGAAGTGCAGCATCCATAACTTTGAGGCTTGACTGCTTTTAGGTTCCTTCATGACCTTCGAAATCTCTTGATCTTCATCATAGATGGCATAGGTGCCTAAACCAGTAGCATGATAGTTGTCAAAAGGATCAATGTTTATGTATTCACTTAAGAGGAACTCTTCTTGATCGGTCTGATCTCTAGTCACTTTTTCATTCTCTAGTAACTCAGTGCAATACATTTCCTCTTTGGTGAAAGAGGTATGGGCAGCCTCAAAGTTGATCATGGCTTCATCGACCACATGTTTTGAATATAGAGGTTCAAATATTATCTTCATTTTAGCTCTATGCTTGGTCTTGAGGATAAAGTGTGACCAATCCAAAGAAAGGTATCTGCCTATCTTTGAAGTGAATTCTTAGGTAGGTAGAGGCTAAACATGGGAGGAACATCTATGATCATAGTATCTTGTGGAACTATGATGCTAGGGCAGGAGAACAGAGTCAAGGGTATGTCCTTGATAACACCTATGATTTTGACTTTGTTCCCATCAATCTGCATAACACCCCTTTTTAAAGGTTCATAGCTAAGTCCAAAGGCTTCGACTATCTACTTGGGCATAACTATGGTGCTAGCGCTAGAGTCAATCATGGAATTATGCAGTAGTTTCTTCCGCACAATAAGAATTAGGAAAAAGGGTTTTGGTTTCAGCTTATCTCTAACCTTGGTAGAGGCTTCCTCTATACTATTTGTGAGAACTTTGGCTAGAGGTGATGAGCCAACATCCTTTCCCTTGAGTGATTGTGATGTTGGTTCAATGATTGGATCTTCCTAGAGAGACTTCTATAGCAATGCATTTTGCTTTGGAATAGCTAAGATATCCCAAAGGGACACATTAGCAGAGGATTTTTCAATTGTTCCACCACATTGAATGGCAGAGGATTTGAATGCTTCTACTCCTTAGTCCTGGTTATAACAATTTCCCTTCATGGCTAACATTGTTGTGCAACTGCGGAGGTATTAGGTGTTTGGTCAGAGGCACTTTTGGGCTGTGGGACGACTATGGTAGGATGACTGATTCACTCATGAATCTCCTCTTTGAGCGAGTGTTGTAATCAAATTGCACTTGTTAGGATTTTGATGTGGATGCATCATTAGAAAACACTGCATCTTCCTCTTCCATCCAAGAGAAAAGTGCATGATTGGGAGCTATATCTGTTTCTTGCTCCAAAGACATCCCTTGCATTTGCACCATGAGTACCACATTTTCCATTTGCAGAGATTCATATACATAAACTCTAGAATTTGACACTGTGCCTTGGTTGCGTTGTTCTACCACCTTTTGTTGTAAATTTCCATGTAAGCAGTTTTAGGGCATATGTGCATCACCATAGGGGAAGCACCAACGGTTGATGTCATCGACTAAATTTTTTTTCCCTGCTACCAACTCTCTACTTGAGCTTGGGTGAGTGTTTTGTAGTGGAGTAGGTAATGGCACTATTTGATTAGTTGTTTGAGTCTGCAGATTTGTGTGTAAGCCTCCTTGGAATTGGTTTTTCTAGTAAAAATGTCTTCCGCCTTTATAATTTTGATAGGTTGGCTTTAGAGGTGTAGATTGGTTCTGATTGATAGTAGTTATTTCATTGGCCATAGCTCGCAACATCTCCTTGACGTCGCTCATCTCATCCTTTGAAGATCCAGATGTTGAAGTAACATTCTATCGCATGCTTAGATATGTGTACATGGATTGGGGTGATCCCATAATAGTGGTTTACAATTTTTGGCCAAACTGGACACTGAAATTATTATTTTTAACTAAATATTCACATTCGGGCACCTATAGCTGCTAAACTGTGAGGAATTTGAAGATGGTGCAAACTAGAGTCTCATCAAAAAAAATTTCTGTAGATTCTAAAAATATTTTTTTCAAAATTTTTTGGAATCAAATTGCACTTCTTTTCCATCTCCATGAAAATAGATTTTTTTAGAAAACAACATTTTTAAAATGTGCCTTACCGTATAAAAGCATAACTTTTCCATGAAGGATAAAATTCTAATTCTTTCAAATTTAGATTTGTAACTCGATATCTAGTGCTTCCACTTGGTTAGATAGTTTTTTATTGAATATTTTTTCCTTAATCAAGTTTCAAAGTCAAGCGAATTACAATTCGGACACAACATTATAGCGTGTAGCGTTTTTTATATGTCAAAATTTAACTTTATTTTTTGTTGGATCAAGGACTTCAATATCTGGTGCACTCATATTTTTCAATTTTTTTTGATAATCTTCTATTTTTCCACATGTGAAGAACAAAGAAAATCATTTTCGATGAAAAATCTATGTTTAATAAAACTTAAAAACAAATACATAATAAAACCAAAACATATTAAAATTATATTCATTGGATAGCTTGTTCTGAGGAATACCATAATCATTTGAAATAAATTTTAAATGAATTCATTTGATCCCCCAAAATCTAAATCAAAAGTGATTTTTTATCAGCATTTTGATAGGTGTAAAGGAGACGTATTTATAGGTATGTTTTAAAACTAGCGAGGTTCTTTCCAAGGGGTTTGATCTAAGGTGATTTGATCAAACCCTCTTCAATTGGAATCCTTAAAATGGAACTTTTTAAGGATTAAATCATTATATTTTCTAAAAATATGTGATTTCAGCTAAAATTTGTTCCTCTCAGGAATTGTAAACCACTATTATGACAACACCCATTGAGGTAGAACAGACACACTGGTAGATGGCATCTCCTAGGAGAGAACTGGTATTTTAGGAAATATAGGCATGTTGGGATGAGGCGACAACTTTCTGGCATCTACCAGATTATTCTCCGCCTTGACTATGACACTGTATGCATCTAGTGGAGTAGTTACGCCAAGAGACTAGATCATCATCGAGATGTCAGAACACCAACTTATCTGGCAAGAGATAATAGCCTGAATTCTCTTCCAAGTTATATGGAACCGAGCATTGAAGTTATCCATGGCTTCATATGGGGCCCGCTTTATGACTTACAACTAATGATATTGTGAAGAATTGTCTCCTTCATTCAAGAATATTTCATAGAAAGGATCTCTAAGCTGATCCTAGGTACCAATAGTGTTAGCTTGTAGAGTGTGGTATCAATCCAATGCTTTACCCCTGAAAGAGGATGCGAGCAACCTTAGCACTATATTTTGGTCAGTAACTCTGTGCACCAAACACACATCTACCACATCTTGCAGATGTTTGGATGGTATTCGTGAGCCATCCCTAATAAATTTAGGTATAGCTTTTAAAGTAAAGACTGGGATAGGGGCCCAAATGGTCGGTACTATTGGTGGTACAAGGGGACTTCCAACATCCCACACCACATAATTTATATTAGCGATTGGCAACATGGCTAGCGGAGGGAGCAGAATGTTCATTATATGGGTTCCAGCTTGTACTGTTCCTAGTGCTGGCACTCACAAACCAGGGTTATTCACTATTTGGGATATAGTAATAAGTTGATGCCTCATACACCCACCTTAGATTTAGGTACATTTAAGTAGTCCCATTGAGCATGTTAGAAAAAAGAAATTGTTGATGTCAAAAACTAACAAGGTAATAGCCTTATGGGAAACTTAGTTAATGGGGGGACCAATTGCGATAAATTGAGTGACCTCTAGGTTTTTAAGGAAGCCAAATTCTTCTATAATTGAGGTTTTGGAATGGGAAAAGGAAAAAAATATAAAAATAAAGATCTAATTAAGGAGATGCACCAAGATTTAGATGTAGGCACAATAAATCTATTTTTTGGATGTGATTTAAGGGCCTATTCAACAATCTGCTATGTTCCAAAATAACAAAAATGAAAGATGAAAACCTGAATAATTTATCCAGTGACAAAATAATTCCCATATACATTTACTAAAAAGAAGAGTCAAAAGACATGGTCTAAATCAACAAACTTATATTGAAATCATATAAGTTCTGCAAATAAATAACTTAGTACAATAATGACATGGTATAATGTTTTATCAAATAGCTTAAGAAAATAGAAAGGCCAAAGAATGGCACAGTCTATGAGTCTCATACAATAATCTAAAACAATGCAAAAAGGCCTGGTGTCTTTTATAGTTTTTTCTGTATCTTCCCAACTCATTTTTGAAAGGAAGAAGCAATATATATAGATAAAAAATTTATTTCCTGGAAGGTCAATAACAAAAAAGATTCCCCCATCATAAACAATGATTCCCAGAGCAATGATTTCGTTAAGCCATTGCAACAGAAAAGATTTGGTCCATGGAACATGGTCGCTTTCGAAATAGATGCATCCCCTTTGAATGATGGTGAAGACACGTGGAGGCATCCTCCACTACCAACGCTAACTATGGGGTCTGCCAAAAAGTGTATGCGGATGGATGCTACATGGTACATGGATGGGGCTCGATAAGGAAGCGATGGGAAGTGGCTCTCAAATGCCTTTGTTGCTAACACATGGAAACATGGTGAGGGCCGGTAGGAGAGCGAAGGAAGAAATTCCTACAAGGAGCACTAGGTGGACACGTGGCAACAGTGGACAAAGCTTTTCAAAAAGGGGTCGGGAAAATATGAAGCATAGCCCAGACTTAGCAAAATAAGAATAATCTGAAGGTAGCTTGAGGAAATTTATATCCACATTATTATCTCTTGATATTTTATATGACACCTCATTGCAAACTCTAGAAAAAATAACACTCCACCAACATGGCTAATATCTTTTTTATATTTAAATTTTATCTCAATCCTCCACTATATAGTTTTGTAATGAGATTCTCCCTTATGGAACTCTATGGTATGAGTAACTACCTCCTTCTAAACAAGTACCCTTCTTAAATAAGGAAAATATTAAAAGAATTTGTATCTCCAATCCAAAGCTCCACAAAACTGTTTTAAACCTATAAAAATGTATATACATCATAAAAAATCCTTTTCTTTCTCCATTATAAAGAATTCTAGTATCATAGTAGAAAAAAATTCCTACCTCTTACTCAAGGCATAAACCACCTCATTTTTTACACTAGGCCTATACTTGAGAACAAAAGAAAGCCCTTGTAGGTATTCCTCTCTCTTCATATGTTTTTAATTCAAACTTTCTTGACTATTATAAACCTAGGAAGTAGATTATGAGTATATAAAATAAAATACCTTTGCGAAAAATAGTGCATCTAGTTTTATAGGGCTTGAAGAATTCCATAAAAATATTGATGATAAACTAAGTACATTTCTTCTTGGATTTATTCAAATTCTCATTGATATATGTAATGGGTTTAGCTTATTGAATCAAGAAAACACTAATAGCTTTATCGCTAAATCACAATCCACTTCAAAGACCTTCTTGAAGTTTAGAAGTACTAATACTAGGGCTAGTATAGCATTTTTCCTCAACAATTTAATTTTTTTCTATTATAATTGTCCACACAAATAAACTCTTTTTCTTGCAATGTGTTAGTGGTGCATAAATCCCACTAAATTTCTTAATGAACTTCTAATGGAAATTCATTTTTAAATTTTTTTTTTTGTTTTGGGCTAAAATTTTTTATTTTCAAATAATAAATGGTTAATTTTAAATTTTTATTTGTGTTTGTTCTTATATATACTTTTTTCTTTTCTTTTTTGGAAGCAACATTAAAATTAGCATAAAATTTATTATAATTTTCATTCAAACACAAGAGAAATGTTAAAAAATGGAATATTATTTTGTACATATATTAAATTGCACACAAGGGTGAGTATTTTTGTAGGTAATTTTGATGATGTTTGTTTTTATGTGCTCCTTATTTTAGAAAAAAATATGTTTAGTATTAAATATGAATATTTTGACATGTAAATGATCATCAAATTAATATGAAAGATAAAATAACTCATGAATAAATAAAATAACTCTTCAATTAAATACAATTATGTTCAAATAAAACTAAAATATGTTGTCCCTATTTATGTGGTCAAGTAGGTTGATCTAGTTTCAAATCTGAGAAAAGACATAAAATGGATCCCTCCAATGAGGGTTGGGTAAAGATTAATTTTGATGGAGTCTTGTGTGGGAACCTAGGAGAAGTTGGAGCTAGCTATGTCAACAAAGATTAGAAATGGGAAGTTCTTTTGGTGTTAACAAATAAATTGGGCAAAGCAACAAATAATGAGGCCAAATTTTGTGTAGTCCTTCTAGGATTGGAAATGGGGAAAATTCTAAATCTCAGACATGTTTACTTCAAAGGAGACTCAAAAAAATATCAATTCCATTCGAAATTATTTTACTCCAAATTAGAATCTTAGCAAATGGTTATGGAAGATTAGGAATTGATTAAAATTTTAAATGATTTTAAATTATTCCACATGCATATGGAAGGAAATGTGGTGGTATACAAGATAGAGAATATGGTGATTGACATTAAAAAAACTGAAATGATGGTAGATTTGGTAGTTTTTTGACATGAATTTTGTAGTTCAATGAGTGTGAAGAGGATTAAATGGTGAATTTTTGAAATTGAAAGAATGGGAAGGAATGACAAAAAATTAAGGAGCCTTTGAGGAAGTACGTAAACATGGAACATAATAATTTCTCCTTAGATTTAAAAGTGCAATGGTATCATTCTTCATTCAATTTCCTATGAATTCATTCCATGCTAGAATGAATACAATGGTGTGATTGAGGGAAAATAAAAGGAAAATGGCCTTTCTGGGTGAAGTGTATGAAGGAAGGCTAATGGAGGTGTTAATAACTAAAGCTAGAGTAGTTTTGAACACTCTAAGGTTAGTGTTAGGGGATGTTTACATGACTAAGACAAGGAAATTGTAAGACCCCGCCTCGTAGGTACTTAATACAATCCTAAATTGTTATATGCCTTTCTTGAATCAATGATTAGATATATTATGGATGATAAATAAGGTGATCTTTTCATGATATTCTTGCATTTAATTTTGACATTTTGTTTATTGTCACTACCATGAAGGTGGAATGCACTCATATATTGTGAAAAGCTAATTGAAATTTTAAATGGATTATTATATAGCTAAAGTATAAAATATTTAGTTAACAAACTTATGTGATCAAATTGTTACTTATGATTGTGTTGGTATTGTGCAGGAAGGTAATGGTGTTAGCATGGGAAGGGTGAACCATTGAGAGAAAATTAGAAGACTTTTCTTGAGGGTATAAATTTCACCCCCTTTTTAGAGCTTAGAAAGAAATAAAGTTAACATGTTGAAGTGGTGAGGGTTGATATTAAAGGGATAATTTATTGTGGATTTGAGAGAGTATTTATTTGTTTGTCAAGTGAGCTGTAAGTTGGGGGGGATACGGTTTATAAACCATTATTCAATTTGAAATTCGGATAGTTCCTTAAATGGGTCTTTAAAGAGGGTGGTTGGTCAATTTCTTGGGTAGGGATGCAAAAATAAACCCTCTAGGGTCTATACCATAGTGGTAGGGGTCAAGTAGGCATGCAATAGTGCCCCTAGGACATGATTTGACCCCTGAAAAGGCCTCATTATGGAGAGTGGCGAGTTTTGAAGAGAGGATGTGATGGAAATATTGAGGGATTGTCCAAGTGCATGTATCTTCTTTAATAAGGAAAGGACCCTCATTTATGGAAAAAAAAGGACACTCCACACATCCCCTTCCAAGAGTTGCAAGTTGAAAATCCTATATATCTTAGAGAGGAAGGAAGAGGAGGTTGTTACCCACTTCTCCTCTTGGAGAACTTGAGTGAAGATGGTAGATAGAAGGAGAAGAGGAGAGGAGTCCAACTCTTTGGAGAGATAGTGATCAAAGTGAATTGGCTTGGAGAGGAAAGATGGATACAAAAGTTCAACTCCTTCATCTAGAAGAAAAAAGATAAGTTCTTCCTATTTCCATTTATCTTTGTTTATGGGTTGTAAGGTGTCATAGTGTATGGATCTTGGTTGCAAATATAAAATAGAGAATCCAAATGCATGAATTTTGTGCTATGTTAGTTCTATCCCTTCTGAAAAATTAGAAAAGGCTCCAATTATCATCACAGAGCTAAAATAATTCCTTGCTCGGGGGTATGGCTAGAGCCCACGAGGCTCCATGATGCCATTGCGGTAGGGTGGAGAGCAAGCCTAAGATTCCTTTTTGTTGGCATGGCAATTCATTGCTTATTTACTTCAATAATATTGGTAATGCTGTAAGTTAAAAAGATAGAGTTGAATATCTGTTTGATTGAAAAAAAAGAAAAGAAAAGAGAGTGTTCCTAATGATGTGTCCTCTCCATTGGTTAAGTTTTGTATTCAAGAGGTGTAATTTAAAATGGTGAAAGTATAAGGTATATATATGTGGGAAAAAGGTGGGATTTTGCTTTGTCCACATGATCTAAACTTCATGGAATTATATTATGTCTGCACAAATCTGAGATAGAGGAGATTGACTGTGTTCGTAAAGTTCATTTCAAGGGAAATTAATCATATGGTCTAGTGATTGTATAAAATCCAGTTGCTGTACAAAGAGTATACCCATACATTCCTAGCATGTTTTAATTATTTGTTAACTAGTTAGAATCCACAAGGAGGAGGTAGATAAATAAGTAACTTCTATGATAGAGAATCATTGATTAAACTTCAAATTTCCTAACCAAATCAGAAAGTTTCCTACTTGATAAGATAGTTGTACAATGGAATGCAAAATTTTTACTAGGCAGATCGTAAACATGATCATATAGTCAATAAGCCAATGGGTTTTCAATAACTGAGTTACAAAGTAATGATCTCAAGAAACTGGAGCCCCATTTCATTTATTAGTTATATTAAATATGTGAACAAGATGTATTTTTTCTCCAAGGATCTCAACTCACTCCATAGCCTGTTGGTTGCCTCACAAGTGAAAGTGGATATGGAAATTTACCCGTCGACCTATCCAAGAGAGAATACAAATCAAACTGTCTGCAAACTAAAGCAGCACGATATCATTATAACTTGTATTTCATGCGCTAAAAGCTCAAATAGATTCTAAACTATTGTTTCCTATTCATAGGTAATCTACCGGTAGCCAATCTATGTGGGGAAAATGCTAGACTATAAAACTTCTACAAGTTCCATGGTAATAGTTGCAACAAGAAAATGTGTTGGAAGCTATACCTTCACAGAGTCAAATGTGGGCGAGCTTTGGTAGTCAAAACCAGGCTAATCATTTCTTGCTGCACTGAAAGATTTGAGAAAATAATATATGCTCGGTCTTATTCTGCTATTGTCAGAGGCACCATTCTCTGTTACGAGGTTCTCTTCGAATCTCTCCAAGAAAAAAATAATAATAACAATATAAAACCTTGCCATATAAATCATAGTCAGTTGATCTTTGGGTGAAAATCCTTAACGAAAACTAAGAAGAACTAGAGCAAGCAGGGATTTATATAAATGATTTTCTTGAACTATCTCTCTCCAACCTAATGCACCGTCCAACCAAATAAAAATAAAGCAAAATGAAAAAAAGAAAGAAAGAAAACCAGTCATACCATTCAATGGATCTAAAAACCATAAAAAATAAATAAAACACAAAAAAAGGGGAGACAGTCGTGACAGGAAACTTACCTCAGAATTTTGCAAGTTGGGTCATGCACAATCAGCTGAAGGAACAGATATTATTAATGTCAATCTCCTTCTTGGCAGAGAAATCTAAAAGTACATGAATATATATATATATATATATATATATATATATATATGCTACTCCACTGTTGAGTTCGAGTCAAGATTTTGTAGTTAAGTATGGGTGAAGATTGGCAGGGTAAGGTGCAACAGCAGGTAACATTAAATTCCGAAGGAAATTCAATGGACAAGTCTGACAATGGCTATACTCATTGATTCACTAAATCACTTGGACAAGTTGTAAATTTATCACCATCTAATGCTTCCCTACCAGTAGTAAATGAATGCCAGGTCGAGTTAGGGAAACATTGTGTGTTCCTTACGCAACAAATTATTATAATAATAATAATTCGCTTGAGAAAGTTATGTAGATAAGTTAAGTGATATGTCTTGTATGCCTGTAGCCGTATTTTATACAATATTCTTCTTTCATAAAAATTAAGTGTTTGCAGAAAATATTATTGCTCTTATCCGGAGTCATCTATATACAAAATTATTATATATCACAACTAAATGTGAAAATATGTTATCAAAAATGAAAATGTCTATTATTCAGATACAACGATAATAATCTTCGTGGTGGTAAATTGATACTTAATAATATCAGAATTATTAATTTGGTTTAGCGTACATAGAATTGATGATGTTAATATGAGATTTAATTTTTACGATGTTCTCACCTGTTTAGCTCATATCACCTGATTTAAAGTAGGGTTGAACAGTGCTGTTAAGATGTGATGCATAAATTAAAAAAATATATATATATTCTTGAATGTGTTTGTATGCAACCAATATTGTCCTTGCTAGAAGAAAATTAAAAGCAACTGGAATAGTGTAGATCAGCTTTTACAGTATTTATATTGTCAGTAATATATTTTTTTTTTTTGTGATACTTCACCAACTCATGAGGCACTATGTGTAAGAAAATAAATAACGAGAGTAAATTTGGAAGTGCATAGCAGTGACTTGGGGAAATTGTAATAGTAAAATCTTTTAACTGTAATATTATCTCGGTTCACTTTAGCTCTTACGAGATCAACAGCTTTATTCAAATGTTTATACAAACCCTCAAAAAAAGGGGGCAAGAATACATATATCTCCACCCCTTTAGATAAGGATATCTTTATTAAATAAGAAAACAAAAATTAATAATAATAAGAATAAGGCAGTTATAAAATTAAGAATTGGTATGTTTTACCATATTTTGTTTAAAAGGGATTTCTTTTTCTTGTTACTTTAGTTTCTATGAAAAGTTAAATTAGATATTATTTAAGAGAAAGTTTCATATATTTATTTATGTTATTTTCTTTTTAGCTAATAGATTTAACATGTAGATATAAATAAAGTCATTCTTTTTATATATAAATTTTATTGTATAGATATAAAAAGAGGAGTTAGTGGATTTTTTTTTTTGAAAATAAATGTTTCATATAAATAAGAATAATTTTTACTTGGGTTTAATATTATTAGTATTAAACTAATATATTAATTTTGAGAGAAGTATTAATATGTTGGTATTGTCATTACCATGAGAGGGTAATAGTGAAGTCGTCATCATTATTAATGTTAGCGGGCATTGTTAATTTATTAAATAATAATAAAAATAAATTAGTTGCATTTTTGCTTGCCTGAATGCCAAATATGGGCATTGCACATTGGTAATAAGAAATGTTATTATTAAGGAGTAATAGTAGGGTTAGTGATGGATGTGGTAATAAATATTATGAATAATATTATTCATCAAGAGTAGTAATAAACAAATTGACTAGGTCAATATGAGACCTAATGTAATATTATTATACAATAAAATAATAATAGTATTATTGAGGCTAACATTATTACTTCAATCAAAGAAATGAAAATATTATTTCCAAATGTAGAGTTTTATTGGAAAATTAACTCAATCAAATATAGGGCATCCTCAATAAAAGTCTTAAATTAAATCATATAATTTCTAATTCATGGATATGTTATGTTTGGAATAAGCGATTTTCAAACTTGTTCTGACAGAGTCCAAGATGCTAGGAGTTGGATTACAACTTAGTGATTAAGGAAAATTACCTACGCTAACTATTTCAAGAGAATATTATTTTGGGAATATGAAGTCTACTGGATAGTCATTTCCATATCGAATAGCCCAATTCATTAATTTAACAAGCTATTTTAAGTATATATACAAAAAAAGAGCATAGACATTTTAACTACCTTATCTAACTAAACTGTGAGGTGAAACCCCTTATCTCTAGGAGAGTAAAATAAAACAACTTAGTATTTCCAATTATACTATTTGAAGAAATACTAAGTAAAGCATATTTAAAATCCAATTGAGTGAGTCATAGCATGAACCCATAGTTGATAAATCTTGAGTTGTTCCTCATCCAATATTGTATCACCAACTATTGTGTAGACTTTTGAAGTTGTGTAAAATTGGTATGATGGGTATGTGTAAGGTTGTAAACTTATGTTGAAAAAAAAAAAAATTGGTTGGGGTTTCTAGTGAAAATTATGGGCATGACAGAAATGTCATGTAAATAATAATATTGCATCCATGTCTATTGCAATGATAATGGACATGGGGGAAGAGACTAAAGTGGTTGAAATCATAATGTCCTACATGGTCTAGTTCTGTTAGAGATGGGTTTTGAAGGAGATTTTTTGATGTGCCTCGCAAAGGCTGGGCCTTGTGCTAGAAGGAATAATATAACCATAGATTAGGGATGCTCAAAATATCTCCTAGGTACCTTTTTTCATTTAGGGTTTGTGGATGGATGTAAATCTACACTTCCATCAAGCAAGAATTGGGCTTAACTTTATCAAAGATCTCACAAGGGATAATGCATATGAAATCATCGATTCATCCTTTGTTCTAATCAACCCATCTGTGGTGTTGGAAGTAGAAGATGGGGAAGAGGAGTAAGGTTATGGATTTTGTTGATCCCTTTTTGTAAATAATAGTTTATTATTTGAAATATTTTAATGAAAAGTTAGGGATTTTCATGGTTGAGTCTAGTTGAAGCCCTTGATATATGTCTACAAATGGAGGATTCATTTTGAACTCAAGTCTTTGTTTTGTATAAAATTATGCAAAAATATAAAATGTCAACCCTTAGAGGGGATATCATATGTAATTTTCTTTGAATTAATGGATCAAATAAATAAATACAATAAAAAAAGTATTGATAAAATAAATGAATTAAATAATTATAAAGTAAGACAAAGTAACACTTAAGTAAATAACATAAATAATAAAAATAAAAATAAAATAATTATTGAATAGTTATAAGATAAACTTCACTCTTACGTAAATAAAAATAATTCTTCAAATAAAAGTAAGTGAATAATGTAAATGAGCTTGCATGTAAATAAAATTCAACAATTCTTGAATAATTTTGAAATAAGATAAAATAAATAGATGAGGTGAAACCATTGGTAGATAGATTATTGAAAACCCCAACACTTGGTTACTTGGCACCACAATGGAAAGGCCAATTGTAAACAAGGTGGTGCCACAAATCTAAAAACTTCATTCACATCCATACTATTATAAGAACAATGGCCATAGCTAGGGATGAAATATATTTATGTAAAAGAAAATTTACTTTTAAATTATTTTTAAAATATTTTATTTTCTTTGTTTGAGTTTTTTTTAATTAATTTTAAAAAAATTATTGAACATGAATAAAATAAATCTTAAGTAAATAAAATAACTATAAATTAGATAAAAAAAAAAGTCTAGAATAACAATGTAAATAGAATAATTATTTTTCAAATAATCTCAAAATAAGTTCTTAAACAAATCTAAATTAAAATAATATATATTAGTAATAAAATATTATTTAAATAAATTAAATAATTCATATATATATATATATATATATATGATACTAATTTAATAAAAAATGTTAATTGATAAAAGCATACTTAAAAAATATCACAATATTACAATTATAAAACAACAAATTTCATTACAAAAAGAATTATTATTACAGTATTTTAAAAACAAATAAACACTTATTATTATTTTCAATCTTAAATATATGATGAAAAGAACCATAATCTTCACATATTTAAACATATGTAAACTAAAACTTACAAGGTATCCATGAAACATTTAATGTACCCATCAAATAAATTAAAAAAATGAGGATCTTGTATATTCAACTAATTCATAGTAAAAGTAAAGACTAATACTAGCAATCATATCTTGGTGTGGAATGGGAACATCGAAGAGGTGTGGAATGTCAATTAGGGAAAAATTTGGTCTATTTTTCAATACATTTGTGCACTACATGAGGTCAATTGATAGATAATTTAGCAAATCATGTTTTTGCAACAAAAGTTTCAATGGAGAAGTGATAGCTTCAAATCAACTTTATATCCACTTATAGAGATCCAAAAACCAACTAAGAAAAAAATTCTATTTAAAGAAAGATGATTAGTCTCCATTACCAACATGCTTATGTTACATTTGTAATATAGAGAGAGGAAGATAAAGAGGGAGAGATATGAGGAGGAAGAATCAGATAGATATCATATAGCTTGTAGATGCTCCTTTTTTGCAACTTCTAGTTCACTTTTAACATCATCTAATATATATACTTTCATGGAAGGGGATGATCAACTTCCACAAGAAAAATTAGAGGTCATCAATGGATCAGGCCATTCTAAAATAGTTCTTAGTCATCCTTTCCCCTTTTGGAATAGGCATTAATCACCAAATTTCTACCTCTATTCAAGATATTTCTCCAAGTAAGAATGTAGCTATAAATGACTTTTTACAAGTAGGTAAAATGTTTGCACGGGAATGGAAAATAGATTTGGGCAAAATTAACTTTAGTTACAAAAAAGAGGAGGGAAAATAAAGAAGGAGAAGAATCTTATAAATGAAAATCAGGTTGTAGATCAATGGTGCAGAGGTGTGCCATGTGTCACCATGGATTTATTTCTAGAGATTATCTATTGTTTCTCCTTTCTCTTAAGTGAGAAACAGGTTTCATTGTAAAGGGTTCCGATTTCTAGGAAGGCTCTTAGCTTCAAGTTTTGGCCATGAAAGAGGTTGTGTATTGGATTTATTCAATGCTAAGGGTAAAGATTCATATACTGTAAATCCATATATTGTAATGCTTGACTGTAACTTGAATACATAGATATGAATGCATATTATTATGTAATTATCTCCATGTCTGGGATGTAACATCTTTTCAATTGAAATAAAAAAGTTATTGAGGTTCTCCAAACACATTTTTTGTTTGAGTTATCTATTTGTTTTCTTTCCATTCAAGGAGTGGTGTAAATGCTTGCAAGTAGGTAATGAGGGTATTGTATTTTCCTGTGGATTTCTAAGTAGAATTTCATGACAAGCTTAAGTAGACCTTTTTGTCATAATGTGATGGAAGTTTGTTGGTCATCAAGATTATGTTATAGTATTATGATATGATGTATGATATGTGACTCTATAGCGCAAGGTAGGAAATGGTCTTTAAATTCAAACAATCTTTTAATGCTTTAGTTTTATGTTTATTTTGTATCTCAACTTCATTCCTATAGTGGAATGAGAACAAGGGGTGTACCATTATTGGAGACATCCATACAAATCCTTGTTGTATTGTATGAAGTTTATCTTCTTTACACTATTTTGCACCATAGGTTGAATGTATGCATCTAGTGTCACATAGGATCACCCTCCTAGGTTTTGTAGAGCCAGAAGTGCAAGGAAGAAAAGTGTAAAATCCATCTCCCATTCAGTAGCCACTAATATTGAAGTTCTTAAGAATAAGGATTGGCTATCCTTTAGAGGGATTTCAAGGTTTAGCTGAAAAAACACTAATAGATTGGTGACTCTACTAGGGACAACTCCATAATTATTCTTTTGAAAAGAGTCAATAAGTTTGTTGATCTGAAGTTTTGGGCCAGATGATCCAAGGACCTACATACTTGAAGAAGGAGATTGTTGCAACATTTCTAGTGAATTATTGAAGGTTGGTGCTCTACTGGTGGATAAAACTCAAAAATACCTAGATCTCAGAAGAAGCTTTCTATTGCTTGAAGATCTTTTCCTCTTTCAAAGAGGTGGAGACTCTACATAATATTCTACATCATTAGTTTAGTTGGTTGCAATAGTTGTTGGGTATCTTTCTATTATTTTTGTAGGAAGGTTTGCAACAAAGGTTATCGCAAATATTGTCCCTTATCTAGTACTCTAAGGTACTAGTAGAAAAGGGAAATGGGAAAGCAGGATATTTTGAAAGAAATATCAAGAAGTAGATAGTTGTAGAAGGGATTAACTCATTTGCAAATATGTATGAATGTTCTGGTTCTCCCTCTACAAGCTTTAATGTCAAGACTCAAACACAGTCATATCCTCAAAGAAATATGTTCTCTAATGAAATATATAACCCTTTGGATGCCGAGGTTTAGAGGATATCTCGAAGAGTTGGCATCACAACATTTACAAAGTTTCATTAATTTGATGGAGGACTATAAAATAGAAAAGGAGGATGTTATCATGAAGCTTTTTGTGAGAACTTTAGAAGATGTTGTCGAATATCCATTTTCTAGTTTACCAATGCATTCCATATGTTCATGGCGTGAAAACAAAATATTTTTCATTGATCAGTTTGAAGGAATATTAGCAGACAATGTGTGCTTGTTTGATAGTAAATATCTACATAACCAAGAAGAATTTGAAGACAAATCTAGAAACAAAGTTGAATCCATGTCACTTATTGACATATTTTATGATATTAGAATATTTGAGGGTGAATCCTCCTATGATTTTCATACTAGATTTATGAAATCTTTATTTGTAGTGCCATAATTAGAAATACCTGATGAATCATTTTGCATTGATTTATTCTGTGAGAATTGTGACCCAAGTTTGAGTATTATATCACATTATTCCTCAAAGAATTAAATGTATATACCCATGGCTTTTAGTTTATGAAGACATAAAAATGGAATGGGGAAATGATTTTATTTCTATAATGAGTGATGGTGCTCTTTCCCTTTGTGACAAAAAGAGTGAACATAATACCAAAGAATGACATATTTGATAGTGGGGAAGATGTTTTTTCTAATCAATCCATGGAGAAGATATATGTAGATGAAGATTGCAGCCTTAATAGCTAGGATATAAGGCTTTATGAGATGGATGAGGTGTGTGAAGTCATGCTTTCTATTGACTTTGAAGACACAAAAGTAGAAAGCCAATTCTCAATATCATATTAAGGCTACAATAATGCAAATGATATTGAAAGCACATTCTCTTTTATTGACGAGGAGAAAAGGTGTTATGATGAATCCTTTGGATCAGGTGCATTGATCTCATTTGAAAATTCACTAGAAGTTGAAGATCTATTATTAGGTCACCTTATGGATTATGTTGATTCTAAAGTTTGATGTCTTCATGGTGAAACTATAGTGTTGCAGATGTAAGTACACAATCGGCTTAAAAGCATTCTTGTCTAAATGATCAAGGTTACTACATTTCTATTTGCATCCCTAGTAACGATGAATCCTTTCAAGAAGAAGTAGTAGAATTGATCTCCCTAAGTAAAAAGTATTTCAATAAAGATGATGACAATATTTTTGAAGACTTACAAATGTGTGTTGATGTTATGAAATCTGTGATGGTGTTGGCAATCCTTTGAATTATCATCCCAACTCAAATTGCGTTATTGATATAAGATTTTTAGAATCTTGTATGGAAGGGTTAGATGCTAAAAGAAAGGGTGATTTGAATATCCTTTCTTCAAGCAATGAGCGTGATGTTTTGAAGAACAATGGGACTCCAAGTTCTCTTAGAGAAGAGCATAATGAGGGATATGAATTGAACATAATTTCCAAAGAAGATATTTGTAACCAAAATTATTATGGTATACTTGGTCATGTTGATGATGAGACAAAGGAGTGTGTTGATATGTGGAATACTCTTGAGATTGGTAGTATATCAGATGTAAATGACAAAGTGTGCAATGAATTTCAGTTAGAGAGATCATCCATGAGAAGCTACAATGAAGAAACAAATGATGATTTTCAATTGGACAGTGAAGAATATGACCCTACTAATCATTATAGTAGTATGGAAAATGAAAAGGGTATGTGTGCAAGAGATTCATTGGATGAATCGGTTCAAGAAGTTGATTGTGTATAGAATGCATATGTGGGTGATGTGAATGATGAAGAAATAACTCCTTGTTTGATTTTTCACCTTCTTCCATTCCTTTTTTTGGTTTTGAAGTTATTACTAATTATTTACATGAGAATAGCATGGGTGATGTTGTACATGAAAGTGAAAATTTAAATACAAATGTTGGTACAATTGATAAAGCTCTTTATGATGAATTTGATCCTAAATAATTTGATTGTGTTTATCACATAGATGTATATAAGGACCCTTTTTTATTGGTGTGCAACTCATAATATTCCTCACAAGAAGTATGCTTTAGATATTCATGTTGATGCAATAGGAGGTAATGTTGAGTGTGATACTTCTTGCAATAGTGAATGTATTTTGAACAGTCACTATGAGGAATTTTTTGCAAAGGTAAATTCTAATCTATTTGAGCCTACATTTGAAGCTAAGTCATGTGATAATCTGAAGAGTGTTGATGACCATATCTTTGAACTTTAGTTGGAAAGCATTGTTTGTGTATGGGATTCTGATATTTCTTTTGAATGCCATAATTTGAATGTACAAAATGGTATTATGGATGTTGATAAATCTTGTTTTTAGGACATTGGGGTATATAGTAATGTGACTGAGTTATGTTGTTTAGATGGAGACAAATTTTCTTATGATGCAATTCAGTTCAAGGAGATACATATGTGTGAACATTTTTTGTTTACTATACAAGAGGATGGCATATGTAAGGTATGATATCTTTATTGAGCCTAATCATTATGAGGGTTTCATTTTTTATTTGCAAATGAATGATGAGGAAAAGTATCATAATGACCCTTTTCAAGCACACTATGAACTTTTAGTGCTTTTGATCCAATTTGATAGGAAAGTGATTGTGTATGAAAATGATCTTGTTGATGAGGGGTATCTCACTGATTGCAAGTTTTCTCTATTTGATTGGTGTGATATATGCATGTCAAATAAGGATATATTTTAGTCAATGTTTTATTGCTAGTATCAAATTGACAGGGTTAATGGACGCATTGGAAAGCACAGTGATGTGGTTAAGCATGCCAATGGTGATATTGGTTTTTAGGTTTACAATGGAAATGTTTTTAGACTCATCCTAGTGTAGACAATAGAGAATAGTGTGTTTGACAGAGGAAAACATTCGTTCTTTTTTTCATTTGGTGGCCTGGGGCCATCAAATGATGTTTAAAAATTTAAATTGAGAAGTTGCAGGGCTGCCCAATGGATTTGGCACTTGGCCTACTCCCTAGAGATTTGGAATCTTGCCATACCTGCAAGGGGCATGCATCCCCAAACATGAGCCACTAATGGTACCTTCAAAATTTTCAAATTTGGAGTGCATATGCCCTTTCAATGTGTGGACAGAGGCTAGGTCGGCATACTACTCAATCCACCTCGGAGGCCATCTTCACTGATTAAAATTTTTAAACTCAGAGGTCATATTGCAAATCCATATGGTATAATGTTTCTTGGTACATATGTTTGTGCACCTATTCAATTTTGCAATTCCAAGATGAGTTTTGATGGGCTATTTAATCCTTTTCTAACTGCAATAGGGCTAAAATTGGTGTTCCAAAAAGTTGCAAATTTCATAATTCTAAAGGAAACCCATTTCTTGTTTTCATCAAAAACATCTCTAGTCCCATTTTCATAAAATATAGAGTTTGTATGATGCATTATTTTAATGTATTTCAGTTGCAGCGAACATGTCCAGAAGGCCAGTTTATAGAGGTACCTAAATTCTAATTGTTGGAAAGTCTGATTTAAAACCAAAATTTTAAATGATTGAATATGGTCTCTTGCAAAAAATCATAGCTCTAGGGGTCTTCGTTCGCACACAGTGAATTTTCCCCATTTGGATAGTGGGTGAAATTAAGAATTAGCATTTTTCCTAATGTTCCAAAAGCTAATGTTTAAAATATTTTACAAATTTTAAATATTATTAAAGTGAAATGCATGTGGATTTTGGGAGTTTTAGGGAAAATTAAATACTCTTCATGTTTTATAAAGTCCAACTTTATAAACTTCCTGACAAGCTTCCCTGCCAGCCCGTGATAGTGAATGTTGATGGTAGCAATTGCTTGCAGGGAAGCAGGGAGTGGTGTAGTAAGCTTGCAGGGATTATTTTATTTGTAAAAATGGCATCATTACTACTTTCCAAAGAAGGATAATATTTTTAAGCTTTCTAAAGTTTAATAATTATTAAATATTTGTCTTCCCTTCCAACCCACGGTAGTGAAGGCTGACGACAACATAAGTGTGCGGAGAAGCAGGGGAGTGTCTAGGAGGAGATTAAAGTATGCAAATACTTTGTTAAAAACCTTATTAAATTTTCCAATGATTCACTAAATCCTTTAAATGTTTTTGTTTCTTTTTGATTGTTGCATGCCAAATATTGTTGACAAAGAAGCTAGTAGGGAAGTGGGGAAAGGAAAAGGGGAGCCTGTGGGTAGAAGTAAAAGTGTTTAAATTTTTTTATTAAACATGGCAATATGTTTTTCACCATGAGGAGGTGATTTTGAATTTGTGGAATGAGCAAAAAATAAGATCAATCACGTTTTTTTACTTTTGGGGTAAATTTTCAGAGTGTTTGGAGGTTCAATATGGTTGTTGCTTCATCTAGAAGCTTTCCCAGTGTATTCCTTATTCCTTGGAAGCATTTTTTGTGCATTTCAAGCTTCTTTGGAGTGACAATAAACAAAGAAATGGCCCAAATAAAATAGTCAAGACCTGAATTTCTTTCTTCTTTTGTTGCAATGGTCATGCATTATGTGGAGTTTTCAAATGGTTTGCAGGGAATTTTTTGTGCTAGAGGATTGATGAAGACAAACATACACCCAGGAAATGGTGCAAGGTATTTAGCTTGTGATATAGGAAATGAGCAGAGATGGTGGCTATAGAACAAATATTTGACAAATTTTCTAATTAAAGATCAGAAGAAATTATGATTTTTTGAGGGGTCTTGTCACAACCCTAATTGTGACCTAGCCCTAAATTTTATATAGATATTTAGTTGAATATGAAACCTAGCCCTAAATTTTGTATTGACATGTTGATATGGATGTTCAACTAAATGTGGAACCTAACTTCCATAATGGTTGGCCTTGAATTTCTATTATTTCATCTTGTATGTTGTTTTAGCTATATATAAAAATAGTCATTTCAGTTAGTTGTTAAAAAATAATCATTTTAATGATACCTAGAATGAAGTTAATTATGGTGTATATGAATGCGTTTCCTATAATTTGATATATAGTTATATGATTGAATTTTATATGGAAATTCTAATATTGCTGATAATTGTTAAGCTCAGATTTCATTATTTGAAATGGACTAATGTTATTCTTGATAGCGGAGTGTCACATAACAACTACACACTCTCGCCAAAGAGAGAGAGTATCATCGAGAATGGGAGTCTAGCCATATGGGGGAAATTGTGTGAGATTAGCACACACAAGCATGTAGTGCAATTCCTAGGTCATATATTGCATTGAATAAGGTGTCTTGTTTATTTTGACCAAAATTCTATAAGGAATTAAAATCGTTACTATTAATAAATTATATTTAGATTAATTTAAAATGAACAATTTATAATTTAAAAATAAAAAATTTAAAAAATAGAAATATAATAAATAACAATAAAATAAATGATAAAATGATATATATTCTTTTATAAAAGAGGATATCCTTGAAATGAAGAAAATTGTAGCTCTATGTTTTGGGAGATAGAACAACCAATTTCCTACAAGTTTCAATCAAGGAAACCTTAGAGATCTTAATCTAGGGATGAAATGAGGGAAAGATATCTACAATAAGGTGTACTAGGGTATTATTAAAGACTAAAGGGGGTTCACCACCAAGCTAGGGCTTGAAAAGAAAGAAATGTAAATGATCTAGAAATGAACTCAAATCAAAACAGTAAACTTGAGATAAACACAGGTACACTTGGAAACTAAAGAGGCTTGAATGAGGGCCTAAAATCCTAGAAATACTGACTTTTAATGGACATTGGGACTCATATGCCAGAAGGGGTGATTTAGTCCTAGTTTATGGTTTATGATAGAAACTGGAATTTGGAATTGGCAACTCAGGCATACTGGGACTCATACACCACAAGTAGCGATTTAGTCCCAATATCAAGGTTGATCTAAAAATTTGATATCCTCTTAGGTTCTCCTATAGCTTCTCTCCTATCCGTAGAATCCAAGATCACCTGCATGCAAATGAATACCTGTCACATGCAAAAGACATGAAGAACCAAAAATGATGTTCTGTAAACCTCAAAGTAAAAATGCATTAAGAGAATCTCTTTATTACAAAGTGATCAATCCTTATGAAGGAGATCAAGAAACCCTAAAAGGGAAACCCTAAATGAAACCCTAGTGTGCACACTTAATAATTAATAATTAATTATTAATGTGCCTAAGTTTAGCTTAAGTAATAAAGAGAATAAGTGACTTAATTAATTAATCAATATGATGTAATTAATTAAGCATAATAACTTATTACTCTAACACCCCCCCTTAAGATGAACTTAGGAAGAAGCTAAAACACTAGAATAAGATGCATGAAAGCAAAGATGGGTCCCGGCAACTAGGCCTGATCAGGTACCCATTTACAAATGCAATAAGGAGTAAGAGAAAGAAAAACCCAGTGGGACAAAACCCCCCCTTACAATGAGATAACATGCTGCAAAGAAGCACTGGAAGAACTCTGTAGAGTAACACTGGAACTTGATATAGGAAAGCAAGGAAATATTCTTCTGTATACTACTGAAACTGGATGAGAGTCACCGATTGACTCAAGGAAATCATGATAAAGCAACAGAAAACCCGATGCCACGGAACACTCGAAAACTCCAAACGGGAACAACTCTGGAATCTATGAAGTAGCAAGCAATTATTGAATGATGTATTACTGAAAATGAAGTGCAAAGATGCAAGATGCACTCTCCCAACTGCCAAAATATCCAAGTAATCGCCAAACAACCCATCGGGCCAAATCTGGACTAATTGATAAACTTGGGATAGATACAGAAAAAGTGCATGGACAGCAACCTAGAGCTCCTCAATACCTTTCTGATGCTTCAAACGAGGTGAAAAACAGAGATCATGGCAAAAGTTATGAGCTCGGAAGCATAAAAAGTACATCCGACTTCAAACAGCAAATGTAGGAAACAAATAAATACTAAAAATAAACAGCACTAATCGAAAGTGCCTCGATACCATGTTAGAATCCAAGATCACCTGCATGCAAATGAATACCTATCACATGCAAAAGACATGAAGAACCAAAAAGATGTTCTCTGTAAACCTCTCAGTAAAAATGCATTAAGAGAATCAATTATTACAAAGTGATCAATCCTTATGAAGGAGATCAAGAAACCCTAAATGAAACCCTAGTGTGCACACTTAATAATTAATAATTAATTAATTAAATGTTCCTAAGTTTAGCTTAAGTAATAAAGAGGAATAAGTGACTTAATTAATTAATCAATATGATGTAATTAATTAAGCATAATAACTTATTACTCTAACACTATCAAATCTCCAAGTCTGAAACACTAAATTGCAACATGTAGGTGACTTTCCATGATTTTCCAATGTAGATGACAACTTTGACAACTTGAGAACTTTTCTCCAATCTTTCTCTTCAATGGATCTTCAACCTAAACCACCTAAATCTACAATTATGCATCAAAGAGAGGGGAAACCATTTTTTTATTAGTGGATAGGGGTTTTCCTTGGTCAAACCTTGTTTTGGAACAAACCTATGAATCAATGAAACATGAATATTAAACATGAAAATGATACCTTGAATGTTGTCTTGGAATATAAATCTACAATATAACATGAAGTGGCCATGAAGAATGTAGATCTTGATCTTGAATTAGATGTGGAACAATGCTTAACTTGGATCTTGAATGCTACATCACAACACTAGCTCAATAATATGCTTGATGCTTTATGCCTTTGACATGATGATGGATCTTAAATTGCTACAAGAATCTTCTTCAAATCCGACTTTAAGTGCTCTTGAATGTTCTTGAATGCTCTTGTGAACTCTTTTGAAACTCGCTCTTGATTGCTTATGAAGTTCTAGGATTGCTTTTATGTGTTGAAATGATGAAATAACCTTGTATTTATACTTTTTATGTCAAAATTCCTAAAATTACAACACTACAAGACAACATCAAATCTAGGATAATAAAATCCTACCAAGAATTGAATTTAAAATGTGTCCTCGGATTAGATGGGACTCCATGCCCACTATGGCATGTGAATCCTAAATTATGTCTTGCAAGACCTAGGTGGGACTCATATGCCCAAGGTGGCATGAGTCCTAGATCACCAAATCTAGAACACATGACCCAAAACATTGAATTATGATTTGTTATTTGATAAGTGTTAGATTATCCTCAAAAAGATGCATTAAATAAGGCTTGTGGATGCAAAATAGGACCAATTAAGGAATAAATAAGCCTAATTAATTAATAAAGCCATAGATTAGTGTGAAAGTGTTAGGATACACTTTACAACACCTTCAATAAGGAACCTTTAAGTCCATTTTATTATTAATTATTCATTCTCAAAATAAGTGTGAAAAAGGGTTACTTTTTTCTACACTACATTTAGCCCCCAGTTTAGTGAGAGGAGGAACTTGCTTCAAACTCACACCAAAGTAGACATTCAAGAGGGGTGCAAGTGTACCAATACGGATGGTATAGGATAACAAAGATAAAGGGGGTGGTCAAGCCCCTAGGATTCAAGATCCTACGCCAAACCAACATAAGCACAAAGGGACACACACAAGGTGTATGATATGCAGTAAAACAAGATATACAAACATACAATGTCAAAGACATAAAGACGAAAGAAAAAGAAAGAAAAGGTGGATCAAGCTTCGACTGTTTGTCCCACACATTTTTTATCATACCTAAGCTTTTTTGTTTAAAATGTATTCTCACTTTGAGGAAATGGAACTTCAAGCTATCCATTGGGTGAGTATCCAAAAAGGGGGTGGCTTAGTGAGAAATTCTTTCCTCTGTATCAACTTCTTACCATACAATGAGAAATAAATGCTCATGTTTAGGCTTCTCATCATACTAACCATACCAAATCTATACCTCCTGATGACTTTAGAAAGGTGCCACACAATGTGAATAATAGGATCCATGAGGCAAGAAAAACTTTGTATGCTTGACACCCATGAAAAAACAGGATGGATCCACAGGAAATCAAAGTGTGTCATGCAAGGTGGCCATATAATAGATATTGTAAATGTAGAAGTAGTGTAAGGTACATTCAAATGGATTTTAATTAGTTCATGTAAAGTATCTTCTTAGGGAGCATCGTGCCTAATGTCTCCAAGAGATGAAAAATCAAAGAAAAATCATGCTCTCAAAGGAAATAAAACCCAATGACACCACCAAGAAAAGGACGCATCACAAGAATAAAGAAAATTGCATAGTGAAACATGAGTATCAATGTATGCCCCCACTTTAAAGTGGTTGCTAACACCATTTTTGTAGGAAATTTCTTTAAAGTAGAAGAAGACATGAGAGGTTATCAAAAATACCTATGCCAAGTCATATGTTCTCGAATGAAACAACATCATGGATAAGGAGTTGCCCCAAAAATGCAACAACTAATGATAACTCAGTACATCACATGTGATCCAACTTAAGGCATGTCATCCACATGCCAAGCTTGATCTTATATATACATGGAAAGTGATCGACGAGCCAAAAGAGACAATGACAAGTGACATACGAGGACAAGGCTACCTAACCTCCTTGCCCCCACTTAGTGCAAGACAAGGGTGAGCTGAGATGGTTGATGAGAGATTTCAAAGTCAGTATCAATTAGAGGAGCTAGGTGCTTCAACACAAGGAAGAGAACCACCCTAAGATATTAAATTTGGTTACTCAAAGCCTTACATTCATTAGTAGAATGAGCATGAATTTTATGATATGCACAAAATGAACTCTTGTAGTAGAATTTCTTTTGTGTTCTTGGAGGGAGGGATATGAAATGATCTTGGAGGAGTCTCAACAAGATACTCTCGAGATTGATAAATAGTAGAAGATGTTTCTTTATTTTGCAACAAATATATCTCTTGCTTAGTACATGGTGTCATACTTACAAAATACTTTTTAGGTTGTGATATTTTGTACTCTCCTTTATAGGAGGGTGTAAAATATATCAAATTCAAATCATTAGTGTTTTGTGTGATGAAATTGATGTTAAGTGAGGAATTATTTTTTTCTTTCATTTCTTTCAAAGGATAATAATCAAGACCAGTAGTGTCTATCAGTTCAGGATGCACTAATGTTAAAGTTGTCTTAGAAGGATCTTTTGTAAGAGTGTTGACATTGAGTGAACGCTTGCTTGTTTCTTTCAAGGGACAATAACCAAGACCATTAGTCGCTCCTTGGATGTTAGGCTCTATAGGAACATAGATACCTTGCTCTCTAGCACCACATCCTTTCCCACTATATCCAAGTTGTTTCATGAGTTCATAACCTTTTCCATAAAGTTTTTTCATTTCTTTTGGAGTTGGTGGTTGCTCATAATTAAGTTCATCAAAGTTGGTCATGTAATTTTTTGTTTCTTGTAAAGTTTTTTAGGTGGGTGCTTTTGAAGGGTGTTCAAAAATTTTAAATTTTGACGTTACTTCTTTTTATTTTCCCTTTTTGAAATATTTTTCTATGATCTCATATTCGCCCATAAATGTTGTGAAATCTAAGGAACCCCAATCATCTTCTAATAGCTTCATGAATTCCTCAATATGTTTTTATTTTTCTTTCTCTTTCCCGAGTTCTACTTGTGTAGTTGGTGTCAATGCCTTCAAAGGATTTTCCTTACCTTTGTCAATGTTCAAACAACTATTTAGTTCAAGGTCAGCTTCAAGTGTGTACACTTTGTTGTTGTAGATATACTTCTTTTTACGATGAAGAGCAGAGGACACTACTTGCGTTTCATGAATCCATGGTCTACCTAAAAGAAGGTTATATGAAATTTCATGAGGCATAACATGGATAGGGTTTTTAAAGTATCCTTTCCAACTATAATAGGAAAAGTGACCACACCAAGCAATTGCTTTCCTACATTGTCAAATCCTCAAATAGATAAAGATGTGGTTGAATTTTTTATTTATCCATGCCAAGTCTATCTAAAAGGGTCACATTGCACAAATTAAGGGTGGAGCCATTGTCAACAAGGGTTATTTTTATTCCCAACCTATTATAGATAGCTATTATCATGAAAGTACCATTTTATTTTTGTATTGCTAGAGGAGGGAGCTCACTTTGGTGGAAAACAATGCCAGCATTCATTTCATCAATCATGGTTGCTATGTCACTCAGTTGTACATTAGGAGAAGTAGGAATTTGTTGTAAAGAATTTTTAATCATGTTATGGTGATGAGGGGAGGCTTGAATAAGATCCCATAATGATATCTTAGTAGGAGTGTTCTTAAGTTGTTCAAAAAGATCATACTCCTTTCCACTTTGTGAAGGAAAATGAAGGGGACTAAGTAAGTGAGACTAGGCAATGGGAGGCATGTTGAAGGTTTTTTTTTTGGTTGTGAATTTTTTCTAGTGTTATATGTATGAGTAACAGTGTTATAATTTGATTGCTGAGAAACATTATTCTTAGGTGGGTAAAGGATAAGTTTGGGTTTGTTTTGAGTTTGTGGTCATTGTGAGGGTTTGTAAAGAATTAGAGGATTCTTAGGATGTCCCACAAAGTATGTAGGAGGTTCAATAATCAAGGGGGGTCTAGCGGACACTTGGGCATTCAATACTTCAACGATTTTGGTTTGATGTCTTTCTAATGAAGGCGAGTCTAACGTCATCTTTTCATCATCATCTAAGGAAGTCACATCACTATTGTTGTCATTTTCTTGCACCATGATATCCTCCCTAGGAGGAGATTTTTTAGGAGAGAAACAAACTAGATGTTCATAACATTCAATGTTTGGTTCTTCTAAAATGACTTCATCACAAGGAAGTTATCAATGGTTGGATTGTCTTGTTTATTAGTATGTTTTCTATAGGGGAAGAGAGGCAACTAAGATTCTCATGAATCTCATTGCTTTGATCTTCTAACATCAAAGTATCTTCTTTACCAATAGTAGAGATATTAGGAGAAGGTCCAATTTGATTATTATGATTGTCCATGATTTCATCCTTGTTTTCTATGTCACATTCTCTTGTACCATAACTTCTACCCTAGTAGGAAATCTTTTAGGGGAAGGGTAAAAAAAGGTTCATCACATTATATTATTATATTTTGTAAAGTAGCTTCATCACAAATAGGGGAGGCATCGAGTGAAGGAGAATCATTATTTTCAATGATTGGATCCTTTTGTTCAAAAAGATCTCTCCAAAAGGTAGGAACATTAGGAAAGGGAGAAACAAGATTTTCATGACTTTCAAGTGCATCTTCTAACACTAAACTATCTTCTCCATGACTAGGAAGGATATTAGGAGAAGAAAAAATGTGATTATCATGGTTATCTTCAATTACATCCATATGTCCTATAATGTCTTCCCAAGTGGGAGAGGTAGGATTTTCATAGCTCTCAATCATTGGATCTCTTCACATCAACATGTCCTCCTTACAAATGTAATTTTCATGGTTGTTCACAATTTTATCCTTTTTTGCTAAAGCATTCTCATAAGTTGGGGAGGTGTTTGGAGAGGAATGTAAAATAGGTAAAGTAGTGGCAATGATTTCATCTTCTGTCATAATATCTTCCCAAGGGCGAGGAGGAGAATGACCAGCAAGAATTTCATGATTCTCCATGATTGCATATTCTTTCACCAAGATAGCTTCATCACCAATAGGAGAGATATCGAGAGAAGGAAAACTATGATCTTCATGGTTATCTCTGCTTGTATCTTCTTCTATCACATCATTCCCACAAATAGGAGAGATAGGAGGAGGTGTATATTTAAGGCAAGTGTCAACATTTTCACTCTCTTGCACTAAGAAACTCTCATAACTAGGAAGTGTATTGAATGAATGACTAACATGCATATTGACTAATTTTTTCTTTGTAAACTTGGAAAAGATAGATACTATCATTTGTGAAAAGTAATCTATGCAAACTCAAAATGGAAAGAGACTTAAAAGGAAATGCAATGACCTAGAATGAAATGTAGAAATGTAGTTTTCAAACTCTAAACAAGGTAATTTATTGATTACACTATGAAACAATCTAAAAATAAAATGTTATAAATGTAAATTTGAGCTTAAGTGATGCATCAAATGAACCAAATTAAGCTAGATCTTATGAAATGCATGTAATACAAACATAACAAACTAAAACAATTATTCAATGACAACAAACAAAAGTACAAAAATGATGTTTTTAATGTTGTAAATGACAGTTTCAGGTCTTATCTGGGACTAATCACCTAGAGGTGCATATGAGTCCCATTTAGGTTTTTTGAAGGTTTAAAATTTTGCAAAATACACAACATAGAATTCCCATAAAGTAGGAAAAATAACCTATACATGGACTAAATCGCCTAGAGGGTTGAATGAGTCTTGAATTAGGGTTTTTGTACCAAATTTAGCAAATTCTGAGTGAATGTTAAGGTTTATAATATGAATGATGTCAAGATTGAGTGTAATTATAGATTTTAATTGAATTTAAATTAGGCAAGATGCAAAAATGCAACCTATATCCACATTCAATAATGCAAGGTTTAGAAACTAATGCAAAACTTAATGCAAAGTTAATGTAAGCTAGATTTAGGGCTACGTTGCACTCCAAATCAGAAAATAACGTGTTCTAAAGGATAGGTTCACCAAAATGAAATGAATAAAATTGTATCTCTAAGTTTTGGGAGATAGAACAACCAATTTCCTACAAGTTTCACTCAAGGAAACCTTAGAGATCTCAATCTAGGGGTGGAACGAGGGAAAGAGATATGCAATAAGGCATCCTAGGGTATGATTAAAGACTAAAAGGGATTCACCACCAAGCTAGGGCTTAGAAAGACAAGAAATGTAAATGATATGCAAGACTTAATTAAATGATCTAGAAATGAACTCAAATCAAAACAGTAAACTGGAGATAAATAGAGGTGCACCTAGAAACTGAAGAGGCTTGAATGAGGGTTTGAAATCCATAAATATTGAATTTTAATGCACACTAGGACTCAAACGCTAGTAGGGGTGATTTAGTCCCAATTTAGGGTTTTTGACAAAAACTAGAATTTAGAATTAGCAACTCAAGATTTGCTAGAAAAATCTAAAAATTGGTATACTAGGACTCATATTCCACAAGTGTTGACTTATTCCTCATATTAGAGTTGATCTGAAACTTTGATATCCTCTTAGGTTCTCCTATAGCTTCTCTTATATCAAATCTCTAAATCTGAAATAGTGAATTGCAACCTATAGGTGACTTTCTGTGATCTTGCAATATAGACGAAAAATTTGACAACTTGACAAATTTCTCCAAACTTCCCTGTCAATGGATCTTTAACCTAAACCACCTAGATCTACAAATCACACATTGAAGAGAGGGAAAAAAAATTGTTTTCTTAGTGGATAGGGGTTTTCCTTGGCCAAAACCCATTTTTGTAATCAAACTGTATGATGAAACAATGAAACATGAATATTAAGCATGAAACATGAATAATGATACCTTGAATGATGTCTTGAAATGTAAATTTTCAATATACCATGAAGTGTCCATGAAGAATGTAGATCTTGATCCTAAATTAGATGTGGAACAATGATTAACTTGGATCTTGACTGTTACATCATAACACTAGCTCAAGAACATGCTTGATGCATTATGCCTTTGACATGATGATGGGTCTTGAATTGTTGCAAGAATATTATTCAAATCTTCCTTTAAGTTCTCTTGAATTTTATTGAATACTCTTGTGAACTCTTGTGAAAGTGCTCTTGATTGCATATGAAGTTCTAGGATTGCTTAGGTGTTGAAATGATGAAATAACCTTGTATTTATACTTGTTTATGCTAAATTCCTTGAAATTACAACACTACAAGCTAACATAAGATCTAGGAGGATAAAATTCCACCAAGAATTAAATTCAAAATGGGTCTTGATTAGAATGGGAATCATACATCGAAGGTATCATATGAGTCCCAGTGGCTCAAAACTAGGACACAAACTCCAAGAAAGGTCCTATTTGATGTTAAATTCAAAATTAGGTCCCAAGACCTAGGTGGGTCCTATACGCCCAAGGTTGTGTATGAGTCCTAGATCACTAGATCTAGAATACATGACCCAAAACATTGAATTATGATTTTTATTTTGATAAGTGCCAGGATTATCCTCAGAAAGATGCATTAAATAAGGCTTGTGGATGCAAAATAGGACCATTTAAGGCATAAATAAGCACAATTAATTAATAAAGACCTATATTAGTGTGAAAGTGTTAGGATACACTTTACAACACCCTCAATAAGGCACATTTAAGTTCATTTTATTATTAATTATTCATTCCCAAAATAAGTGTGAAAAAGGGTTACTTTTTTCTACACTACAATCCTAAATATTCCTTCTTGTTTTAGGAAGGGAATATATGGTGGAACCCAGGATGGGGGTAAAATTTGTTAAAAAATATACCTTTAAAATTCATGCTAGCCTCATGTGTTTTCCCAAATGTGAAAGGGAGGCCAGCACATATGTTTGTTGTCAACAAAAGGATGATGTGTAAATAAATAAATTAACAACTAGTTGTTTGTAAAAGGGCCCCCATATCCATGTAGCAAGGAAGAATGGGATGTAGGTAATAAAAAAAAGAGGGTTAAATACTTAGACATTTAGTTTTGAAAGGAGGAAAAAATGAATTGAAAGGGGCTGCACAAACTTCTACAAATACTAGTTCATAGGTATGAAGAAAACTATTAAGTTCTCATAATATCATGCAAACTAATTATTGGTGAGTCCCACATTATAGAATGTACAGTGTGGAGTATCAATTAGCTTGAGTGTGAGAACTTATTATCTTCTAGTATCAATTATCATGGTGAATCTTAACATATTTTACAATTCAAGAATTTTGGGGTTGTGTAGTTTTGGTAATGGATGAAAGCCTAAAAGTGAATTAGGTTTGCAGTGTTTTTTGTTTTCAAAATTATCGTATTTATTCCTTTCTTGTTGAATTATTCATTGTATATTTGATCACATTTTTGTGTGTGGTGTCTCATCAGACCAAGCCTAAGGCTAGCATTGTTATAAATGCCAGTAACCTATAGGTGTAAGGTACAGGTATGGAGATATCATTTCAGGTTCGGGTATAGGAGTAAATGAATGAGAGTATGGTTATTTTATATTCAAGTATTCTCCCAAGTAGATGTGGGTATGGGGATAGGGATCTCATCCCGTCTACTAGACTTTCGTAATGCTTATGAAACTTGGAACATACAATCTACTGACATAGATAACCATTTTTACAGGTATAATTTAATATATGTGTGAAAATGATAAACAAATAAAAGAGGGTAAACATAATGATGATAATTCTTTTTGTATTTTATCCAAGATGTAAATCAATTGAGGGTTGTATTGTTTTTTTGAGTAGTGTATATTTGATTAATAAGGGAGCTAGCATAGAATTGTATTTCTTATAAACAAGTTGGGTTGGACTAAAACCTTGGGTCTACAATTGCTTTGTTAAATGGAGTTTCAATAAATATATATTTGATAGTAGAATACTATTGTTCATAAACCATGAACCAACATAAATTTTTTGTTAGCACAATGCTTACTTAGAAACAAATGAATGGTGAAGGTACTTTTGCATCATTGTTTTAGTAGTATACAACAACCATGGGAAAGTACTACATCAGTCTCTTGTTGTTCATTTGCAGCCCTATGACCCATAGGTTGTACATAACCATCTATATATTAGGTGGTATAAATAATATATTCTAATATTCTATGCTATGATTGAGTAAACATTTGTTCAGCAGTTGTTTCTCTTTCCAAGATTGAATTTTGCAGCTAAATCAGCTTAAGACCAAGGGTAAAAGTTGTAATTCATGCTAGTAAATTCTAGTTTTAGGTTCTATGGTATAATGGCTTTAACTCCATATTTGAAGTTCATATACTCATTGCAAAGTACCTTATTGAATTATGGATTTCTTGCATTTACTAATTTGTGAGATTTTACACTTATTACTAGCTCTGACAAGCAAGATGGGTCAACTGAATTCAAATTTGAACAAAAATGTAGTGATTGATTGTGTGGACATGGAAAAAGTATTCCTTTTTCCTTGCTTGATATGGGAATAATTGATGATAAATTGGACTTAATAAGGCCTTGATCTAGTGTTGTAAGATGTTTTGTACATCAACACTAGGTCTTGGACCCTTGCAAATGCGTTTACCAATGTCTTGTAAAGGTATTGTAAAGTGTTGTAAAAGAATTTCACACTTTTCTAAGACTTTTATTAATAATTTAAGTCTCATGAACCTATTTTTACCTTAAAGAAACATTATAAAATGTATTTAATGGAATTCTCACATTAATCTAGAAGGCTTGTAATTTAAACCTAATTTTAATCTAGTGTTGTAATATATTTTACACATTCACATTAGATGGTGTGCCTTTCTAGGCTATGTGGACCTCATTTTAATGATGTCAAGTGTATTTAATCACACTTTCACATTAAAATTTGTGTCCCCATCCCTAATTTCTCTTTACATCATCATTAATAGGCCCCTATGGCTCCATATTGTGCATCCTGAGGCTTATATTGGTCAAAGACCGAACTAAATCAACATAAAAACTAAAATTCTTCACTCCTCAACAATCCAACTAGCAAAAGGGCCCCTATGGGACCAAGTCGCCCATCTAGGTGAATTAGTCCCATCTAGGTGGGACTAAGTTGCCTAGTTTTGCGACTTAGTCCCATTTGGGCTATTTTTGAGGTTCGAGAGAGAAAAAATGGATTTTAAGTTTATTTTTCTTTCATGTCGATCTTGGGGATCAAATTAAAGAGAAAATTAGATGGATTTCCTATAAATACAAGCTTCTAAAACCTAATTCATAACATAATCATTTTCATTCATCACTCGTCATCTATCTCAAGTCAAGCAAGCTAGGGTTTTAACATTCTAAGTTATCAAGATAGCTTTATAAGGCATTCAAGGGAAGATTATTCACCTATTGTTGTAGAAATTCAAGATCAATCATCATGGAAAGTTTCTAATCCCTTCATTTCATGTTCATGCTTCATTTGATTTCTCCATTTGATTTAATTACCTAAAATGGGTTTGACCAAGACAAACCCCTATTCCCTAACATTCAACATTTCTCTTTCTTTCCTTGTATGTTTGTAGATCTAGGTATCTTGAAGGCTTGGAAATCATTGAAGAATAGGTTTAAAAGTTGTTGAAGACATATCCTTGTTTTCAGAGCCAAAATAACCATAAAAATTTGCTTACAGTGTCAAAAATTAGAGTTTCATAACCAGGTACCTAGAAGAACAGAAAGTAGAGACCGAGGGTTTCCATTTCTACTTTCAAATTTTCAAAAAGGCCAAAGTGGACTAAGTCACCAACAGTGGTGACTTAATCCCATTTCACCTATTTGTTAGAAATTTTTGTAGATCTAGATACCCATTTGGTTGAAACAGGTTTTAGAGCAGTTTGACATATCTAGGACTAAGTCACCCAGCTTGGTGTAAGTGTCCTAGTTGGCCAAAAAATTAAATTTTCTAGAATTTCAAAGACATTTACAGTCTTCATTCTATCCTTCATCAATTTCCAGGTGCACTATTTTTGTTTAGCATCTTTATCTTGTTCTTTATTGCATTTAATCTATCATTCTGCATATCACAATGTGTTTTCAAACATCTTGCATTTCTTAAGTTTTGTATTAATATTTAATTAATTTTAACAGTTTATTGCATTTAGGACAATACATTTAGGCACATTTCATTCATACTTTCATTAGTCTTGGGCAGGGACATTGTCCATTTTGGCTGTTTTTCGAATACTCTCTTTTCTAATTCAGATTCCTTTATCATCCTAGATCTATCTTGCATTTAATTTGCATTTGGATTTTCATTATTTAATTGGCATCTAGGATCTAAAAAATTTACATTAGTGAAAGTGCATATAGGTTACATTTTTACATCTTAAATCATAGAAAATTTCTAAAAATTTTCATTTGTATCTTAGGTATGCATAATACAACATAGAAAACATCAAAATCAATCCAAAAACATTGAAAATTCTAAAAAACATCACCATTGGGACTTATTTTCCACCTTGGGAAACTTAGTCCCTTTATGCCCCTGAAACTGCCTTTTACAAAACTGAAACCCTTGATTTTAAGCTTTTATTTTATGCCATTACCTATTTGTATAAGTTGGTTGAGTTTTTGTAACACACATTTCACTAAATCTAACTTAATTTGGCTCATTTCATGAATTGATTAATTTCAATTTTTCATTCACAACATTTCATTTTCAAATCATTGCAGTGTGTAATCTAAGAATTATCTTGTTTGAAAACTAAAAAATTGCATTTCATTTTACATTTGTACATTGCATTTCAAGTTTGCATAAATTACTTTTTCCAATTATTTCAGTTTTCTGCATGTTTGCAAAGAACAAGTTAGTAAATAAACATGATAGTCATTCATTTACTGAATTCCCTAGTTATGAAAGTATCTTAGTGCAAGAGAGTGAAAATGGTAATACTTGCCTTAAACTTACAACCCCTCCTATCTCTCCTATTTGTGTGGATGATGTGATAAAAGAGCATACAAACATAGATAACCATGATAATCCTATTTGTTCTTCTCACGATACCTCTTCTTTTAATGATGAAGGTATCTTGGTGAAAGAAGATACAATCATTGAGAATCATGAGGATCTTGTTTTTCCTTCTCCTCATCTCCTTTGGGAAGATATTTTATTACAAGAGAATGAAATCATAGACACATTCCTAAACATTACCTTACCTAATTTCCATACTCGTTGTGCAAGTGCTCTCAAGGAAGATAAGATTATACATGATGAGGATATGCTAGTGTTACATGATAAGGACTATAACAACCCTATTTATAATCCTTCCCCTATCTATCCTATTTTGGAAGACATTAGGGAACAAAGGAATGAATTCATAAATGATCATGATAATCATACTTGTTCTTCTCCTAGTATCTCCCCTAGTTATAAGGAAGATGCTTTGATGTTAGAAAACACAACCAATGAGAGTCATGAGAATCTTATTTATCCCATTTCACCTAAGGAAAAACTTATTGAGCAAGAAAATTCAACCATTGATCATTCCCCTACTTGTGATGAAGTCATTTTAGAAGAACCAATCCATGAATGTCTAGAACATTTGATTTGTAGTTCTCTTAAAAATTCCCCTAGTAGGGAGAATATCATGGTGCTAGAAAATTGAAACAATACTAATGTTTCTTCCTTTGATAATGATCCAAAGGTGATTCTAGATTGTCCTTTATTAGAGATACATCAAACCAATACTGTTGAGGCTATGAATGTGCAAGTGTCTGTTAGATCCCCCTTGATTAATGGACCTCGTACATACCGTATAGGACATCCTAAGAATCCTATAATTCTTTACCCACCATCACACAAACAACAAAATCAAAACAAACTTGAACTTATCCTTTACCCACCTCAGAATAATGTATTGCAATAGCCGAGTCCTCATACCATTGCTCATACATATAACACTAGAAACAATCTGCATCCCAGTCAACCAACCCCAACAACCTTACCTTTTCCTAATACCTTACACTGTCCTCCTTGTTTGAAGGACTATGATCTTGTTGAAAAACTTAAGAATACTCCTGCAAAGATATCCCTATGAGATTTACTTTAGAATTCACCTAACTATCACACTATGCTTCAAATGGCCTTACAACAAATTCATATCCCTTCTAATGTGCAACTGAATGACATAATAGCCCTAATTCAAGGATTGAATGTTGAAATTTTTTTCCACCAAAGTGAACTCCCCCCTTTTAAAGTGTGAAAACAAAATGAATCTTTCATAATAATATCTTAATCTAACATAATAGGGATAAAGTGAACCCTTGTTGAAATGGCTCAGCTCTTAATGTGTGTAGTGTAAATATTTTGGATAGGCTTCATGTGGATAAATTAGAACTTCAACCTGATTCCTTGTATATCCATGGATTTGACAATGTAGGCAAACAACCACTTGGTGTGATCACTTTTCCTCTTACAGTTGGGTAGGTTATATTGGATACACCAAACCATGTTATGCCTAACAATCTTTCATATAATCTCATTTTAGGAAGACCATGGATTCATGTAATGAATGGTGTGCCTTCTACTCTTCATTGTAAAATGAAATACATTTACAAAAACAAAGTGCACATACTTGAAGTTGAACTAGATCCAAATAGTTTTTTGAACATTGAGAAAAACAACGAGAATTGTTTACACACAGTGTCACCAACTATGCACATGGAACACATCCAACAAAAAGACAAACAAAAACATATTGAACAATTCACGAAGCTATTATAAGATTATTTGGGTTCCTTAGATTTCGAACATACATTCATAGGTGAATACAAGCTCATAAACAAAGATTCAACTAAGGGAAACAAAAACACAGTCATGTCAACACAAAATTTAGATGAACCATCACAAGCATCCACCTCAACCACTTCCAAACATAAGACACCAAATTACACAACAAACTTTGAAGAGCTCAACAACCAACAACCACCTGATCCAAAAGCAATGAAAAAGTTTATGGAAAAGGATATGAACTTATGAAACAACTCGGATGTAGTGGAAAAGGATGTGGTGCTAACGAACAAGGTATCAGTGTCCCCATCGATCCTAATGTGCAAGAAACAACTCATGGTCTTGATTATTTTCCTTTGATAGAAATAAACAAGCCTTCACTCAACATCAACACTGTCACACAACTTCCTTCTAAGATGAATTTAACAATAGTTCATCCTGAACTAATAGATACTAGTGGTCTTGATTGTTCTCCTTTGGAAGCAATGCAACAGACAAATAATTTTTCACTTAATGTCAATGTCATCTTGCAAAATAGTAATGATTTGAGTTCATTGTATTTTACACCCTCCTACAAAGGAGAGAACAAAATCTCACTATCTAAATATTCTTGCATAAGTATGACATCTTGTACTAAGCAATATGTATCTTTGTCACAAACCATAGGAGCACCTTCTACTATTGATCAAGAGGGTATCTTGTCAAGACTTCTTCAAGATCACTTGATATCCCTTCCTCCAAGAACTTGACATAAATGTTATTACAAGACTTCATTTTGCACCTATCATAGAGTTCACAAAAATTCTACTAATGAATGTAAGGATTTGAGTAGTAAAATCTAACATCTTAAGGGGTTTGGTGATATCCCTTATGTGGGGTCACCTAATTCCTCTAGTTTATACTGATTTTCACTCTAGCATGCATCTCATCAATCATTTTGGCTCACCCTTGTCTTGCACTAAGTGGGGGCAAGAGGTGAGGTAGCATTGTCCTCATTTCATTTGTTAGTTCCTCTTTTTGCTAGCCATTAACCTTTCATGAACATATAAGAGCAAGCTTGGGATGTGGATGACATGCCTTAAGTTGGCTCGTATGTGACATACTACCTTTTCTTTCATGACATATCTTATAGGAAAAATATGACTTGTAATAGGGATTTCCAAGTAAGCTCTCGTGTCTTCTTCTAATTTAAAGCAATTTCTCATAGTAATGCTGTTAGCAACCGCTTTAAAGTGGGGGCATACCTCTCCACTCATATTTCATTGTGTTATTTTCTTTTTCTTGCAATTTCCTCTCTTGGAAACATTAGGTACAATTTTACCCAAGAAGAGATCTTCCACTTGTCCTCTCTTGGAAACAAGATGAGACCATTTGCACTTTTCCTCTCTTCGAGACATTAGGAACAATGTTCCCTAAGATGATACATTTGCAAAAACTAAGAAAAAACCCTTTGAACATTCCTTGCATTTACAATGTCTATGAGTTTCAAACATATGAAGTCTTGCTTATCTCATAGTGCTCGAAGATCATTTTTGTGTGGCGTCTTATTAAAGTTATCAGGAGTTATAACTTTGGTATGGGTTGAGTAGGAAGCCTATTCCAAGGCATGAATTTCCCCATAGCCACTCACATGTGTGTGAGCACATATTGGCCATATGCGTCTCACTTTTTAGGACTTCTCACTCGATAGACAACCAGGAGTTCTATCACCTCAAAGTGAGTATGCATTTTTGAAAAATAGCCTAGATCTAATCCACAATGTGTTGGAAAAACTGTTGAAGCTTGATCCACCTTTTTATTTTTGTTCTCCTCTTCTATTTATTTCCATTGCATGATTGTGTATCTTGTTTTGTTGCAAATCATTCACCTTGTGTGTTTCCTTTTTTGCTTATGTTGGTTTGACTTAGAATCTTGGATCCTAGGGGCTTTCACAACCTACTTTGATCTTTTTCATCCTAGACCATCCACATTGGTATGATTGGACCCTCCTTGAATGTCTACTTTAGTGAGATTTTGAAGCAAGTTCATCCTCTCACTAAAGTGGGGGCTAAAATGTGGACACAAAAAAAGTATCCACTTTTCCTTACTTGATATGGGAATAATTGATGATAAATTGGAATTACTAAGGCCTTGATTTAGTGTTTTGAGGTGTTTTACACATCCACATTAGGTCTTTGACCCTTGCAAATGCATTTATCAATGTGTTGTAAAGTATTGTAAAAGACTTTCACACTTTCCTAAGAATTTTATTAGGCATTTAAGTATCATGGACCTATTTTTCCCTTAATGCAACATTATAAAATGTATTTAATGGAATTCTCACATTAATCTAGAAGGCTTGTAAATTTAACCTATTTTTAATCTAGTGTTGTAATATGCTTTACACATTCACATTGGATGTTGTGCCTTTCTAGGCTATGTGGACCTCATTTTAATGATGTAAAGTTTATTTAATCACACTTTCACATTGAAATTTGTGTCCCTAGCCCTAATTTCTCTTTACAACATCATTAATAGGCCCCTATGGCCCCATATTGTGCATCCCAAGGCTTATTTTGATCAAAGACCCAACTAAATCAACATAAAAACTAAAATTCTTCACTCCCCAACGATCTAGCTGGAAAAATAGCCCCTATGGGACCAAGTCAACCATCTAGAAAAATTTGTCCCATCCAGGTAGGACTAAGTTTCCCAAGTTGGCGACTTAGTCCCATTTGGGCTATTTTCGAGGTTTGAGTGAGAAAATTTGGATTTTAAGTTTATTTTCTTTCATGTCCGCCTTAGGGATCAAATCAACAATAAAATTAGATGGATTGCCTATAAATACAAGCTTCTAAACCCTAATTCATAACATAATCATTTTCATTCATCACTCATCATCTATCTCAAGTCAAGCAAGCTATGGTTTTAGCATTCTAAGTCATCAAGATAGCTGTCTAAGGCATTCAAGGGCATATTCTTCACCTATTGCTGCAAAAATTCAAGATCAATCATCATGGAAAGTTTCTAATCCCTTCATTTCATATTCATGCTTCATTTTATTTCTCCATTTGGTTTAATTACCTAAAAGGGGTTTGACCAAGGTAAAACCCCTATTCCCTAACATTCAACATTTCTCTTTCTTTTCTTGTGTGTTTATGGCCCTACTTAAGTTTGTCTTGGAGAATAATCCCATTAAAAATCATTAAACAAACTTTAATTCCCAACACCCAGTAAAATTGCCTTGGTGGGACCAAGTCACCACCTAGAGCGACTTAGTCCCACTAGGCACAAAAAACAAAATTATTTTAAATTTTTGGTAGGATATTATTCTCTTAACCTTAAGGTCAGCCTATGATGTGGCATTTTTGAGAAATTTTGTAAATCAAGTATTTAAATAAAGGGTTTTCCTCTCATTTTTACCACCAACACATTCATTCATACATTAGCATACATTTATTCACTCATTAATCATTCTTAAGCATTCTAGGCCCATTATCAACTCTTCATTGGAGCATTTACTTGCATATCTTAAGATTTCTACATCAAGGGTTTGGTGAGTTGTAGCATTGCATGTTGTTCATTCATCATTCTCTTTCCATTTCATTTCATTTTCAAGGGTTTTATTACCAAATTGGGATTTGACCTAGGCAAATCCCTATTCACTAGCTCTTAACCCTTTTTCCCCTCTTTGCATGTGTATTTTGCAGGTCTTGTATGCAGATTTGTCAAAGAGAAAGGTGTTAATAGTTTTCATCATTTCATCAAAGTCATTCAAATTCAACAAATCCCTAAAAGAACTTGGAGACCATCTACAACTTGTTTTTTGCAAAATTAGAACCGAACACCTATCAAGAACAAAAGTATAGAATGAAGGCTACAGATTATTGCTCTAAATTTCTTGAGATTCACATGTGGAATAAGTTTCCATCTATGGTGAATTAGTCCCACTGTCGGTGATTTCTATATTTTTGGATACCCTTATGGTTGAAACTTGTTTTGGCAGAATCTCCCCGAAACAAGACTAAGTCGTCCAGCTTGGCGTAAGTGTCCCAGTTGGCTTCAACAAAAAAATTTGTAGGATTCCAAAGCCTCTCTACATCACATTCTAGTTTCCAGGTGCACCTATCTAGTCTCATTCATTTCTATTACAATTTCTTTACATTTCTTAGGTCATTTAGCATACAACACCATGTTTTCAAATAACTTGCATTTCATGAGTTTTGCATTAATAATTAATATCTTTTGTGGACACGAAAAAAGTAACCCTTCTAATTTTCTTGTTTTGTCCCTACTTGAGCTTATTTGGCTTGATTTTTCCTTGATTTAATGTTGCAATGTGGCCCATACATTCACATTAGATCTTGAATCTTTATGAATCATTAAGACTTTATGATGTCTTGTAAAGGTGTTGTGAAGTGTTGTAACACATTTTCACACTTTTCTAGACTCTTCTTATTATAATTCACCTACATACCCCCTTTTTATCACTTACCAAGTCTTATTTTAAAGTGTTGTAAACTCTTGTAACTAATTTTCATGCTTTTCTAGACTTTTCATCACCAAATACACCTTTCTTATGCTTTATTTAGCCCCTTTATGCACTTACAGGTCTTAATTAAGTGTATTTTTTAATGTAAACCCAAAAAACATCATTTAATACAATATAATTTCTAACACCCATTCACATGCCTTGAGTGGTACCCATTTACCACTAGGGGAAAATGAGTCCCTCTTGGCACAAAAATCAAAATAAACTTAAATTACTAGTAGGTTTCAATTCCTAAAGACCTAAGGTTGGCCTGTGATGTTGTATTTTTGGGAAAGTAGGGCATAATTGTGTATAAATATGTGATTTTCCTTTCATTTTAACCCCCATTCATTCATGCATTCAAGCATTCACTGAAGCATCATAGCATCATCAATTAAGCAATTATCAAGCATCTTGGAGCATCCATTGACATATCTTCAGAGTTCAACATCAAGGGTTTGGTGAGTTTATCACATTTGCATGTTATTTGTTCATCATTCCTTCTTATTTCATTTCATTATCAAGAGTTTGATTACCAAATTCAGGTTTGACCAAGGAAAACCCCTATACTCTAACCCTTAACCATTTTCCCCTCTTTTCTTGTGTGTTTGTAGGTCTTGTAGGTAGATTTTTCAAAGAAAAAGGTTTCAAATAGGTGTTGCAAAGTCATAAAAGTCATCAAATTCAACATAACCTTATTTGAAGTTTGGAGACCATTTTCCCATTAGATTTTCTAGATTTAGATCTAGCAAGCTGTCAGGCAATAAAGTGCAGACCACGACCCACAAAGTTGACTTTTGATTTTGCAGATTTCTGAAGGTGGATTAATTTTCCATCTGTGGTGAATGAGACCCACTTCCAGGCTAGAAAAAAAAAATTTGAAGTTCCGTGTTCCCGACATCCCGAAACCTATTCTAGTAAATTTTACTAGAAATAGGACTAATTCGCCATTTGTGGCGAATGAGTCCTAGTGGGCTCCAAGACTAAATTTTACAGTATTCTAGAACCTCCCCATATCTTCTTTCAGTTTCTAGGTGCACCTCAATCAGTTTCATTGAATTTCGTTCTTGTTTGTTCATGTTTCTACTTCATGTTTGCATACAACACTATGTTTTCAAACACTTCATATTTCTTAGTTTTGCATGCATAATGAATAGATTTTATCAATTATTTGCATTTTTTTCATCTCATCTAGGCACATTACACCCACATCACATCAATCTTTGAATGTATACATTTCATTTTGGCCTAATCTTTATCCTTTTAGGTGAAAAACCCTAGAAGAAAAATAAAGCATAAAGGTGCCAAAATCTTTGTTAACATATTTTATCATTTTATTGCATTTAGACATTACATTTAGGCATACTTCAATCATATTTGCATTATTTTTTAGTGGGTACATTTCCCATTTTGGCCTACCTCTTTCCTTTTAGGTGAAAAACCCTAGAAGTGTTAAAGAGTCTTGTGGAGCCAAAATCTTTGTCCACATTTTGGACTTTAAGTTTATTTTTCTTTCATGTCGGCCTTGGGGAAAAAATCAATGGGAAAATTAGATGCATTTCCTATAAATACAAGCTTCTAAACCCTAATTCATAACATAATCATTTTCATTCATCGCTCATCATCTATCTCAAGTCAAGCAAACTAGGGTTTTAGCATTCTAAGTCATCAAGATTGCTTTCTAAGGAATTCAAGGGAATATTCTTCATCTATTGTTGTGGAAATTAAAAATAAATCATCATGGAAATTTTATAATCCCTTCATTTCATGTGCATGTTTTATTTTATTTCTCCATTTGGTTTAATTACCTAAAAGGGATCTGACCAAGGCAAACCCTTATTCCCTAACATTCAACATTTCTCTTTCTTTCCTTGTGTGTTTGCAGATCTAGCTATCTTAAAGGCTTGGAAATAATTGAAGAATAGGTTGCAAAGTTTTTGAATACATCTCCTCATTTTCAAAGCCAAAATAGCCACAAAAATTCACAGTGCCAAAAATCAAAGTTTCAGAATTAGGTACTTGGAAGAATAGATAATACAGACCAAGGGCTTTCATTTCCACTTTTGGATTTTCAGAAAAGCCAAAGTGGAATAAGTTGCCAACAATGGTGAATTAGTCCCATTGCACCTATTTTTTTAAAAAAATTGTAGATTTGGATACCCATTTGGCTGAAACAGGTTTCAAAGTAGTTTGCCAGATCTGGGACTAAGTCGCCCAGCTTGGTGTAACTGTCTCAGCTAGTCAGAAAATTAGATTTTCCATCATTTCAGAGACATTTATAGTATTTATTTTTTCCTTCATTAGTTTCCAGTTGCACTATTTATGTTTAGCATCTTTATCTTGTTCTTTATTGCATTTAATCTATCATTCTACATATCACAATGTGTTTTCAAACATCTTGCATTTCTTATGTTTTGCATTAATATTCAATTACTTTTATCGATGTATTGCATTTAGGATAATAAATTTAGGAACATTTCATTTATACTTGCATTAGTCTTGAGTGGGGACATTTTCCATTTTGGCCTACTTCTCTCCTTTTAGGTGAAACACCCTAGAAGTGTTAGAGAGTCTTGTGGTGCCAAAATCTTTGTCCATAGATTGACTGATAAAAGAGAAGCCATTTTAATTCTAGTTTTTTGGCATAATCCATTGTGTTAGAAGGAATGATTGAAATTGTAACAAAAGGCCTAAGCCCTAATGCTTGACTAATTAACACATAAAGGTGATAAATATTTTAGCATGTGTAAGGTGCTTGTGACTACCAGGTCAGTCCGGAGAGTTCAACTTATAAACAAATGCTTGCCAAAATAGTTAATATTAACAAGAGAGGATTGTTGAATTAAATTGAGTCACATTATGGGTATAGGATATATGCTTAGATATCTTGCTTAAGGCAATGGAATAGGTTGCATGTGTCAGTAATTCCACAACTGCACAAGTTTCCCACTTGTTGGTCATGAATTTCTAGACTCTTCATGATGGGTTAGGCTTCCTTTGTGGGGAATCACAGGGAATCCTATGGATTCATGGCATGGTGGAGATTGTCCTGGTGATGCTCTCTCTCTCTCTCTCTCTCTCTCTCTCTCTCTCTCTCTCTCTCTCTCTCTCTCATCAGTTCAAGATAAGAAGAAAATGGCATAAGTTCGATAATGCAAATAATGTTAAGTTGTTTATTTTGTGTCTTATTTATTTAGATGAGTAATCGATTCTCACTCGAATACTTTTTTTAAAAATTTCTATATGATAACTTAATTTTTTTTGAAAGGGCATGGTTGTTATAGATAAATGGGTTGTGTATGTTATCGACCTACTTTCAAAAGGTGTGTATTAGCAACTTTAACTTATTATGATTCGATTTTTACTACTTATTTCATGGTATTGCAAATGGATTGTGATAATGGTAATAGTTGTAATATCATTCCATATGTTGCAAAAATAAAAGCCAACTACTTGTATTATTTATTGGATTAACATTAACTTCATATATTTCATAGATCTTTATTTTTAAGAAAATATTTATTCGGGTGATTGTTCACTAATATACATTCTTTATTAGTGATTAGTTGGTGGTTGTTACATATGGTATAAGAGCTATGGGTTCAACACTAGGGCCTATCTAGTCTACTACATTAAGTATATTTCTTCTGAGAATTTTTAAAAAACCCCAGGACTGTGGAGATGCCTACATAATTTTGAGTCTTTTTGTTCCTAGATGGTTCAGTATTTGAACTAAATAAGGGGAATATGAGTAATGACTAGAATCTAGTGATCTAGAATGAAATCTATTTGTATGATTATTACTTGACTATGTATGAAAGAAAATAACCTTTGATATGAGTGTATACACCTAAAAACGGTCATCACCTTTAAATTAATTAAATAGTAGCTATTTGAATAATATTCCAACTACGTATAAATAAATTCTCAATTTATTTATATTGTTCACCCTTCTCTAATTCTCCAAATCTAAAACACATTCTTCTAAATTAATTAAATAAACAAGGTTCCCTAAACTTGTTTTATTTAATTAATCTTCACTAAATCCAATTAGGAATTAGAGCACATTTCTACAAATTTTTGTGTGCCACCTCATCAAGGTCATATGAAAATAAATAACTCTAATTTTTAATTAGAATTATCCTCAACTCATTTCAAAAAATCACATGGCTCATTTCCTCCCACACTTCCACTAATTTTGGAGCACGTGACTTATTCTTCCCACACTTCCACCCATTTTGGAGCAAATAATTTATTCTTCCTGCACTTCCACCAATTTTGGAAGCACATGATCTTCTCTTCACACACTTGAATCTTCCATCCAAATGGCATGTTGCCCATTGGTCAAGAGATTCTCCAATCCAAATGGCATGTTTTCTTTGGTCAATGGGACAACATCTTGATTCTCTTTATCTTCACCATCCATTCTTATTCGATCTGGACCGTTGATTATTGCCACCTCACTATATGCTTGGAAAATGCTATAAATACAACCCTTGGGCCTTGTATTTGGCATCCACATTTGAAATAGAGTTATTATGTAGGTTTATCATTGGAGCTTAGAGAATTCTTGGAGTCTTATAGCTAATTTCCATATCATGTTTTACTTGGCATTTACATCTTAGCTTTAAATCTTGCATCATAGTTGCATTTTATGTCCCATCTTGCATCATAGTTTCATTTTAGATTAGTTAATTTTAAGTTTGCATTTAAAAATATGGAGTATCATGCATAGAATCATATAGATTAGGACCATAGTATCCACCTCCACTTGTTCATTTATCATCAACATCATCCTTCACTCATCATAGCCTTCATCATCATTTTTTGCATGTAGTTTCATGTAGGCATTAGATTAGCTTGCATGTTGAATACTAATTTCATTTCTTAAGTGTCATTCTAATAGCCTTTGTGCACATAGAAATATGAGGGCCAAAAAGGTTAAAAGAATCATTAAGAATAGAATACAATGAGACGTTCTTGGAAGATTTATCTTTATTGCAACTTAGAATAGTTTACTTTGCTTTGAATCTTTCAATGTAAATCATTTCATTAAGGTTTGTGTTGATACTAACTTTGCACATTAAGGTTTGTGTTCATAGGTATGAACGTGAGCCTTTTGGAGCCTCTTGGAGCCTTTTGCACTTGTCTTGGAGCCTCTTGCACCCATCTTGGAGCCTCTTACACTCGTTTTGGAGCCTTTTGGAGCCTCTTGGAGCCTTTTGGCATCTTTTGCACCTGTTTTGGCACCTTTTGTCTCTGTTTTGGCATCTTTGGTCTATGTTTTGGCACCTTTTGCAAAATATGAAGGCTAATACTTTGTGTTGTTTATTTTTAGGTTTCCAAAAAATGCTTGTCAAAGACATTCTTATCAAACTAATAACATATTGCAGAGGCTGGAAGTGATTTACTTGGTTTCCTTTTGGTTAAGCTAGGAATGTAGCTGAAGTAAAAGGTTAATGAACATCATGTTTCCTTTTGGTTAAGTTAGGAACATAGCTTAATTAAAGGATTAATGAACACCATGTCTTTTGTGCGTGATGGATGGTAAGCATATGCTCCCTTTAATTGGGTGACCAAAAAGCTAGACCCATTCACTTTTGTGTGTGAGTGTGAGTTGAGTATATCACATGTTTTCTCTCTTTATTTATGTGGAATAAAGATTGATCGAACTATGGGTATACTTGATTTTTTTTTTTATCTTAGAGGGCTTGCCTTGTGGGAAAAAGTACTCACCCAAGGGAACGACCCAACCGGTAACACACTAAAGCCAAGTGCATTTCTAGTTAGTATATAAGTGTGGATACTGGAACAAAGGCCGGTATCATGAGGTTGGTTCTGACAAGAAGGGAAGCAATGGTCTCTCATTGCATGGATCAAACCCCTTGAATAGAAAGTCCTTACTAAAAACCTTGTTGTAGTTTGGATGAATCCTTTATCTATTCTTTGGTGCAGCAACGGTCGTTGCGAAGGCATCCACATTCACACAATTCTTAGTAGAGATGAAAAATATTCCATGGGATATTCATGGGTATTGGTGCTTGGCTGCCCCGATAAGTGAGTGTCATGGAGAGGAGCCAGTGGGATCAATCATCTAGTCATCCGCTAAGGAAAAGTGTGGTTGGGGTAAAACCCATGTGGAATCCAAAAGAATAGAATCTTTCACAACCTTAGGAGTGTACATTTGCTTGATGTGTCTTTATCCAAGTGTTTTCAAAACAAACAAAACATCATGTATCAAAATTAAAAACCCTGATTTAGAATTTTAACTCCACAAAAATTGCAAAACACCTACACCATTGCATAGCTTATGAAATTCTACCCCAATTTTTTTTTTAAAAGCTCTGAAAAAGACCTTTGTATGACCAAGATATGACCATTTTCAAGAAAATTTCAAAAAACCAAGTCTAAAACTATTTTGGTACCTTTGGTCTCTATTTTGGCGCCTTTGGGGTGCCAAGTGGTGCCTTTTGTCTCTATTTTTCCCCCTTTTGTAGAACACAAAATAGTGACCTAGGTTCATTTCTTGTCTAAAAATCAGTCTCATCTTGGGTCTCCTCAGTAGTGTTCAATGATTCCTTAGGAAAAATAGACTTTGAACATGTGGTTTACCCAATGATTTCATGAAATATTAAGAATTGGAAACCAAAGCCCAAACCTCTTAGTCCAAAAGAACATCAAAACTGTCTATCAACACTTTACGACTTTAGAGAGAGGTTGACCTTCAATTTCTATAAAAGAGCTTATAAGAAGAATCTTGAGTTATACATCTTTTACTATTGTCAAAATCCACAAATTCTCCAAAGATTTGAGTACCTTGTTTAGGAAGAACATTTACCATAGGTTTCACAATTTGAACCAACTCAGTCTCATTACAATTTGTCATTCTATTTGACTTAGTTGTAATCCTTGGTACTTTTCCAAAACCTATATTAAAGTTTAGTCTAAGCTATAACACTTGTATTCCCATTCAAACAAGGTTACAAAAATGAAAGCTCAAGGAAAGATTACTTGAAAATCACAACATTGAAGAGCCAAACATTGAAACTCCAACCATTGAGACTCCAAACATTGAAATCCCAAACATTGAAACTCCAACCATTGAGACTCCAAACATTGAAATCCTAACCATTGAAACTCTGATCATTGAGACTCAAAACATCGAAACTCAAAATAGTGAAACACAAAACACCATGGTGGAGGCTGAAGAGAATCCTTTTCATGGACTCAACAACACTGATGGGGAAGAAGTAACCAAAAAAGATGTTCAACATGTTGAACAAGACCCCAATTTCCACAAGTGTTTAGAAAATACTTTTGAAAGAAATGGGGAAAAATAACTCCTTATGTTAGCTAAACAAGGTGCTAAATTGTCAGAAGACTTTGATGTAAATCAACTAAAAGCACCTCCCAAAAAGGTAGAAAATGATCTCGAACAAGTAGTTGCCTTGACTCATCTAGTAAAGACCCTCCAACAAAAAATGTTTGACATGCAAAAGGGAACTTCAAAATGATACTTGATCTAAGAAATTTTTCCATATCCGTTTGATCAAAGTATTCATGTGATACCCTTTCCCAAATATTGTGAGTTCCCTAAGTATGAAAAATACAATGGAAAAACTGATCTGATTGATCATGTAAGGGAACTTAGAACCATGAGTCTTGAATTTTCCTATGAGGAAACTTATTTGGTAAGATTATTCCCAAGAAGCTTAGGTGGACATTGTCTTGAATGGTCCTCCAAACTCACCCCACCAATCAACACCTTTGAGGAATTAGTCAACAAGTTCATCACCCAATATTCATACAACATCCAACATGACATCACCATGAAATATCTTTGTAACCTAAAAAAAAAGAAGGGTGAATCATTCCTTGTGTTCTTGCAAAAATGGAGAAGGCTATTCACATGATATTATTGTCCCGTCCTATACTTGAAAAGGAAAAGATAGAAATATTTATTGACAATCTCAATGATGAGATGAGTTATAGATTGGAATTGCAATGTCCCCCAACCTTTGAAAAATTGATTGAAAATGGGATTAAAATCAAAGAGGCTTTAGTTAAGAGAGGAGTCATCAAAATATTTACAACAAATACAACTCATCAAACTCCTCCAACAATTACAACAGCGGTGACAAACCAAAGTTTTGGCAACAAAACAAGAATGTTGGAAACAACGATGGTGTAGTTGAAGGTCAAAATGCAAAACCTATATTCAACTTAATAACATTTGCCACCAAAACCAATCAGAACAAAAATCCACCCAAAAACCAAAACAACAATCAAGGTAATGTTGAATCTTGAACACCATCATATCAAACTTTCTCAAATAGAAGAAGGTTCACACCTTTAGGACAATCATTTGAATCAGCATTGAAAGAGCTTCTTGAAGCAAAACTCATAACATTTCTAGAGACACGAGAGTATAACCCACAAGTTAAACCCTCTTGGTGGAATGATGCACACTTCTATGATTTTCATCATAACAATGGACACAAGAAAAATGACTGGATATAGCTGAAACATTTGATACAAGACTTATTGATGACAAGACCATATTTGTAGAAGGACCCCAAACAAACAATGATCATGAATCATTCAAGAACCCTCTGCCAAACTATGAAAAAGGGGAATATTCTTCATCAAACAACAAAGGAAAGAATGTAAACTATGTCTATGACACTACCATTCTTAACATTTCTATAGTTCACAATCAAATTCATGATAAACAAGACATTGTATCAGTTGATTTGAAGATTTGTCAATCCCAAGCTATGGTGGGACACATGACCACACCTCATTTCCTATCATTTACTGAGAATGATAATGCATCACTCACTCATCTGCATAATTCTTCACTTCATATTGAGGTTTTGATCCATAAATGTTTGGTCAAATGTGTTTTAATAGATGGAGGATTCGGTCTAAATATCTTCTCTTTAAAGTTTATCCATGCATCATTGGGTTATTCAAAAAGTGCAATAGATTCCAGTAAACAGATTACCATGAAGGCATATGATGCAGAGGAATGTTTAGCTAAGGGATCAGTTACTCTACCAAATAGAGTTGGCCCTATGGTGAAAGATATGGTTTTCCAAGTCCTTGATCTCCCCTTGACCTATAATATCCTCCTTGGAAGACAATGGATACACGAAATACAAGAGGTATCCTCTACATACCATCAATGCTTGAAATTTTTTCACAATGGAGTTGAAATCACAATACAAGGAGATCTTAATTCTTTGATGTCTGGCCATAATCAAAGTCCTAAAGCTAAAATCACCATCCCTAGCAATTGTGAAGCATCCCATCCTCAAATAAGTGTTGATCCTAAACCCATCAAAATATCCACTCTAGTCACTGCACTATCAAACCCCAAGGTCCAAATCCATGATCTAGGATGTGTAGAATGTTGTTTGGATGAGTTGCTAGTAAAAGATACTGTTATTGTCATCAAGAAGGGTCAAACTTCCTATAATGATGTCAAGACGGCTACAAAAGAAATGCAAAAATATGACCGTGTTGGGATTGAAACCTTTTGGGACCTTGATGATACACCCACCCTTTCCAAAGCTAACTCTACCCAAGCTTTTGATACCTATGATAACCCCCTATTTGGCCAAGATATCTATGATAACCCACTTTTTGACCATGATCCTACTAAGGAAATCCACTCATCATCCTTCCATCACACTTGCTTTGGGCTAGGGTATGAATCTCCTAATGTTCCCTCTATCAAGTCATCTTGCCAAGTCACTAAGGATGTGCAAGTCTCCGTTGATGTTAGCAGTGTCAAAAAGGATAGTATCAAAGACTCCATTGATGGCATCACCACTCCCACTTCATTCATCTCACCCACATTCATCCACCTTGTAGACATGGATCAACAAGTATCATCTAAAGAAAATATAAAGGAGGAAAATCATAATTCAAAGGTAAAAATGCCTTTTTCAAAAGGAGATTCAAAATCAAAAGAAAGCTTGCCATGAAATAAAAATCAAGAGAAGTCCCTTAGCCAAAATAAAAAGCTATTGGACAAATCAAAAGAAAAAAAGGATCAAGAAAAGTCCCTTAGCCAATACAAAAATCTATTGGACCCATCAAAAATAAAGAAAGATCCAGACAAGTTCCCTAGCCAAAATAAAAAGCTACTAGACAAATCAAAAATCAAAGTCAAGAATAAAAGCGAGCAAAAGTTGATCTCCAAATATGCCTCTCCCCAAAACTCATTGGGGGAATCTATCAAAGAAAGAACTTTTTGATTCACAATCTACATCCATGTCACTCATACCACATATTCCCTTCCACCCATCCATGTTCATATACATGTCATATCATTACACTTCCATTGGTAATGTCTTTCAATGCATCTTTGATGGCGACCCCTTCATGTACTAAAACTCATCGGTTTCCCAACATCCTTTTTTTATGAAGCCTGATGGTCCATATAGTGTGCACATTGAGGATCCTATCATAACCTCTTTCATCCGTCACCTCTATCATCTGTAATATTTTCCACTCATGTTATTCATTTTGATCTTGTCCTTTCATCCAACATGGTCATTCACACATGATCAAGGCATTATCATAACAACTTTCGGATCAGGAGCATATCACTTGTCTACACCATAAGGGGATTTGTTTGTTGAACCCCTCAACAACCTACATATCAAGAAGTTCTACACTTGAATCATCCAAGTGCATTAGGGAAAAGGTCTAGAAAAATATCAAAAACATCAGAAAATGTCCTAAAAAAATGGTTGCCTTGATGAAAACCTAGCAAACAGGCATCTTGGTAACAACAAAAAAATTAGAAAAAGATAAAAATGCAAAAAAAGAAAAAAAATAAAATCAAAAGATCAAAAAAATCTGAAAATCTGAAAAAGTGCAATAAAAACTAGTGAAAACCTGGAAACAAGTGCTATTTGTGATAGGTTAGCTTTTCCATCTATTTGAGCATGTTGACCATTCACTTTCACCATCAGTTTGCCTATCCTTTGAAAGCAACAGACAAACAATATTGAACTCACTAGGGGTAAATAAACTTTGGGCTTAAACCAACAGACAAACAATAGGAAGACAAACACAAAAAAAACAATGATTAAAATACAACCCAACATTGAACATCAATCACCATCAGAAGTGCATCAAACATCCATATGATATCAAAATCCAAAAATAGGTCAAAAGTCAATCAAAAGGTCAAAAACAGAGTCATCTTGTCGAACTATGTTGTCTCTAAGCTTAAATGTAGGCAAGGCTAATATTTGATCAGCCCCCGAGACCCCGAGACACTCTAGGTCAAGTCCTTTAGCAGTCTATTGTAATTAGTTGTCATCTCTCGTTTGTTCATATCTTGGTCCTATAAATCAGCTGAGTCAGTCAAACTATGTGGTCTCTGCATGTATAACATAGGCAATGCTAATCTTTGATTAGCTCCCGAGGCCCCTAGGATAGGTCTTTAGGTTAGGTTCTTGGTCAAAATTTTAGAAAACACCTAAAATTTGGAAAATCAAAAAATTCCAAAAACATCAGAAAATAAAATCAAAAGGATGATGCTCTTATAAATCATGGGTTTATCACGTTAAACACAAATATTCAATTTTTGTACTTTGATTTTTGTTATCATATCTCTGGAGCCCCTCGATGATGTATTGAACTAGAGGAGCTAGGAAGGAGTATGATTTTCCTTTGTCTGTTGTCTGTGAGTTGATCATTATTACTATGCAAATTGTCGCGAGACATGCGCTACAAAGTATCACTAATGACATTCTAAATTTGCATAGGAAAAGGATTAACTCGTCTGTTTATGCAAGCAATGCCCAGGTCATCTCAGTTTAATTCTACTTAGATGTTTGTGTTAACTTGCACTATCAAACATCATTGAAGTAGTACTCAGGTCATCATGGTTTAAATATACCATTGATGCTTCTACTCACTTTCAACATTTTAAAGGCCCAATGATAATAAAAAGCATGAAAAATTGGCTATTACGAATGATAAATTTTTGCATACAAGATCTGCATGGTAAGAGTAGATTGCATCCATGTTAGTTTGCATTTGTATTTATGGGATTTCCAAAGCTGCAATAGTGAGGTTATCTCTCTTATCGATGGATTGAGTAACTTGACATTAAACAAAAACACATCATTTTCAATAAGCTGCATATCAGTTGCATCATCATTTGCATACATTAGAAAAAATTACAACATCATTCATTCATTCATACATCATATCATAATATTTGCATCAAAAAACACAAAACAACATCCATCGCATCTTATTTACATAATCAAAATCATTTCATTTAGTGGCATTAGGGAAGTGGTTCACTATGCTTAAATGAGTGAGTCTCTTCAAATTTCCAAAAGAATTGGGAGATATGTCAGGTTTTGTGAAGCTTAATTTAACAAAGAATCAACTAACAACAACCTTCCCACAACTCTTGGAAGATGGGTAGATTCACTCATTTAAGCTTAAACCCTAGAACACAATCATCTGCATAATCATTTGCATCACATAATCATCATTCATAAATACAAAAACATCACACATCATTTGCATCACATCCATACATAATCAATATGTACATCACATTTCATTACATCACATGTCATTTGGATAATCAAATCCATCATCCATAAAACATATCAACATCATCAAATCAATCGGTTGAATGTCATCATCAAACATCAAACACAAGGAGGCAACATAAGGCATCAATTAATCAATTTGGTAGGCTCAATCTTCTTTTTCAGGAGATAAATCGTCTTTGATGCATAAAATTTGCAAATTATCATCAAATCATCAGAAAATTATCAAAACTTCAAAAATTTCAAAAAATCCTAAAGATTCCAAAATTCACTGATTTATCTCTTAAGGGGACATATATCTGGTAATACCTAGAAATCAATGTCTGGGGCATCGAAAACTTTTTTGAGCATCGGTATCAAATTTTTCTTTGAAGAAACATGTAAAAACATTACTTCAAAGAGGGGAAAATGTACACCTAAAAATGGTCATCACCTTTAAATTAATTAAATACTAGCTATTTGATTAATATTCCAACTATGTATAAATAAATTCTCAATTTATTTATATTGTTCACCCTTCTCTAATTCTCCAAATCTAAAACACATTCTTCTAAATTAATTAAATAAAAAAGGTTCCCTAAACTTGTTTTATTTAATTAATCTTCACTAAATCCAATTAGGAAATAGAGCACATTTCTACAACTTTTTGTGCACCACCTCATCAAGGTCATATGAAAAAAAATAACTCTAATTTTTAATTAGAATTATCTTCAACTCATTTCAAAAAATCACATGGCTCATTTCCTCTCACACTTCCACTAATTTTGGAGCACATGACTTATTCTTCCCACACTTCCACCCATTTTGGAGCAAATAATTTATTCTTCCTGCACTTCCACCAATTTTGGAAGCACATGGTCTTCTCTTCACGCACTTGAATCTTCCATCCAAATGGCATGTTGCCCATTGGTCAAGAGATTCTCCAATCCAAATGGCATGTTTTCTTTGGTCAAGGGGACAACATCTTGATTCTCTTCGTCTTCACCATCCATTCTTCTTATTCGATCTGGACCGTTGATTATTGCCACCTCACTATATGCTTGGAAAAGGATATAAATATAACCCTTGGGCCTTGTATTTGGCATCCACATTTGAAGTAAAGTTATCATGCAGGTTTATCATTGGAGCTTGGAGAATTCTTGGAGTCTTATATCTAGTTTTCATATTGATGGAACTTCAATTTTTTGCTCCTTGTGTTCCATTCCTACGCTGCCTTATGTTACTGGTCTTTCATGGTGTTGGAATTTTCCTAGGGTTGGAGGTCTTAGCTTTATTTTCATGTAAAACCCTTGTGTTTATTTTATGCCTTGGTTGGGATCTTTTTCGTTGTTACCTTTTTGAAGGGTTTTAAAATCACTTATGTCCTATCGTTTTGTTTAGGTTAGGTCCCTTTGGTCTTAATTTTTTCTTTCTTCCGCGAGTTTTATTTTTCTAAATCTTGGTTGACCCTATGTTTCATCGTTTAAAAAACAACTTATGTCATTATTTACCATCTTCCTAGTGATGTCCCCTTTTCTTTTTAATAAATTTTTTATTTTGCAGAGGGATAAAATTTGTGCGATTGTTGATCAATTGATGTTTGATCTCAACCGCTCCCCGCCATCTTACGATGACCCCACCACACTTCTTTGGTTGATTGCGATATCACGGGTAGGTGCCACATGTCCTATCTGGTGAGGCCAAAGGGGATAATTTTGAGTGATCATCGATCAAATATTGTCAAGATCAATGGTTTCCCACCATTGCGTGATCAGGAATTACAAGGTTTTTATTAATCGCAATATCACGGGTGGATTCCATGTGTCTCATCTACCGAGGGAATAAGGAAGGAGCCTTGGTGAATTAATCCTATCTTAATACATTAGATGATGGATTACAAAGTGTTCTTAAGATGCACATGTTGTAAATCAATAGGTAAGTTATAATCTTGACGAGAAAGCTGCTTGATGGTTAATGATAAGGTCGGTGACTATGTTGAAGGAACAAGATCACCAATGCTCAAGATCGACGGTTGCCCGCCATCATGTGATCATAAGTTGTCAAGTCTTTACTGATTGCAATATCATGGGCAATTGCCACATGGGTTTCCTTGATAGCGTATGGTATGGTGGGCCCTTTATTGCCATGCTGGCAATTGTGTCAGCTTTTTTTGAAGGCGGTAGTTCGATGATTTAATCTAACTGAAAGATCAATGTCTCAAATTTAAATTTAATCAAATATGGTTGGAGCCATTTTTACAGCATGTGAGTAAGCTCTAATGGTGGATGAGACACTTGTTGGCATGATTTGATCAAGATAAAATCAATTCTCCTTATTTATTTTTATCACAAAGCATTCAAGTATTTTACAGAGCAGTCTCAGAGTTGAAAGAAAAGTTGTGATTCTTTGGAGCCAAAATTTGGGATTTATGCAGTCACAAAGCCATGAGTCAATTTCTATGTTTCCTAGTTATTCTACACTTGAATTTGGGAAAAGATTTGTTGTATTCATCATAGGGATTGTTGATAAACGTTAGGGCTATAGTTTATTTTAAATTGTGAGAAATTACAGTGTGTTGTTCTATAATTTCAAATCTCTAGTTAGTCCTAGTTGTTTGAAGTGTGAAATTGTAAGAAGGCCCTAGTTTGTTCAAGATGGCACCACCAAAGCAACATTTTGGCCAAATTGATTATTTAAGAAGAAACCTGTACGATGATTTCCTGGATCAATTTACCTTATCAACAAAAGATAGAAAGAAGGGATTGGTTCTTATGTGAGGGAAAATCCTGGGGGAAGGGTTAGTATATAATTACTTCAACATAGCCAATGCTAGGGTTCCTTTCACAAGATTGGAAATGTTCAAAATTTAGTATGGACAGAGGAATTTGCCTCACCTCTTTTTAAACGACTAGATGTATGATTTGGGGAAGCTGGTGGTGCCAAATGTGTTCCTTGATGTAGGCTTGCTTAAGGCAGTTTTTACTTTGAGAAGATGGAATTGAGGCAATCAGTTCATGGAGGAAGATTGCCAGTACAGTTATGGACTGCAAATTTATCTTGAAATAAGGAAAGCACCAGCTATGTGCAATTTTATAATTGTTTTGCTTCAAGATTGAGGGCTAGATTGATGGTAAATATACCCAGGATCCTTGAGGAATTGCATGATTTCCTCAAACCAAAGGGAAGGAAGCCAGAACTGAAAGTTTTCCATAATTGGGGTGACATTATCCCATACCCATTCAGCATTGTTTTAAGGGTATATGGTTTTCGAGGAACCCCCCATATATTACCATACAATGTGCCACCAAGAGTGGGGTTTGCAGAAGTTATGTGAAAAATAGGTTGTATCCATGAGGACAACATCACTAGGAGGGGTAAGGGAACATTTTTCCTAGATTATACATTGGTGTCTGATTTTTAGTTTTCAAAGGGAGGTTGGATACATTTTGGGAAATTCTTTGATGATTACCATTTAAGGTGTGGTCCAAAGTGACAACATGATCCTGAGGGTTTTTTTTCCCTTTTCAGACAAAGAATAAAGGCTAGAAATTTTGTGCATGAGTTCAACTTTCCTAAGGACCTGATTAGAAATGTATTCAAACTAAATAAGTAGGAGTTGAACAAAGATAAATGGATATCTTATGATAAGCTATTAGATATTGTGCACAAAATGGATCTAAAGTATGATCCATTATTGGATTTCAGTCCATACCATAAGAAAATTTATTTTCTGATGGAGAACTTCAAAGAGATTATGGGCACCTTGAGGACCAAAAAGATAAATTTAGAATTGAGTCTGGGTGTACAAGAATAAGGTGCCAGAACAATTGAAACAAGGCCCATTTACAGGAGGAAAAAGGATGACAATAGTGATGAGGAAGAAGTGGACAGAAAGGGGAAGCAAGTAATGAAATTGCCTTCACAACTAGGTCCAAAATTCAAAATGCATGGGGCAATTAAAATCATTGATTTAGAATCATCACCAAAAGATAGTCCCTCATCACCACCATCTGAGCCAAGCCCTAAGAGGAAAAGAATTGATCAACCACGAGAGGATCTGACGGATGAAATTGTTGTTACTGATCATGACATGCAGGTTGGTATGCTTTCCCCTCCTAGGCCAGTTGAATTGGTTTTATCCGATTTGGATATGAAAGGAAAATGTGTACAAGATGCAAGAATGGAGGCATGCAAGGAATTGGTAGATGACAATGCATTTTTAAAGACTCTTGTATTCTTGCAATTGGTATGGAGGATGAAATTTGAAGAATATCAAGATAAATGTAAGAAGAGAAGAGAACTAAGACCGGACAAGCCAGACCAGGAGAATGATGAGGAAGTGAAAGTTGAAGTAATGGAAGAATTCAAGAACATAACTCTTGAGGAAGGTAGAAAACTGGTGAGTTAGGCTTGTGTAATGATTCTGCCTAAATGGGACATTGCAGATGTAGTGGCCTTTAATGATATTTTGAATTCCAAGCATCCCTTGTGAGACTATGAAGAAGAGGTCAAGGCAGCACTGCAAGATTCTACTTTCAGTGAAGAATATGAAACCTTTGCAATTTGGGCATTGGCCCCATAAGGGAGAAAGCCAAATGTTTCTAATATCAACCCAAATTTAAAAGGGATAATAATAAAGAGAGCTTCAGAGACCTCAACCACTGAGGCCACTAATTTGATTGTGAATGTGGCTAAATTGGCCCAAAAGATAGCTGAAAGGGAGGAGGATGAAAAGAGAAGCCTAATCGAGAAGTATAACCTCTTGATTGAGGAATACAACAAGATTCAGCAGAAGAATGTTGAGCTGCAAACTGAGGTGGAAAGGTTGAGGTATAAACAGATTGGGGAGACATCAAGTGCTCTGGGGACTAGTATGTTACCTTCCACATCAGGGCCAATGCCCCTTGATTCTCCAATTGTTTCCTCACCAGGGTCTCCCAGTCAGAATCCTTCCTTCACCCATTCTTTAGAGGAAATTGATGAAGAAATAGAATGCTCTATGGATCCTACAAAGAAGTCGCTTATGCACAAAATTGATGAATTACAGGCATCTTTGAAGATAAGTGAGGAAGGATCTCTTTCAAGGAAATGGGAGATTATTACTGTTGTCTTGAGACATTTAAATGAGAGGGTTGATATTAAATTTCCATCTGTACATTCTTTATATTCTTTATTATTAGATGCAATAAAGAATATTGATAGGAATCAGGAGGTAGTGATACCATTGATTGAAAATTGGATCCCTAGGGCCAGTGATTTAGATGTAATGTATAAGGACTCAAGGTTTGATACAAGTAATAGGCCCCAATCATTAAAGCCTACTCAAGTATTAGTTAGATCACTACAAGGTTTTTAGACCCTACTAGATGATTTGAGTAGGAAGATTAGGGAATTGGTAAAAAAATTTAATGATTGGGGTAACACATTGTTACCTAATATAATTGATGAGCAGGGGAAAGTCAAGTCACTCCAGCAATGGTAGGATCAAGCAAGTGAGGTCATCAATGATCAAATTAAATTAATTTGTGATGACTCAGATTATGATTTATTGGTGAGCTGTACGGATAAAATCATTAGTACTAGCTCATTTTTGGAATCTTTTGAAAGAGATGCAAATCAGGTAGCGGTAAAATACACACCTTATAGTACCAAGGTAAATGAGGTGATTAATTTTGACTGGCCAACTGATGAAGAATACCAAAAATGGGTAATTAAATATTTAATTGAGCAAGAGTAAAAAGAATGAGCTGCTAAGGGGTGGTAAATCAGATGTTGCAATTACAACAGTTTCTAGTCTTGCTTCGGTGGCAGTCATGATATAGGATTCTTATGGTTTTTGTCGCTGCATCATCTTTTCTTAGCATGCATGATGAACAAGAATATTCTCCAGGGTGATTTTTGTTGTAATGATATTTGGAATATCACTAGTTGCTCTAATTGGTTGGTGACATGTGTACTTTCTAGCACTATGCTTGTTTGCTCCTTCATTTTCTATAAGAAGGATTTCAAGGCCAGAAGTAGGGGTTAGCAAGTTAGATAATTTTTGAGTCGAGTCTAGGTGAAGTTGTAGAGTAAATTGTAAAGTCCAATGGTTTTAGAGAAAAATGCAATTTAGGTTTTGAGTTATTCTATAACAACTTTTGAGTTCATGGGGATTTAATGTTGTATAATAGTACTAGCAAATGATAAATTCAAGCTCATGTCTCTCCATTGTACATGCATATCTGAACTTTGAATAAAATAACTAAGGGTTGATTCATTCATCTCACTGTTGTGGTGTGTATGATTTTATTTTAGCTTTAATTCAAGGAATTAATTAAAATGCTTGAATGGGATTATAGGCGGATATGTTCTGTATAAGGATTTGCTAAGTAGTATTGAGTTAGAATATATATTGATGAGATTACAATGTGATGTCATCAAATATTTCATATGTTATGTGTTAAATCTATCATATATGCTTAGATGCTTATGAATTTGACTCCTAGAATGGATATATGGCACTGATCTAATTTGTAATTACCCATATGACTCAGTATTTGTTTGTCTTTGCCTAGAGCTTGCTAAAAATTGCAAATCAATTACTATCTTATACTATGGATTTTGTTGTAGTTATCTCATGCTCCAGATAGTTGATATTATCGATAAATTGCCAATTCTATTTGATATTATCCTATTGTGTTGAGCTATTAAGTGAGATTATCTGTTATTGTTAATGTTTTTTATAATAATGGTGCAGAGGTTGTAAACGCATTAAAGGATCACCCTCCTAGGTCTTGTAGAGCCCAAAGTGTAGGAGGATTTTTTAAGTCCTCGTCAGTTGGTCTAGGTCCTTCGAGCTGCCCTTGATTGGAATTGGGAATTCCATAGGTAGATTAGAAGACCAACCTGGTTACATTGTAAAAAGGAACCAACACATATCATGTTTTACTTGGAATTTACATCTTAGCTTTAAATCTTACATCATAGTTTCATTTTATGTCCCATATTGCATCATAGTTGCATTTTAGATTAGTTAATTTTAATTTTTCATTTGAGCATATGGAGTATCATGCATAGAATCATATAGATCAGTACCCTAGTATCCACCTCCACTTGTTCATTTATCATCAACATCATCCTTCACTCATCATAGCCTTCATCATCATTGTTTGCATATAGTTTCATGTAGGAATTAGATTAGCTTGCATGTTGAATACTAATCTTGTTTCCTAAGTGTCATTCTAATAGACTTTGTGCACATAGAAATATGAGGGCCAAAAAGGTTAAAAGAATCATTAAGAATAGAGGACAATGAAATGTTCTTGGAAGATTTATCTTTATTGCAACTTAGAATAGTTTGCTTTGCTTTGAATCTTTCAATGTAAATCATTTCATTAAGGTTTGTGTTGATACTAAATTTGCACATTTCACACACACACAATGAGTGTATGTTAGAATGACTTCAAATTTGTGTTGATTGAATGTTGATTGATTGGAATTATACTTGAAAAACCCATACTTTTAGATTGATGTATTTCATGATTATGGCTTTGTCAAAGCTTGATATAGGTAGGAAATTATTGTGGTCATACTTGATGCTTAAATATACACTAAGTTCACTATCATGGTTACCATCTAATTAAACCTCCTGCTATTATTGATTTTTCACTTGCACTATGTGATATGATGCTCAAAATTGAGAATAGTCAAGGAGCATGCTATGACAGTGATAGGATGTTCTTGGTTGCTTAGTCATCTGATGGGATTCAAGAGAAAAATTTTAAGTTGGGATTAGTTGACCCTTAATTCAATCTTGATTTAAATTAACCTGAATTGAATGTGGGTATGGGAAGGTCAAAGTCAGGGAAAAGAAGGGAAATACCAATAGGGCTACTATGAAGAAAATTGTTAAAGAGAACCCAACACTAAAGGTCAACCCTAAGATTCCCGATGATGAGACTTTGTCACATTCCCTCACCAGATTCAAGATAGAGAGGGGCAATAAAATTGAAGAGTCTAAGCATAATTTTAAACTAAGAAACCTTCAAAAATTCAATATTAGCCTTTGGGGTGTGGACCCAATGCACCCATTCTGACTAAAGAGGAAAAGGATTTCCTACGCACACATCCTACCTCTTCTAAGAAGATTGTACTAAAGTCTGACGAGAACCTAGAGGAGTGTCCTCTATCTGATGATGACTAGCTCACCTAGTAAGGAGGAAAATTTTTGTGATCAATATCTTTGTAATGCAATATTATTATAAATAAAGTCATTCTTATGTTCAAAATTGTGAGCTTGGATTCCTTACTCTTGTTATGAATGCACGCGAATAGAATTTCAAGATTTCATGTCATAATAAATTAAAATTATATGTTTGAATGGTATCTTAGATTATCAAAGATAGGTAATATCTTGGGAGCATGAAGTGATATGAACTTATGTGTAATCGAATGTGTTCTTACACTAGTGCCTTCCCAAGTGTTTGCATAAATATACTAGGGTTGTGTGTATTAATATGATGGAGCTCTTACTCATGATGGCACCAAAAGGCATGGGATACTTGATCTTTTCCATAATAGGCTTATGTGATTGTGAACTAGGTAGTGGATTGATGCATATGATAGATTGTATTCATTTCCATTTAATTATTGTTCCTTATGTAAACATGTGATGTATTATGTGGATTTCCACATTGGATATTTATGATATATAATTGAGCTAGCTTTGTTGTAATATGAAGTATACATGATCTTGTCACCATTGTATTGTGATATGCATATGAGCCAATCATGGTTGTACTTGTGATGTACATACTAATTAGTCATTAACTATATGCGATGTATGGATTAGTCACCTTATGTATATATGAAGAATAATGAAGCTACTCACTTTGTGAAAATGTGACATATGTTGGGGCTAGTCAGTATGCATATATGATAATTCACTCCCTATGTGAATTGGGAAATCATTAACAAATAACACCCTTGTGCATTTTTGTATGTTTGCACACTACTGATCGGTATACTCCAGATACCTCTATGGGTACTTTCATTGAGGCATATTTACCAAAGATTGTGTCCTATGCACTAGGTGATGCCATTTGTTGATAGTGTTGAAACTCCTACTTGTGATGTCCATGATATTTTTCATGGTGATGTTCTAGTTTTAGTGTGTTCAAGATTTAATTACTCTATATTATTAACAAGTTCACTTTGATACACTTGTTAAAGGGTTATAACATTGACTTTATAATTTATGAAATTTCTGGTGTGATATCACAATTGAAAGTGAACCAGGAGAAACTACGGTGGGGTTATGAACAAAAATTGTCATGAAACTATTCAAATATGTGTAGGTACAAGAAATTATGTATGATAAGATGAACATAATTATCATTTCTTATTAAAAGGGCATGTGTTGGAAAGGTGGTAAGTGGCTTCCAGCTTATCCTGATGGTGTAATTATAGAATAAAATGCTTTGGCCAAAGCTTGATTCACTTCATGAGGAAAACAAAATTTTCATAGATATTGTGCTACAAGGCATTAAATAAGTTGCAAGTGTCAATTAATTCATGATAATATAGATTTCACACACGTCATGATGAGATGGGCGCATCTATCAGGTCCCGTGCAAGTAGGCATGAGTGACGAGATGAACATATTGTCTAGGTCACACGATTGATAAAGTAAATAAATTTAAGTATTGACTCTCTAGGTCATGTGAGAATTCATGCATGATAAATAAACCCATTTATAGTCACATATGAGAAGGTATTTTTAATGTGAACTTATACTTTTATGTAGAACTGCATGAAATTTGAAAGAGATGACGAGGTTCTCATCTTATGAAGGATACATGCTTAATATCCTAAAAAATTGTAAAAAAAAGACATGGGTTGAGATGGTACACTGGTTATATAACACCTCACCATGTTTAAAGAGATAATGAAAGATGAATACAAAATTTGAATTTATGTAGAATCTTAAAAAATTTATTTACATTAAATGAGAGTATTATATTCATGTGTGGCTTACTTTTTTGTTGTCATTGAGTAATATTATGTAAGGTTATTATAAGTAACTTAGATTGTGAGTGTACATGTATTTTATATGATCACATTATGATCTATCTTAACGATACTTTTGATTGTATGATTTTGAAGTGAGAAAATTAAAATTTTAATGTAAGTTATCAGCATATACACATGAGGAATGTTAAAGTGATCCACTCCCTGAGATTTTAATGAGATATTTAATCCTTGTAGTAAGATAACACTAGTGCAAAAATTCAATTGGTGACTAGACCTAAAGACTATGTTAGGTGCATTGTTGAGAATTTCAAGGCAACTTAATCAAGTTACAAAGGTATTGTGAATGGTGGATCAAGACCTACACAAACATAAACAATAAACACAATATTAGTCCATTATGTAAGTCAAAACCATCATTCCACATAAGATTCATTGGAAACATGAAGAACAAGAAATAAATTCAAGAACACAAATGAAAGAAAACTAAATCTTATTCAAATGCTCAAACTCTCAATCCCATGGGGGAATTGGTGCTATTTTGATGTGGAAAATAGCTCTTTCCCAATTCCTTGCAAGCTTGAAGATGATCAATGGTGCTCCTTGATAAAATTTTCCATATCCTAGCTATGAAATTGATGAAAACTATGAGACTTGGATGAGAATGGATGAAATTACTCAAAACATGAAGATAATAACTTTGCATAAGTTGTGGATCCAAAATTAGTAAAAGAGCTTTCTATTTATAGAAGAGAAGGATGGAAGAATGAGCAAAAAGGATGAATGTGGGACAAAATATCAACCAATAGCAAAATGCCACTTGTCAACATGTGAGTGGATAAAAGTGGAGCACATTTTGATGAATGTGCACATAAATGCTATTAGGTGGATATTTGAAATTGGATAAGTGACATGTTGGAGGAGAAGAAAGGAGAGTTATTGCCACTTGGCTCAAGAAAAAGGACATGTAAGAGGCCTTTAATACCTTGTTGGATGGACAAGTCCTTTTGGGAGGGAATTTTCAAATTTGGGGAATATTCCAACTTGAAGCCCTTTTGAATGAAAATGGAAGATTCAATATATCAATTAAATTGATTTTCCTTGCACAAGTTGCAAAATCTAGAGGATTTGAGGGATTAGTGTTAGGATTAGTCATGATTTGATTAATTTGGATGATAATTAGCTGATTTGACACTTTGACTTAGGTTTTAGGATTTAAATAAATGAAAATGAGAGGAATAATGAAAATTAGCTTTAATTAAATAGAGTTTGATCTATTCAATTAAATGAAGAACTTTAGAAGTTTAATTAAATAAAATTGTTTTATTAAAATTTATTTATTTAAGTAAAGAGACGAATTTAGGATTGATTGATGACTTAATTAAATAAAATTGATTTATTTAATTAAAGAGGAGAATATGATGATTTAATCAAATAAAGATTGATTTATTTAATTAAAAGAGGACATTAGGATTAATTAAACAAAATAATTTATTTAATTAAGAGTAGATGATGATTTAATCAGATAAAATAGATTTACTTAATTAAAAAATGAAATATGATTAATATAATCAAATAAAGATTATTTAATTAAATGATCAGCAGAGATGATTTAGGTAGAATTTGTGTTAGTAAATCAAGATCAGGTGTATGAGATCAATCAGTATATTTTACGTCTCTACATTTTTCCCCTCTTTGAAGCAATGTACCTACTACATTGGTTCAAAGAATAAACTTGTTGAGATCAAAATTAAAAAAAAAATGTTTTTTTCAGATGCCCCACTACTGCCCAGTGAAAGAATTATGTGAGTATACTGCCCCCTCAAGAGATTGGACAAAAATTTGGTTTTTTGGGTGATTTCTCAAAAAAAGAAGACAAGCTACTTGTGGGTCCAGAAAGGCTTTAGGATGCCAAAAACATGCCAAAACATGAGAAAAAGACCAGAAAAGAGCTTCGATTAGGTGGAAATGGGATCAGGGCCACAAAACCCTAGTTTGATGGCTAAATAGGGTCAAAAAACCCTAATTTTCATGCTTAAATAGCCCTTAAGGGGCCACTTTCAATTCATTTGCACACTCATCCTTTAGAAATTTCTTTCGTTTGAGCTCTAACCTTCATGTGAGATGGCACAAAGAGTGCTTCCCCAACACATTTCTGACTGAGTGCGAGTCTACCAGTGACTTCCAGGCGCAGGACCACCAGTATGTGACCCTAACCCAACTTGTGTTTTCAATTTTCATGCACATTTAATAGGGTTTGAAAGTCAAACTTATCTAGTGGTGCAGTTTGGCACCACTAAAAGGGTAGAATCAACAATGCTAGGCCTCAAACTGCACCGCTATTGTGATTTGTGATGCCATGTCATAGTTTAGGATTTAGGGTTCAAACTCCAAATGGTGTCACATATGCAAATGGCATCGCTACAGTCTAGTTAGGTCTTTAGCATTTATGGGTTAAACTAAAATAGATCCATGATCAAACAATGACGTCGTGGTTCAATTTTTAGTTTAGGGGGTTCTAGCGGTGTAGTTTGGAGTTTCCAAATAGTGACACCTTTGTTGTTTCAGTCATGGAAACTTCAAATAGGATCCATATTTTTTATGAAACTTGATGTTGTGGCTTTATGGGTACAGGAGGACAAAGAGCATGTACATTCACACGAGAACCGATCCTCGATGCTTAACAGATTGAGTGGGTTGCATGAGTTGCTTTAGCAACACCTTGGAGTGATTGGTCTATGGTATGTCACGTACACACCTGTTATCAGGACTCACTTAGGTATGATGACCACACTAGTTGAGTGATGGCATAGTGAGACGTCATCCTTTCATTCTTCCCATTCTTCAATCCTCCATCCTTCTTCCCTATAAATAGAGGACTTCTCTTTTTGTTTGAGGGACACAATCTTATGCATTTTTAATCCATAACTCATAGCATCTTTAGGGCACACATTTCATCCATCATCCAAGAGCTTATCAAGGATTGGGAAAAGGCTACTTTTCACATCAAAGTAGGACTAATCCACTATGGGATAGGGTTTGATCATGTTTTCATGTTCTTTCATTTAGTTCTTTTTGTTTTATTTATCTTGTTTTCATTTTTTAACATGATTAAATATTTCATAGGGATGCTCTATTTGATTCTCTTAATTTAACTAACAATACTAATGTTTGTTTGTTTTTGAGCAAAATGTAGAAAATCCAAAATTTGAATGGTGGATCTAGACCTGCACAAACACAAACAATAAACACAATATTAGTCCATTATGCAAATCGAAACCATCATTGCCCATAAGATTCATTTGAAACATGAAGAACAAGAAGTAAAGTAAAGAACACAAATGAAAGCAAACTAAATCTTATTCAAATTCTCAAACTCTCAATCCCATGGGGGAATTGGTGCTATTTTGATGTGGAAAATACCCCTTTCCCAATTCCTTGCAAGCTTGAAGATGATCAATGGTGCTCCTTGATAAAATTTTCCATAACCTAGCTATGAAATTGATGAAAACTATAAGACTTGGATGAGAATGGATGAAATTTCTCAAAACATGAAAATAATAACTTTGCATTAGTTGTGGATCCAAACTTAGCAAAAGAGATTTCTATTTATAGAAGAGAATGATGGAATAATGAGAAAAAAGGATGAATGTGGGACAAAACATCAACCAATAGCAAAATTCCACTTGTCAAGATGTGAGTGGATAAAGGTGGAGCACATTTTGATGAATGTTCGCATAAATGCTATTAGGAGGATATTTGAAATTGGAGAAGTGACATGTTGGAGGGAGAAGAAAGGAGAGTTAATGCCACTTGGCTCAAGAAAAAGAACATGTAAGAGGCCTTTAATGCCTTGTTGTATGGACAAGTCCTTTTGGGGGGGAATTTTCAAATTTGGGGAATATTCCAACTTGATGCCCTTTTGAATGAAAATAGAAGATTCAATAAATCAATTAAATTGATTTTCCTTGCACAAGTTGCAAAATCTAGAGGATTTGAGGGATTAGTGTTAGGATTAATCATGATTTAATTAATTTAGATGATAATTAGCTCATTTAACACTTTGACTTATATTTTAGGATTTACATAAATCAAAAAGAGAGGAATAATGGATATTAGCTTTAATTAAATAGAGTTTGATCTATTCAATTAAATGAAGAACTTTGGAAGTTTAATTAAATAAAATTGATTTATTTAAGTAAAGAGGCGACTTTAGGATTGATTGATGACTTAAGTAAATAAAATTGATTTCTTTAATTAAAGAGGAGAATATGATGATTTAATCAAATAAAGATTGATTTATTTAATTAAAAGAGGAAATTAGGATTAATTAAAAAAAATGATTTATTTAATTAAGAGAAGACGATGATTTAATTAGATAAAATTGATTTATTTAATTAACAGATGAAATATGATGAATTTAATCAAATAAAGATTATTTAATTAAATGATCAGCAAAGAGATGATTTAGGTAAAATTGGTGTTAGTAGATCAAGATCAGGTGTACGAGATCAATCAATATATTTTACGTGTCTATAGGTATGATAAGCAAAGGTACAAATCATAAATTTTATTTTAGTTTCCTTTTTTCCTCCTCTTTTAATGATGTAGAATAGAGTCAATTTTGAGTGCTAGACATTGCAATGATCACCTTTGTATCATATAGTCATTGGGACATGACTATCCTTAGGGGGAAAGGATGTCACAACTTTAATTGTGACCCAACCCTAAATTTTGTATAGATGTTTAGTTGAATATGAAACCTGGCCCTAAATTTTGTATTCATGTGTTGATATGGATGTTCAACTAAATGTGGAACCTAATTAACTTAATGGTTGGCCCTAAATTTCTATTATTTTGTCTTGTATGGTGTTTCATCTATATATAAAAACAATCATTTCAGTTAGTTGTTAAAAAATAATCATTTTAATGATACCCCAAATGAAGTTAATTATGGTGTATAAGAATGTGTTTCCTATAATTTGATATATAGTTATATGATTGAATTTTATATGGAAATGCTAATATTGTGGATAATTGTTAAGTTCATATTTCATTATTTGAAATGGACTAATGTTATTCTTGATATTGGAGTGTCACAGGAAAGTTACACACTCTTGTCAAAGAGAGAGAGAGTATCATTGAGAAGGGGAGTCTATTCATCTTGGGGCAATTATGTGGGAGTAGCACACACGAGCATGTAGTGCAATTCCCAGGTCATATATTTCATTGAATAAGGTGTCTTGTTTATTTTTTACCAAAATTATATGAGGAATTAAAATCACTACTATTAATAACCTATATTTAGATTAATCTAAAATGAATAATTTATAATTTAAAAATAGAAATATAGAAATATAATAAATAACAATAAAATAAATTATAAAATGATATATATTCTTTTATAAAGAGGATATCCTAAATATTCCTTCTTGTTTTAGGAAGGGAATGTATGGTGGGACCCAGGCTAGGGGTAAAAATGTGTTCAAAACTATACCTTTAAAAAGATGCTAGCCTCATATATTTTCCCAAAAAAAGACAAAGTAAAAGGGAGGCCAACACATATGTTTGTTGTCAGCAGAAGGATGAGGTGCAACTAAATAAATTAACACCTAGTTGTTGGTAAAAGGGCCCCCATCTCCAAGTAGAAAGGAAGAATGGGAGGTAGGTAATAAAACAAAGAGGGGTAAATACTTAGACATTTGGTTTTGAAAGGAGGACAGAAGGAAGTAGAAGGGATTGCATAGACTTCTATGAATACTAGTTCACTAGTATAAAGAAAATTGTTAAGTTCTCATAAGATCTATAGTGTAGGAAAATGCATACCCTTACATTTTCAAACTCGTTTGGGCCCACCTTGCTTTATGTATTGTTATTTATGTCTTAATTGGTCATATTCTGTATCCACAACCCTAATAATTATTTTTCATGGCTAATCCTGACAAAGATCAAAGGATAAATGATAATTTACTAATTTTGACTACGTGTCCCTAATTTTTAGACTAGAACTAAGATGCCACCTGTTGATGGTCAAAATAGCACAACATTAAACATAATATTACTATTCTATTTCTCCTAAAAGAGAAAAATAACACATGGATATCTAACTCCCAAGGTCCTGGTAATCGATTCTCGACTATGCTGATTTCACTCAACCGTTCAAGGGGCCTACTGGTGTTGAGCTTCTGGATTGTTATAAGATCAAACATATATTTAAACCTACTTTAACCAGTGTTTTTAAAGAAATGGAAAAAGATAGATCAAAGCTTTTAAACTGAAGAGAATGTTGATTTATCCAACATAATCAAACTTGTTGCCTTCCAAGGAATTCCTTAGCTAAAACTGTAGAATAAAATCAACTTTTAATTAATACATAGTTTCATTCATGCACAGTGCAAACTTCAACAATAGGTTGCAAATCATCATTTAAACAAAACATTAGATAAAATTTCATTCCTTGAAAGCTTTCCAAATCAAATAATTAATCCAAGATAAATACCATTCTGGAGCACAATATGAAGTAGATTTAAATATGGTTGCTTCTACTATTGGTGAAACAGATAAACAACACTTACAAATCTGGCAAGATCACTAGTGTATAGAAAACCCATGTCTTTGAATTATCTCCATCTACACTAAGAAAATATGGAAGATACATTATTTCTTCTATCTATTCAACTAAAAACATCTAACTTCCTACAAAACCCTAGCTTTCCAATTCTTAAAAATATTTTATCTATGTCTCTTCTATCTTAAGAAAATCTCTCTCTCTTTCTATCTGTGTATCTATATACAAAGAGGAAAAAGTGCCATATATACCAAATGTGCCAAAAAATGTGTCAGCCCCTTGTTTTAGGGTTTACCAAAATGAGTCGGTTATAGAAGGGTCAGCCCTAGAAGATTTTTGGGATAAAGTCAATGATGCATTAAATGTGCATACCCTATTTAGGTTGGCAAAAGATCTCCCTCAATCATGGCCTTTAGATCTTTTGCAACCATCGCATTAACTCGCAACCCTCATGTCTGACCTCAAGACTTCTTGCAGATCTACTTTGAATGTTCTGAAGCACTGTCATTAATGTCGATCTACCTTTTTCTAGTAGACATCCAGCTATCATTGAGACTCGTGGCTTCTTCCTTTCTGCTTTCCTTTCGTTCTGGATCTTTCTATAAGTTGACTTCCTTCATAAGCAGCATCCGACTTTTCTAGATTTTTTTACAGATGAACACCACTATTCACTGAATCGGTCATCACCTTCAATCATAGAGTAGATCCATATCACTCATAGTTTGTTGATCTTCCTCAGAGGAATGGTCACAACAGACTGACTGGTCGCGCCCACAAAAGGATATGAAAATCACAGCAAAACCTATCCTGGGAATTGGACATTCTGGCAAGTGACTAATACCTCTTCATGGACGTTCATTTACTTGTCAAACTAGGGAACGTAAACTTTAAATGGAGCGGCACAATATATGCACTAAGAACCGGTTTTAGTCATAATCTACTGAAAAATAAACACTTGGAAAGAAATTTCTATCTATGCAATAACGTAAAGTTCTCTTAACTCAATCATAGACTAACCAAAGCAGAAATCGTAATAACTATAGTTGAGGGACAAACTATAAATTGGCCTTATGCTACAGGAACAAACACAAGGATGGATTCCTGATGCTACAGGAATAGTATAAGACTGAGCTTGTGCTGAAACTTCTGAAATGAAATCTAACTTGAATTAACAAAAGATAAACAACTACGCTCCTACAGATACTTACAAAGTGGGACCCCTTAGCAAGCATCAACTAATTGACACAGAAGATTGTGCTCACAACTCCATCAACTTTTATTCATAATGTGAAATCATTTACATTGACTGTTCTGCTTCTGAAAACTAACAAAAAACTTGATTCATATTATATATCTCTAACTCTTACATAATCTGCTTCTCTATCTATCTATCTCCTTCTCTGATCTGTTCTCTCACGCAGGAGGAACACTTATTTTTAAAATAGGAGAACAAATAACTAACTAACTCAATAGAGAAAGACGTGGATATGAAATGTATCCTAAAATTGAGGAACAGACTTCATAAATGAGTTATCCGTTCAACCCGATCCAGAGGGAATATAGTACTCCACTCTTTCCAGATTAAATGTCATTTAAAATCCTTCCCAACAGTTTCGGTCAAAGAGTCTTCACTAGAGCTTCCTCGAAGTTGTGCAGGAAATGGACTTTACTGCAAGGCTGAGATTGGTTGTGCTTGACTCGATCATACTTACTTCAACAACCTGCGAAACACAAGGTAACAGATACAAAAGAAAAGGAGCATGGCACATACACAATATCCATTTAGTAATCACATATTTAAATCTATTTCATCATTCAAAAACTACATGCACTATACCAGTCATTTAGGAAGTCAACTGGGTAATAAATACAGACATGTCAACATGATCGGCTACATGAACATGAAAGTGTATTGCTACAGGATATCCCCCAATAAAAAGGTTTCAAGAGAGTTAAACAATCATAATCAAGAGAAGTAAAGGTATTAAAAGTACACTATGATATCCAGATGATGAGCATATTTTGGGCTCATCATTTTTCCCCCTACTTAACCCAATGCTGGTCCTCCAGCATTAAACTTCCTGGTGGTCTCTCTGAAATCAGTGGCTGAGGAACGACCCTGAAATGGAACTCCAAATTTGTAACAAAAGCCTCTATAACTCTACCATCCCTCATACCTATGGGCTTCTATGTCGTCATTAAGTTTTGTAGCCTGATAGGAAAAAAGGGGCCACATTAGCACAGGAGGTCTAAATGTTAATGGCAACCACAATTCAAACCTCCTTTGGAGTCCTAGCTGTATGTATTTGCTTGACCGTTTAAGAGCTATTGTAAAATTTAGTGGACTGTGAGGTTCAAACTTTCTTAACCCAACAGTTAATCTTTCCCACCTCTTTTCAACTCTGGAGTATGATTGTTCCTGAAATTCATCATATACCTATCTCCTGAGATCAAATATTTTCACTTTGGTTGTATCATTATTAAAACCATATGTCAAAGTAAGCCAGATTTTCAGCATTGTGTGGGGGTCTGAACTCTCAGAACGCAATGGAACAGGCTCATTCCTTTCGGCTTCTTCATAAGTTTCCCATTGCCTGCCATAATTTGCTTCATTTGTTGCCCAAGACATAAGTGATCTCAAATGGATATCACCAATATATAGAAGAGGATTCCACTCTATTTCAAATGGAATTAAGAAGCCATGAAGGTAAAATTCACACAAAGAATTTCTGAGCCAATTAGGGGCTGCCTGATATGCATCATAAAACTCTTTAGCATTGTGAAGAATAGGATCCTGATTTTTGGAAATTCTCATCAGTTGAAACCATAAGAACTGTTCTTTGAGGCACAAAGCATAAACTTTGGGTGGTGGTCTGCATTCCATAATCTGACCAGTTACCTTCAGCATTTCATCCATCTTTTATTTTAACTCCTGAATTTCCAGTTTCTGCTCTTCAATTTTCCTTTTCAGTTTCTTATTTTCCTCCTCCCAAAGACTCTGTTGCATTTTAGTCTTGGCTAGGTGGCTAAAATTCAGGGTTTGTAATGTAACCGGTTTCTATGTAGCTTTGACATATTCCAAAAATTCAATTAAAAATATTTTCTTAAAATAATAATGGCTTGACAAGTTGCAGGGGGAATTGAGGCTTCATTGACCACTTCCAATGGTTCAGTCTGTTCTTCCTCTTGCTGTAGGAAAAATTCATGTTGCTGCAGTGGAGAAGACTGTGCTTCCTCTGAAATCTACATAGCCGCATTAGCCAAGTCATCAAGACTTGGTACTCCCCTTTCATTATGCTCAACTTCCCTTGTATCAACTTGTTCTTCAAGAATAACAAATGAACTTTGTGCAGCACTTTTAGACATATTCTGAGAAACATCAGGTTCAGACTCAACAGATTCTTCTAAAATTATAATAACCTCAGGTTGAGGTGAAGCAGGGGATACTTTACATTGTGTTCTTGTAGAAACTCTTCTTGGCAGTGTTGTGGCTGCAGGAGGTGCTCTTGTAGCCTTCCTCTTTTTGAATTGCCTAGAAGGTTCTGCCTTGTCAGAGGATGATAGTGAACTGGTGATAGTAACAGGTGTTGTTGTAGGAGACAATGCTACAAGGGAAGAAGTTGCAGGAGAAGAACATTGCCTTTTCTGAGAAGGGGGGTCAAATTCTAGGATTTGCTCAACCCCAGATGACTCTCCGACCTTAGTTTTTCCTCTCTCTCCTACTGACATAGTTTGCACTCTGGCAAAGGACTCTAGTGTGAGAGCTGCAAGACCGGGTGTTATAGGAGCAGATGATACTTGCCCTATTCTTCTACTAGTGGACGCTATTTCTTCTTTCTTTTTCTGAGGCTGTGGGGTAAGTACTCTAGGGGGTTCTAGATGTTGCAGGCTCTTTTGGGCAACAAATTCTTCCTAGGAAAGAGGTGATACATCTCTCAAAGAGCGTGCAATCAACAATTTTATGAGACCATGGTGAGCAATAGAATTATCTTTCCCCTATTGGGTTCCGTCGGCACATTGGTCCAGAAAGTTTAACAAAAAGTTCATAACATTAACAACTAATCCATGCCTCATATGACTTATCAGTTTGAAGTGGTAAGAATGCAGGTAGGAGAAATGGCCTTCACAAGTTAAATACCTGATTATGAAAGTAGCGTATTCTGGGTATGGAGGAGGCAATGACATTCGCTTGCATCCCTGCTTTGAGACTTCCAAAGGTCCATCTGTGGGTATTGAAAATTCCACCCTTGCAGAGGCAACATCCAAAGAAAAATTTTCTCCAATGGCTGGGAGCCCGGTTACTTATGCATTTTTTTCTTCAGTCGCAACAATTGTTAGACCCCAAACAGTAGCCTCCTCTTCAGAAAGGGTTCTCAAAAATTTGTCTGCAGCCTCCTCGTCAAAAGCATCTAAACTCAAGAAGTAATTCAGCCAACCACAGAGGCTGAACGCTTGGACCGTTTGAGGATTTTGCATTAACAACTCATGAGCTACAGGCTCATGCCTAAATAGCTGACCACCCATGTTCATAGTTTTGCCTTAGAAATCAAGAATTTCCCCTGTTCTGCTCTAGTTTTTCTCTATTTAGCCGTCAATTTCCTTTTCTTTTGCAAAAATGAACTTTATGAACTTTTTAAACAAGTAGTTTTTTTTCTTTTTGCATGTGATTCTCAATAAAAAACATGCGATGAAAAAAACATGCGATCATATTTGGAAAGTACTAGAAAAATAATAAAGAAATATTATCTAAGTAGTTGTGACAGCGGTGAAAGGACAATTTTAAAAAGTGGATTATCCCACCCCCTACTTAGAGTATGACATGTGTCCTCACATGTACTAGGGAATAGGCAAAAATCAGGTAATAATGACTGATACAGACAGTGCAGTAAATGAATAGAATGAAATAAATCAAAAATGTGATAATCAAAAGATATTGCATACCTTTCATTAAATGTTCATGTGTGCTGAGAAAGTTGACGACTTCGGCATGAGATGATAGTTGGGAATGAGATTATAATTAGGGGTGGTGCGGATGGATGAAGTGGATGGATGACATGGACAGATGAGATGAATGAATGGAATGGATGGATGGTATGGAAGGTAAAGAAGTGAAATGTGGCGACAAGTGGAAACGAAGAAAAGGGGTTCTCTTAAAAGGAAACCTTTATTATGAGCATGTATTAGAAAATCACGAAGAAGCTGCAAGAGCAAGGCCGAAGCCTTCAGCTATAGGAAGAGTTGTGGCAGAATCTTGGATGAACTGCTGCATGAATTCCTCTTTTGAAACTAGTTTATGGTACAACCGGAGGTGGTGTCCATTAACTAGCAGCTTGAATCTAATAGGATCAATTGTAACAAGTTGCACTGAACTATTAGCAAATACATTCTCAATTTCATACGGGCCCAACCATCTGGTTTGTAATTTTCCTCGACTGTCCTTATATCATGAGTCATAAAGCAGGGCCCAATCTCCTACTTTGAACTTCTTCTCCTTAATGTATTTATCATGCCACCTCATTCTTTGATTTTGTATCATCTTAGTGTGCTGCAGGGAATTCTTTCGGAGCTCATCCAAAGCATTGAGCTGCATGATTCTATCCTTTTGTGCATTTATTAAATCCATGTCCATCTCCAGTGTTGTTCTTAGAGTCTTATGTTCAAACTCTATTGGCATCACAGCTGTTTTACCATACGCCATTTCAAAAGGTGTATATCATGTAGCAGTCTTCCAGGTAGTATGGTAGGCCCATATAGCTTCTGGCAATCTTGTGGCCTAGTCCTTCCTATGCAAATCTACAGTTTTAGTCAAAATGGCCTCTATATCCCTATTTGTAACTTCAACTTGGCCATTGGCCTGGGGGTGATAAGGAGTTGATTTCCTGTGCCATATATTATATTCATTGACTAAAGCTATGATAAGTGTAGAAGTAAATTATGTTCCTTGATCTATCACTATTTCCCTAGGGACACCAAACCTAGTAAATATTTCCTCATAGATAAATTCAGCCACTTTATTGTCCTTAGCATGTTTCATAGGCTTAGCCTCTACCCATTTTGTGACATAGTTTGTGCATACAAGGATGTAGGACTTACTATTGGAAGGTGGATCAATTGGCCCTACAAAATCGAGTCCCCATTTGTCGAAGGGAGCAAATACAACTTGTGGAAATAGAGGCATCTCATCAAATCGAGTTGGTCTTCCCATCCTCTGGCATCTGTTACACCTCCTGGTATATTTGGCTACATCTCTATGTAAGATTGGCCAATAATAACCAGTATTTAGAATTTTTATTACTATTCTTTTAGCAGCAAAATGTCCACCACACTGCTCATCATGGCTGGCATGCAGTATATCATGAGTGTCCTCTGGTACACATCTCCTCATAACTTGATCTGGCCCTGTATAAAACATGCAATCTACAATCCAAGAAAAATTAAAGCTTTTCTCTACCAATAATCTCTTTTCCTTAGGGGAGAATTGAGGAGGAGTTCTTCCTGTAGCCAGATAATTTTCTATATCTGCATACCATGGCTGAATAACCTTAATTGCAAACAGGTGCTCATCAAGAAAGGAGTCTTCAACAACTATAGAGTTATCTTTCCTTTGAAGTCTGGAAAGGAAATTGGCAACCACATTCGCTTTACCTAGTTTGTCCACAATTGTAATGTCAAATTCCTACATCAGCAATAACCATCTTGCTAGTCTCCCAGATATTGCTGCTTTGTTCATGAGATACCGGATTGCGGCGTGATCAGTATGAACAAATATCTGATAACCAGTAATATAATACTTGAATTTATTGAGGGCATAAATGATTGCTAACATTTCTTTTTCTGTAACAATGTAGTTCAATTCAGCTCCTTACAAATATTTGCTTATATAATAGAGTGCATGTTCTATTGAACCATCCTTCTGCCCTAACACTGGGCCAATGGCATAATCTGATGCATCTGTATGAATATGAAATGGAAGTGACCAATCAGGTCCTTTCAAAATAGGTGACTGTGTAAGGGCGACTTTTAAGTCAAGGAATACTTTTTCACATTCCTCTATCTAGAAAAAATATGCATCTTTCTTCAACAGACTATATAAAGGGCTTGCTATTTGGCTGAAGTCCTTGATGAATCTTCTGTAGTATCCGGCATAGCCTAGAAAACTTTGTACCTCTTTTTGTTGCGTAGGAGAGGGTAACTTAGAGATAACTTCAATCTTAGTAGGATCAACCTGAATTCCTATAGCAGAAATATAGTGACCAAGTACTATTCCTTCTTGCATCATCATGAAGCACTTTTGACTATTCAGTGATAAGTTGTGATCTTCACATCTCTGTAGTACCTTTTCCAAGTTAGCTTGAGCATCCTCAAATGTTGTACCATAAACAGTAAAGTCATCCATATATATTTCCATGCAATCATATGAGATATCTGAGAAGATACTTATGACTGCCCTCTAAAAAGTTGCAGGAGCATTACAGAGACCAAAAGGAAAAACTGAATAGGAAAATGTTCTCCAAGGGCATATAAAAGTAGTCTTTTCTTGATCCTCAGGAGCAATCTTGATTTGATTGTACCCACTGAAACCATCTAAGAATGAGAAGTACTTTTTCCCTGCTAAATTATCTAGAACTTGATCAATGAATGGAAGAGGAAAGTAATCTTTCTTTGTTGCCAAGTTGAGCTCTCTATAGTCTACACATACCCTCCATTTTCCTCCTTTCTTAGGAACAATGACCAATGGGGAAACCCACTGACTATCGGAGATTGGGTAGATAAAGCCAGCTGCTAACATTTTCTGCAATTCTTCTTTAACAAATTCTTTTAAAGTTGGATTAATTCTTCTCTGAGGCTGCCGGATAGGTTTGAAGTCACTATCAATATATATGTCATGTGTACAGATTTTTGGGTCTAAACCCCTCATATCCCCATAGTCCCATGCAAAAGCTCTTTTGTGGGCTTGCAGCATTATGGCTAGGGCAATTTTTTGAGATGAAGACAACTTATTATTAATATGCAGACAGCAACCTGGAGATACTTCTATCTATTTGGTGAGATCATTTATCGAGGTTGCTAATAAAGGTGGTGCATGTATATCACATAATAGCAAATCATGATGGTTCTCAGGATCTAGTTGCTGTAGGAAACATTGTTGAGGGTGGCTGTCCAAAACAGATGGGCTATTCAAACCAGAACTAAACTGTAGAATGTGTAGAAGCAAGTTATCTTCACTCTGAAGTTGGGAAAATGGATCAGTTCATAGCATCATCAATTGAGCTAATGAATTGACTTCCTCAGATTCCTCTTCTAGATCTAGCCAAACTGGTTGAGACAAATCTGGCAAAGGTTGTGCAGGTGGGTATAAAGCCAATTTCTTCCTTGACTAATCATCAAAAATTGTCATGTCTCCTAAATGACATTCTATAAGGGCATCAACTGTAGCTAACCAAGGTCTGCCTAGGATAATAGGATATCCCCCTAGGGTTGCCTTAGTGGACAATATGGTGAAATCAGCAGGGTATTCCCAAGATTCAAGGGTGACAATGACATCTTCTATTACTCCATTAGGTGTAACCGTGGAACTATCAGCAAGCTGCAGGACAATCGGTGTAGACCGAATGTTTGGAATATTCAAACATTTCATAGTGTGCTTGGTCATCACATTAATGGTTGCACCAAGGTCAACCAAAAAATTTCTTACTACTTGACCATTGATATTGATTTTTACTATTGGACTTCCAGGATTAGTATATTTTGGAATGACAACTTTCCCCAACATAATATTGGCTAACTATCCTAGGACATGGATAGTTTTGAGGTCCTTTTTATTTCTTCCTTGTTTCTTTAAACAAGCCTCTTTAATGGTTTTTCCATAAACTGAAACATCTTCGATTGCTTGAAAAAGAGGAATTTGAACTTGTACATTCTTTAGTTGCTCCAAAATATCAAAGGTGGGTTATTCAATGGTCTTGGGTGTAGTAATCTGCAATCTCTGGGGAAAAGGTGGTGTAGCCTGAGGCTACAGGATGGGTTCCTTGGAGGCATTTGCTAATACAGGTATATCTTCTACATGATCAGTAGGTTGTTCAGTAGCAGAGTCTGGAATCTCTGTTATTACAGGTGGCTGAGGAGCAGGGAGAGTGGTTCCAGACCTGAGATGGATATCATTGATATTTAGGGCATAAGCTGGATATGGGTTGGCTTCTGTAGAATACATAGGTTGTTGTTGTTGCTGCTGCTTGTTATTAAGATTGGGCAATGGTTGAGCAGGCATAGGCATTTGTTTTGGAGGGCCAATATTTACTGCAGGAGCTGCAAGAGCTGCAGGAGGAGGCATAAGGGCTGGAGGTTGTGGTTGTTGAGACTACAGGAATCCAGGTGGCTAGTTCTACCATTGTTGAGGTCCTCTCCATTGAGGGTTCTACTGCTAGTTACCTGGAGGTGGAGTCCATTGTCCTTGTGGGTGTTTCCAACCTCCTTTAGGAGGTTGCCATTAAGGGCTCTGATAATTAGGCTAGTATGGTTGAGGAGCATTCCAGGGTGGAGGTGGACCTTATGTCAATTGCCATTGGTTATTATAACTAGAGTAAGGATTACCAAAAGTCAAAGGATCTTGAGGCATACCTTGTCTTGGAGCCCATGGTCTCCTTTGTGCAACAAAGAAGACTTGGTCATCATCACCTTCTATCATCTTAAAATCAATAGGTAGTTGTTTAGCCTCCATATTGGCCACCAACTTGCATCTGCAGTCACGTTTCTTCTGTCTACAATGTGGACAGAACTCAGCTAGGATTGCCTCAGCCTCCTCATATTTCTTGTGAGCTTGCATGGTATCCAACTGCATAGCCATGTTGTTTATGATGTCCTGCTTGAAATCAGACAACAAATTTGTGATCTCCATCTAGGAAACTCCACTGGAAGAAGACTTTCCCACTGTAGCTTGATGACCTCTACCCTTCTTTACATTTTCTCAAGAGTAATTGAGGCATATCTTCATGATATCATCCCAGGATGCTTGAGTGATATCTCCACCTCCCATCAGGTCCAAGGCATCTATGCAAGTATCATTGATTCCCCTTAGAAAAAGTAATTTATGAGATTCTTCATTAAGAGTATGGTCTGAATTCTTTTTCAGTGAAAACAGGAATCTTGATATATAATCCTCTAGACTTTCATCTTCCTTCTATTGAACTCGAAATATATCATCACCTTTACTGCCACTCTTATAGTATTCCTTGCATTTCTCAAGAAATTTTGTTTGCATGGCTAGCCAACTATCAACAACACCCCTTCCCAAACTCATGAACCATTTTAGAGCTCCCTCCTTCAAGGCAGCAGGGAACAATTTCAGTTTGTGAGCATCTAAAGTGTAGTCATAACTATGACAGAGGATATCAAACTCAAACAAGGTCTCTGGATCTTCTGTGACTAAGCCATAGAACTTGGGAAGTAAGGAAGAAGGAATATTCTTAAGGTTGTCATTGTTTTGTTGAGGAGTAATGAGGAATTCAAAAGGAGGTCGATTCAATGGATTACGTGCCATGTTCACCTAACCAAGTATAGGAGCAAATGGATTTCCTTCAGGTTCTTCATCAAATGGGCCAAATAGCAAATTAGCACACAGACCTTCAACAAATGGGTCAATATCTAAGTCTCCTTCCTCAAATAGGCTATAAGTTGGTTCAATTTTCCTGGCAATGAATGGTAGGTTGGGGAGAAATCTTCCCTAAGCATCCCTCCTTCTATGCATGCAATGAAAAGGAATGGTATTTTGAAAGATTTTGAAAAACTGACTAAACTACTGCTAACAAAGACTATAGCAGGTTCTTAGATTGACACCATCCCCGACAACGGCGCCAAAAATGGTCGCGCCCACAAAAGGATATGAAAATCACGGCAAAACCTATCCTGGGAATTGGACATTCTGGCAGATGACTAATACCTCTTCATGGATTTTCATTTACTTTTCAAACTAGGGAACATAAACTTTAAATGGAGCAGCACAATATATGCACTAAGAACCAGTTTCAGTCATAATCTACTAAAAAATAAACACTTGGAAAGAAATTTCTATCTATGCAATAACATAAAGTTCTCTTAACTCAATCATAGACTAACCAAAGCGGAAATCATAATAGCTATAGTTGAGGGACAAACTATAAAATGGCCTTATGCTACAGGAACAAACACATGGATGGATTCCCAATGTTGCAGGAATAGTATAAGACTGAGCTTGTGCTGAAACTTCTGAAATGAAATCTAACTTGAATTAACAAAAGATAAACAACTACACTCCTACAGATACTTACTAAGTGGGCCCCCTTAGCAAGCATCAACTAATTGACATAGAAGATTGTGCTCAGAACTCCATCAACTTTTATTCATAATGTGAAATCATTTACATTGACTGTTCTGCTTCTAAAAACTAACAAAAACCTTGATTCATATTATATATCTCTAACTCTTACATAATCTGCTTCTCTATCTATCTATCTATCTCCTTCTCTAATCTGTCCTCTCACATAGGAGGAACACTTATTTTTAAAACAAGAGAACAACTAACTAACTCAACAGAGAAAGACGTGGATATGAAATGTATCCTGAAATTGAGGAACAAACTTCATAAATAAGTTATCCATTCAACCCAATCCAGAGGGAATCTAGCACTCCACTCTTTCCAGATTAAATTTCATTTAAAATCCTTCTCAATGGTTTCGGTCAAAGAGTCTTCACCAGAGCTTCCCCGAAGTCATGCAGGAAATGGACTTTACTATAAGGTCGAGATTGGTTGTGCTTGACTCGATCATACTTTCTTCAACAACCTGCGAAACACAAGGTAACAGATACGAAAGAAAAGGTGCATGGCACATACACAATATCCATTCATTACATGCGCTCTACCAGTCATTTAGGAAATCAATAGGGTAATAAATACAGACATGTCAACATGATCGGCTATAGGAACATGAAAGTGTATTGCTACAAGATATCCCCCAATAAAAAGGTTTCAAGAGAGTTAAACAATCATAACCAACAGAAGTAAAGCTATTAAAAGTACACCATGATATCCAGATGATGAGCATATTTTGGGCTCATCACTGACTACCAACAGTTTTCCTTCATCTTCCTCTAATTGGTTGAACACATACCACATAGGATCCTTAGATGGCTAGAAGTCATTCAAACAGAATCATATGTTGGTGAGACACTAGCCGTGTCTCCCCAATGCTACAAAGCTCCACAACAGCTATCGACATAACTTACAACTATCGACAAGAGGTCATAGCGAGCCTCAGAGTTATACCAATATCTAAGACCATCGACCAGACTATCACTATCGGCAAGATCGGCGAGACCTTTCACCGAAGTCCACAATAAACTCATCGGCAAGACTATCACTTTCGCCATGAGTCATATATAGCCCTCAAGTCTTACCGATGTCAAAATACCTATCGGTGAGACCAACAGTCATCTGCAAGAGTCTCAGCAAACATCCATGTCACGTCAAAGTGTCCTTCTATCGGTGAGGCTTCAGCAGTTGACAAAACATCATACCGAAGGTCACACCTCTCCCCGATGCTAGTTGTCACCAGGATTCTCCCTGATGACAACCTTGTGAACAACTATCAGTGAGAGTCATCCCTGAGCAGAGAGAGATAGAAAACTCTCAGCGATCGAAATGTCATGGCAACCTAAGCATTTCAAATGAATAGAACACAACTACTAGTCAGCAAGACTTTAGAGGGTCTCACCGACTTTATTCCTTCAGGAGCTTCATGCCAACAAGATTGAGGCACTCTTTCCAATAGAATTCCCTAAGAAATAGCATCAGATTTTCTTGACATGCTTTAATCCTACAAAACAATGCCTTCATTAGTCCTCTAAAGCATAGAAAATACATCATTCTTCATCTTGTCTTTCATATATCCTTAGCAAAAAGAAACCCAACTCTGGTAGAGGTGGAACCAAATCCAAACCAAAAACACACTTCCCTTTAATACCAGCGAGGGCAGAGCCAAGATGAAATTAGAAATGGGACCAAAGTTAGAACGGGAACCGAGCACGGAAATAACCATCATTTCCAAGTCCAGCCCACATTCTGGCTCCTTTTCCACAAAAGAGACCAAATGAAAGGAACAAAGATGGAAAAAAATGTAGGTGGGATCAGAGCAAAAAAAGATCCTGGGTGAACCACATTGGGGGTGGGAACGAAACCAAATCTGACATTGAAACTTTTCCAAGTTTCAGGCTCGGATTCCATCTTGAAAACATACAAAGAGATGACAAAAAGGATGAAAAATAAAAAAGGGAAGGGAAGAAAAACATTCCACAACCAAATGATTGGAATGAAAAAAGAAAGCAAACAAGCAAGCTCGGCAGAATCAAGACCGAAACGGAACCAGAACCTCGAACTTAGAAAAGTTCCAGAGTTCAGTTTCGTTCTGCAGCTTGCCTCCACCAAAATAAAAGGAACAAATGCAAAGAGAACTAGCAGAACCAGGACTGGATTGGAACTAGAATCTAGAACTTAGAAAATTTTAAAAGTTTGGTTGTGGTCCCAGTTTTGTGTCTGCTAGAACAAAAAAAGGAAAGGCCCAAGGCAGAAAGAAAAACTTCTAAGGCACAGAACACAAAACCAAAGGAAAATGACCAACAAACAAGAGAAAAGGACCAACCCAAATGTTAGTTGAAAATAACCAATGAAAAAGAAACAAAAAGAAAAGGCGAAGTCAGAGTGGGGATGGAAACCAAACCAGAAACCTTGAAAGAGTTCAATGTTCACATTTAGCTCCAGACCCGGCTCCGATAGAACAAAAGACAGACTTAGGAGGAAAACAAAAGGACTTGTAAGACCCAACAAAACAACCAAAGGCAATAAAACAAAAGAAAAGGGGGACCCATTTTGTTCCAAAATAAAATAAAATGGGGTGGTTATGCAAGGCATAACAAATGGCGAGTTGGCTGGGAAAATGGTTTACCCATTTTCAAGAAACCGAAGGATTCAGCTACCTAGAACTCCTGGCTTATGGACATCACAACTCTAGTTGGGTCAGTTTTAACAACCAATGCTGAGCTAGAATCTCAAATGTAAATCAACACTGGCTACCCCTGAATCTATGTGTGTGGTTGATGGTGCATCACCCTTTTTATAAAGTTTTCCTCATCTTTGGAACAATAATGTGCAAGATTTGAACTACATGAGTTGATTCCCTTTAGCTTTTGTAATGATATCCTAGGCATTGCTCTGCTACCAGTTAGGTATCCATAGCCCTGACGAAGATACCTCTACTTTTCTCACAGTATTGCTCTACTGCCAGTCAGGCATCCATAGTCCCGATAGAGATATTGGAATCACCCATTCATATTGAGTCTTCTTTTCTTAGATAGTTCTCTCTTCTTTTTTTCTCTTGGAGCACAGATATTTCATTCAATTCTTTCTCAATATGTCAGACATCCAACATCTGTTATGGGTTGAAAACTACCATGGACCTCATAACAGCATCTGGGGAATTATATTTTTCACTCAAATCTTACAACACCATTGCCCTAGGATAAATATACCATTACAAAAGGAGATGTTTTATTGATTTGTGATAGATTTAGCCATAGTTAATGAAGATTGTTTACTTTGTACCTTTTTTTAAGACTTTCCACAAATCTTATTGATAATGGGCATAAAACAATGAATTTAAGACAAAATCATTCAATCAAAAAACTTGAAAATATCTAAACCAACTTCTCTCCTAATAACCAAAGTATTCTTTGAATAACAACCCTAATGTTTTAAGATGGAAAGAAAAGAGAAACCCCAAAGAAGAAAACAAAACATACACAAAACAACAAAGGAAATGAAAAAGGAAAAAAAAGAAACAACAAAAAAACAAAGAATAGAAGCAAAGAACCAGTAATTACACAAAATACATATATATACAATAAATTCAGAAACTCAAACCTTTACGAGCCAAAGTAATGCTTGAGAAACTGCCCATTGACTGGCAATGGAATAGGTTCTCCTGTCAAGGTGCTCAAACAAAACGTGTTCTCACATAAGATCTCAACTATTTGATACAGACCTAGCCAGAGTCTATCAAATTTCTGGTGATCGCCCCTTTTCTCCTTAGCCTTGTCCCACAGCAACACCAGATCTAAGATTCCGAATGCCTTAATTTTGGCTCTTTTGTCAAACCAATGTTTGACAACAACCTGGTGTCTAAAGAATTGTTGCAAAGCGGCATCTCTCTACTCTTCTAATCTCAGCAAGCCAGCTAACCTTACTTCAATCCTATCATCACCAGAGTAAAATTACTACATAAATTTAATGACAAGTATTTGCAAATGAATAGGGAACATGGGCTCTTGGCCATATACTAGCTTAAATGGTGAAGTCTTTAAAGTAGCCTTGATCCTAGTCCTATCTTCCCACAAAAAAAATCTTAACTGGGTATGCTAGTCCCTAGGATTACTTTCAAGTAACTTCTTTATTACTTCTAATAGATTCTTGTTAGTGGATTCCATTATACCATTTCCCTGAGGATAGTAATTAGAGGAATACTTCAAGATAATTTTATGTTTGTAATCCCATTATATAAATTCAACAAATGAAAAGGCAGGGCCATTGTCACATACCAGGGCGAATGGCACTCCAAACCTGGTAACAATATTTTTAGTGAGAAATTCGATAACCACCTCAGTGGTGTTGTTCTTGCATGGTTGTGCCTCAATCCAACGGGTGCAATAGTATGTAGCAGTTAGGATGAACTTTTGTTCTGCAAAAGAATTAGGATTAATAACCCCAACAAAATCCAGTTCCCATTGGGAAAATGGTCTTACCTCATATACTGGTTGTAGAGGCATTGTTGAATTACACTCCTTTGATGCAGAAGTCTACAATGTATAACATGTCTAGATGTGTTGATATACATCTCTAAACACATGGGGCCAATAATATCCTGACCTGAGGATTTGATGGGCCAAAGAATTTTTTGATCCATGTCTTGTGCCATGCCTACCATGAAATTCAACCATGGCATGTTTGGCTTCTTGTTGATCAAGGCATCATAGGTAAACCCCCTCATAATTTCTTTTGTATAGAGCCCCTCCTTTGAGCATGTAATGAGCACTCTTCATCCTCAGTTCCCTTCTTTGGGTATCATTCATCCCATTTGGGCATCTGTTATTGAGAAGGAAGAAGATCAAGTCAGTATACCATGGGTCTTTGGTAAATGAGTGCACGGTATATTGCTGATAGGTGATATTCTTGTTAATATCTGCCATGGCCTTTGATAAACCTTGTCCTCAGACAAGTTTCATTAGATGGATATCTAAATCATACTATTGTAGGATAACCATCCATTTTCCTCTCCTTTCCCCTAATTCGTTTTGCATAAGGAGAGACTTAATCACTAGATCAGGCACTATAACAATAACTTGGATTCTCAAAATGTAATTCCTACAGTTTTTTACTACTCGTACCAATGCAAAGGCCTATTTTTCCAAGGGTGGGTACCTGACTTCTGCATTCTTGAATGGTGAGATCATGAAGGCAATTGGCCTTTCATCTCCTTCACCTCTGCGTTGTGTTAGGATTGATGCACATGAATGATCAGATGCAAATGAATAAATATAAAAGGGCTTTAAGTAATCTAGGCTAGTTAATACTAGTGCCTCAGATATTGATTCCTTAATCTATGAAAATGTAGATCTAGCCTCATTGCTCCATTCAATTTTAGCATCCTTCTTCATCATCTCATTGAGGGGTTTGACGATTTCTGCAAACCCAATTATGAACTTACGAAATTAATCCTCCCAAAGAAGGACCTCATCTCCTTTTTACTACCTGGCATTGTCAGTTTCAAAATAGCCTCAACTTTTTTGAGATCTATGGATATTCCCTTTTTTGATATCACATACCCTAGAAGTTTCCCTTCAGGAACTCCAAAGACACACTTCTTGGGATTTAGAGATACTCCATAGCTGATACATCTCTTAAGGACCTTTGCTAAATTAGCAGGATGATCCTTTCTTTTCTTGGAAAATATTGTCAAGTCATCTACATATATAATGATACACTTACCTATCAAATCCTTAAAAGCCACATCCATTGCACGCTAAAAGGTAGCTCCAGCATTAATGAGGCCAAATGGCATGCGTCGATAGGCAAATGTCCCCCATTTTGTAGTGAAGGCAGTTTTCATCCTATCCTCATGACTAGCAAGCACTTGGTTATATCCAGAATAGCCATCTAAAAATGACATCATCTAGGATCCATTAACAGTTTATAACACCTCATCAAAAGAAGGAAGTGGATAGTTATCCTTCTCTGAGGCTTTGTTCAGATTCTGAAAATCAACACACAACCTGATCTCCCCACTTTTCTTACATATTGGAACTAGATTGGCAGCCCACATGGAGTGCCTTACTAGGAAGATGATTCTTGCTGATAAATTTTTTTGCACTTCCTTCTATATCAATGGTTCAATCAAAGCATTGACCGGGCGCTGCTTTTGACGAAAGGGCTTGGCTTTTGGTTTCAGCGATATTGTGTGTGTGATCACAAAGGTGTCAAAAGTCTTCAAATCCTCATAATTCCAGGCAATTGCTGCAATATCTTCTTTTAGCACCTTGATTATTTCATGTTTGATCTCCTCAGGGCAAGTCTTGCCTATAAGGACATTTCTTTTGGGGCCTGAATCCACCAAATTAATCAATTCATACTTCCCTCCTTCACTTTGCGTTGGCACTCTCTCCCGAGCCCGAGGATCAGAATCAAATATCCTTTCTAAGGCTACCATCCCCTTGGGGATGTTGTTACTCTTTAAGTTCATTACTCCTTATGTATCACAATCTTCAGGGTCCCATTCTCCCTGATCTCCATCTGATTCATCTATGATCTACCCATCAAAGACATCTGAACTTGCCAAGAAGGCAAGTATGTGTTGGTCATCCTTAAAGACTTGAAAATTCTAAACATTATTAGGGACTACTGGGATTGAAACTATCTCAGCTGAAAATATTTTCAGTTTGGAGTCCTGCATAGACTCCAAAGTACTAGCAGTAACTGCCAAAGCATCTACAATCTAATTTTTCTCCCTAGGAATCAAAGTAATTATGAAAGCATCAAATTCCTCGATTAGATTCCAAACCCTATTTTTGTAAGCAACCAATCTTTTATTATGGCAAGTATATTGGCTGTGAACCTGTTTGATAATGACTTCAGAGTCCCCTATCACCATAAGAGATGCGACCTTCTTCTGATGGGCAAACATTAAGCCCCTAGCTAGTGCTTCGTACTTTGCCACGTTGTTTGTGCAACCAACCTGTAGCCTATAGGAAGCAAAGTAAGTCTTCCCCTTTGGATTGGTTAATTCCACCCTTACTCCACTTCCTGATTTGGACTTAGAGCCATCAAATTTTAGAATCCATAATTGATCTAGGGCTAGGATATCTTTCTTTTCCTAGCCTACAGTCTTTTTCTTGGCAGAAGTATATGGCAACTCAGAATGGTGTTGATCATCATTACTTGAAAGTAACTAGGGGCACAGTTCATCAGAATATTTTCCTAAATTGAAAATTTGTTCAGGAAGTGATTGCTGAACTTCCCCTTGAGCTAGGTCATGATTTAGTACCTTTCTCACCAATGCCCTGGGCATTGGAAGTGTTTCCGGGGTAGGTTTATTTGGCAAAGACTGAGATTCCCCAGTCTCTAGTGGTAATTCAGAATATAGAACCTGAGTGCTCTCAAGTTGAGAAGATGATTCCCTCTTAGCAGAGTTGGCTCTCGTAAGAATGGTTGTATCCTTTGCTTGAAATGGAAATTCTTTAGTAGGGGTCTGGGGTTGACATTCACCAATTTCTTCTACCGAGGAGACATGTTCTAAGATATCTACACAGGGTTGAAAAGTTAACTCAGAATGATTCTAGTAATTCACCCTACACTAGTTAGGAAGTAGGAGAATCTACATATTGATCTCCTCTCCTAGTACCAGCCTATCTTGTTGTAATTTCCTTGTTAGGACTTGCTAATTAACAGTAATCATTGGGTCATTTTGCTCTAGAAGGATTGAGTCATCATAATGAAGTACTGAAAAAGTCATGATCTCCTCTTGCTTGTAAACTCCTATCTCAGTTTCAAAATAGGCTACTTCATTAGGGGAGTCATACTCAGTAATCATGTGTTTGAGCCTAAGCTCACTTTCAATTCTAATCTGGCTTGCTATCCCTTTCTAGGGCAGCCACATGTGTGAGAAATCCAAAGACAAATATCCACCTATGCTTTTCATCAAGTCTCTGCTTAAGAGCATCCCATAGGTTTATGGGATATATGCGACTTGGATATCCACATAAGTTTGGATCCTTAGATCAGATCCAGTCTATACATGGATATTTTTAAGCTCTCCTACCACATTAACTTCTATTTTATCTAGCTAGATAACCTTTTTATTTGTCTAGAGTGGGCTCAGACCTAACTTCCTACAAAAAGAAAAAGGCATGACATTCTCCGATGCCCCAAAATCCAGCAGACAGTTATGTAAATTCTTTCCAAAAAATTTCAGACTTAGCAAGAAAGGTGGAGTACCAGTCTTACCTTTATAGAGCATTGCATTCATCTCATTAGCAGGAGTCATCTTTTCTCTTCCTTTCGACCTATTTTCTTCCCCCAAGGCTTTCAACAAGATTTCCTTTTGAGCTGAGTACCATTTCAAAATATCAAAGAAAGAAATTGAAGTCTTTTGCCTTTGCATCTCTAATGAAATCAAATTTTGAATCATTCCTAACCTAATATTTAGGAATTGAAGATGAATTACCTTTGTTCTGAGAATTTGATGGTCCCTTTGGTGGTGGTGGATTATTATCCGCATTCTGATTTGGCAGGACCATATTATTAGGTGGGGCAGAGGTCGTGAATGGCCCTCTATTATGATTTCTAAGGAAATAGCCTCCCTTGGTTTGGAAGGCTTGGGCATTGTACACATCTTCTACTACTTCATTGTCTTCCTGGTTGGGAAATGGAAGTTGCTCCTCAAATATTTCATATGCCATGCCAGTATCCATTGATCCACTAGATTTGTTGGATGCACCCTAGAATGGAGCATTAGCTTGGGCTATCTTAACCACCTTTTCCATTTCTGGGAAATTTACCTCAGAATGGACTATCATATCATGTAGTCTACACCAATTAGTCATAAGATGGAGGTCTGCCATATTGGTAGTGTGTGGTTTCTTTTCTCCAACTTGATAATTGTGAGAAACTCCTCCGTTAGTGGGTCCAGTATTACATGGCCTATTGTTGTTAGGCCTCTAATTGTATCCTCTATTATGATTTTGATAGTTTTGATTAGAGGATTTTTGGTTCTGGAAATTCCTATTGGAATTTTGGTTGGCATTATAATTATGATTGAGATTTTGGTTTGGATAACCACCCTTATTAGAATATCCTCCCTGACTCTGAAAACCTTGGTTCTGGTTGTGAGGGGGATTATGTCTAAGTTGAGCCATCTCATTAGACATCTAAGACAGTGTATTTTTGAGAGTCTCTGTCTCGTTGGTCAGTTGGAGAGTCTTTTCATTTTCTACATTCTTCACAACAAAAGATTGATTAACTGAACTTGATCCTCCAGCTTGATTTTGGTAATTTTGATTTTGCTAGGAGGAATCTTGGGGACCATTGTTGAAAAATGGTAAGGGAGTTGAAGCTTGGAATTGAGATATGGGTCCGTATTGCGAATAGGACATCCCTGGGACCATATTGAATAGAGGGGGTGGATTGGACATTGGGTATCCTAAAGGAGGGAGAACTCCTAGACTCCTGAATTGCAGACTAATCTGTTGTTGCAACTAAATGGTGAGATGATATACCTTGGCCAAAGAATCAGTTTTGTTAGCATTATAGGTCCTTTTCAAGAACAAGCCAATGAAAGGGTCCATAACCCTTAAGTATGCCAACATGGAAATGTTCTCAACCACCAAGTGAGGATCCTACAACCTTCGGTACATTCTCTGGAACCTGGTGTTGAATAGAGGGAGCAACTCATGATATTCTTTTCTTATGGTGACAGACTGGTGGTAAAGGATAGCAGGGTCTACATAAACCCTAAACTGAGTGATAAAAGCATTATTTAAATTCATCCAACCTAGAACTGACCCTTGGGGGAAGTTCAAGTACCAATTGTATGCCATATCTCCCAACAAATAGGGGAATAGTCTGCACACAACATCCTAATGAGCCACCTGAGCATGGAAACAAGCATCCTTAAATACTTGTATGTGCTCCTCAGCACTTCTTGACTCCCCATGCATGTACTTGGGATAGAACCTCTCTGGATTCTTTGGGAGATCATATATACCTCCAAGGATAGTCCCTAATGGTGAAAGGTTATTAATAAAGTAAGCCATAGGTGTTGGCGGTGATACAGGTTGAGCAGGTTATTGGATGGGCTGAACTAGCTGTAATGGCACTTCAGATGGATTTGGTGGGTTTGATTGACAGGTATCCACCAGGGTATTGGTGAAAATCCTAGTAGAGTTAGTGGAGCTGACAAGGGTGGTATAATGGTTACCCTAGTCTTGTGAATCTTGTGTCTTGTTGGGGCCTTTAGTTCTATTAAAGGCGGTGGGTTGCCAGTTGATCAAAGAACTCTATGGGACCTCTCTGGTGAGAAAAACCCAATATTATCCAGTTTTCTCTTTTAGGCCCTCCCTCTTGCACCAAATCTGTTGATGGTCAAAACAACATAACAACATTAAACATAATATTACTATTCTATTTCTCCTAAAAGAGAAAGATAACACATGGATATCTAACTCCCAAGGTCCTGGTAATCAGTTCTCGACTATGCTGATTTCACTCAATGGTTGATGTAACTATAATGTTCAAGTGGCATGCTGGTGTTGAGCTGTTAGATTGTTATAAGATCAAACATATATTTAAACCTACTTTAACCAGTGGTTTTAAAGAAATGGAAAAAGATAGATCAAATATTTTAAACTGAAGAGAATGTTGATTTATCCAACTTAATCAGACTTGTTGCCTTCCAAGGAATTCCTAAGCTAAAACTGTAGAATAAAATCAACTTGTAATTAATACATAGTTTCATTCATGTACAGTGCAAACTAAAACAATAGATTTCAAATCCTCATTTAAACAAAACATCAGATAAAATTTCATTCCTTGAAAGCTTTCCAAATCAAATAATTAATCCAAGATAAATACCATTCTAGGCACAATATGAAGTAGATTTAAATCTGGCTGCTTCTACTATTGGTGAAATAGATAAACAACACTTACAAATTTGGAAAGATTACCAGTGTACAAAAAACCCATGTCTTCAAATTATCTCCATCTACACTAAGAAAATTTGGAAGATACATTTTTTCTTCTATCTATTGAACTAAAATCGTCTAACTTCTTGCAAAACCCTAGCTTGCCAATTCTTAAAAATATTTTATCTATGTCTCTTCTATATTTAAAAAATCCCTCTCTTTATGTCTGTGTATCTATATACAAAGAGGAAAAAGTGCCATATATACCAAATGTGCCAAAAAATATGTCGGCCCCTTATTTTAGGGTTTACCAAAATGAGTCGGTTACAAAAGGGTAGGCCCTAGAAGAGTTTTGGAATAAAGTCAATGATGCATTAAATGTGCATACCCTGATCAGGTCAGAAAAAGATCTCCCTCAAGCATGGCCTTCAGATCTTTTGCAACCATCGCATTAACTCGCAGCCCTCGTGTCCGACTTCGAGACTTCTTTGCAGAGCTGTTTTGAATGTTCTGAAGCACTGTCATTAATGCCAATCTACCTTTTTCCAGTAGACACCCAACTGTCATTGAGACTCACGGCTTCTTCCCTTCTGCTTTCCTCTCATTCTCGATCTTATTGCAAGTTGACTCCCTTAAGAAGCAGCATCCGACTTGTCTAGATTTTTTTACAAACGAACACCACTATTCACCGAACTTATCATCACCTCTGATCATAGAGTAGATCCATATCGCTCATAGTCTATTGATCTTCCTCATAGGAATGGTCACAATAGACTGACTGCCAATGGTTTGCCTTCAGCTTCCTCTAATTGGTTGAACACATACCACATAGGATCCTTACATGGCCAGAAGTTATTCAAATAGAATTGCATGTTGGTGAGACACTAGTTGTGTCTCCCCAATGCTACAAGGCTCCACAGTAGCTATTGGCATAACTTACAACTGTCGGCAAGAGGTCATAGCGAGCCTCAGAGTTATACTGATATCTAAGACCATTGGCTAGACTATCGCTATTGGAAAGATCGGCAAGGCCTTTCACCAAAGTCCACAATAAACTCATTAGCAAGACTATCACTTTTTCCATGAGTCATATATAGCCCTCAAGTCTTACCAATGTCAAAATACCTATCGACGAGACCAACAGTCATCGGCAAGAGTCTCAATGAACCTCCATGTCATGTTGAATTGTGCTTCCGTCGGTGAGGCTTCAACAATCGGCAAGACATCATACCAAAGGTCACACCTCTCCCTGACGCTAGCTGTTGCTAGGAGTCTCCCCGATGACAACCTTGTGAACAACTGTCGGTGAGAGTCCTCCCTGAGCAAAGAGAGATAGAAAACTCTCAATGACTGAAATGTCCTAGCAACCTAAGAATTTCCAATGAATAGAACACAACTGCTAGTCAGCAAGACTTCAGAGGGTATCACTGACTTTATTCCTTCAGGAGCTTCATGCCAGCAAGATTTAGGCACGCTTTCCAATAGAATTCCTTGATAAATTACATCAGATGTTCTTGACATGCTTTAATCCTACAAAACAATGCCTTCATTAGTCCTCTAAAGCATAGAAAATACATCATTCTTCATCCTATCTTTCATATATCCTTAGCAAAAATAAACCCAACTCTGGCGGAGGCGGAACCAAATCTGAACTAGAAACACACTTCCCTTTAATACTGGTGGGGGCGGAGACAAGATGAAACTAGAACTGGGACCAGAGTCGGAATGGTAACCGAGCATGGAAATAACCATAATTTCCATGTCCAACCCACATTCTAGCTCCACGTCCACAAAAGAGACCAAACAAAAGGAAAAAGATGGAAACAAATGCAGGTGGGATCAGAGAAAAAACCAATCCCGAACGAACCAAAATGAGGGTGGGAATGGAACCAAATCCAACACTGAAACTTTTCCAAGTTTCAGGCTCAGATTCCATCCCGATCTCGCCTCCAACAACATACAAATAGACAACAAAAAAGGACAAAAAAGAAAAAAGGGAAGGGAAGAAAAACATCTTGTGACCAAATGATTAGAATCAAAAAAGAAAACAAATGAGCAAGCTTGGCAGAACCGGGACCAGAATAGAACCAGAACTTGGAACTTAGAAAATTTCTAGAGTTTAGTTTCGTTCTGCATCCTACGTCCACAAAAACAAAAGGAACAAACAAAAAGGGAACTAGCAGAACCGGGACCAGATCATAACCAAAACCTAGAACTTAGAAAAGTTCCAGAGTTCGGTTTCAGTCCTAGTTCCAAATCCTCTAGAACAACAAAAGGAAAGGCCCAAGGTAGAAAGAAAAACTCCTAAGGCATAGAATGCAAAACCAAAGTAAAATGACCAACAAATAGGAGAAAATGGCCAACCCAAATGTTAGTCAAAAATAACTAATGAAGAAGAAACAAAAAGAAAAGGCGGAGTCAGAGTCGGGATGGAAACTGAACTAGAAACCTTGAAAGAGTTCAATGTTCAAATTTAGCTCCGGACCCGGCTCCGACAGAACAAAATACAAACTTAGGAGGAAAACAAAAGGACTCCTAAGACCCAACCAAACAACCAAAGGCGATGAAAAGAAAAGAAAAGGGGGACCCATTTTGTTCCAAAATAAAATAAAATGGGGTGGTTATGCAAGGTATAACATCACCTAGGGCGTCTTTGTCTCCCAAAGATCTTGGGACCCTCTTTTCAAATGCACCTTAAATGGGCCCCTTTTTGGAGTTTGTGCCCCAAGTTTTAAGCCTCGGGACTAAGACACCACCTAGGGCATCTTAGTCCCTCTCAAGTTATTTTCAGGATTTAATTTCAAATATTGGTGGCATTTAGCCTCCTTTAATTAATGAATTCATATGTTGGCTTGTTGTGGTGTAATTTGGAGATATTAAGCATGGATAAGTATAAATACAAGGTTCTTTCACTCATTTCTCATCTAGCAAGTTGAATGAGCATTCGTAAGGAAAGTTTATGAGATCAAGAGAATTCAAGAGAAATCCTATGAGAATTTCGAGCTATCATCAAGATTTAAGCATCATGTCAAAGATATTCTTTCATAATGTGTGTTTTTGAGCTAACATTTGTGATGTAGGGTTTTGATTCAAGCAAGAAATTCAAGTCAAGATATATCAAGCATTCAAGCATTTCAAGATCTACATTCAAGCTAGCCACTTCACACAAGTTTGTAGATTTCATAACAAGGGTTTGGTGAGTTGCAACATAGCACTTTGTTCATTCATCATTTCCCTCCATAATTTTATTTCATTTCAATGTTTAATTACCAACAAGGGGTTTTACCAAGGAAAACCCCCATTTACTAACAATCAACAATTTTTCCTCTCTTGCATGTTTGTGTTTGTAGATTTAGGTTGAAGACTTAAAGATCATTTGAAGTGCAAAATTGTAAAGTTGCAAAGTATCATTGCAAATTTTTCATCTTCACAGAAACTCACCTACAACCCAGATTTGGAAGTTTTAGGACCTAATATTTGAGAAGAAGTGTAGACATTGAGCCTCAGGATCACATTCAAAGATTTCAAAAATTCAAAATAGGACTAAGTTGGCTTTAAGGGTGTCTTAGTCCTCCCGAGGGTATTTTTCAAAGATTCTTTTAGATTTTGTTCTAACATCTGAAGATTCCACATCTGCTTCAAAAAATAGCAATTGGACTAAGACAACAATAAGGGAATCGTAGTCCTCCCTAGCATATTTTGACAACATTTTTGCATTTCTAAAATCCTCATCACATTTCTAGACTTCCCAAGTACACACATCCTAACCTTTTGGTTGCTTAATTTTGTCATTTTCACTCATTATTTGGCTTGCATTACTAGGTTTTGTGAGTTGAATGTTAAGTTGTATTTTCCAAGATTTTTCTTGGTGGTGAACCCCTCGAAGCCTAAAAAACCCCCCTAGGTATCCCTTGATGAGAAGTGACTCACCTTTGTGTTGATATTCAATCCAAGTTTGGGATCCTAGGGAATTCTTGAATGATAATGGGAGAAAAGTGGTGTTCTATGACCTAGGCCATAAAGCACCCATTTTCCCATTGTTCATTGTTCATTGTTCATTTGGAAACATATGACTTGGAATAGAGATTTTCAAATAAGCTCTCATTTCCTCTTTATTGTTAGCATTTATCATTTTCTACTTTATGTAATTGCTCACAGCATGGTGTTTAGCAATTTCTTTAAAGTTGGGGCATACATTGGCATTATCTCGGTATTATTTTTGCATTTTTCCAAGTTCCTTGATGTGATTTTCTTACTTCATGAATTATGTTTTTCTCTTTGTAGTGACATTGGGAGTAATTTCCTTCAATATCTTGATCTATCTTAGCATATTATATTCCTCTTAGTAGTGATGCAACACACTGCATTCCCTAAGTTGTGAATATTTTATTCTTTGATCGGTCCTCTCTTGGAGACATTAGGAACAACGTCCCCTAATATTAAGACCTCACACGAACTAAGCATAATCCTTTCAAACATCCCTCTTTCTTGTTGTGTTGAATTTTTGTACCTTATTAAAGTCATGGAGGTATGGCTTTGATATGGTCCCCTGGGGCTTGCCTAGTGAACAACTAGCTTCACTAGCCCTTGTGAGCATGCATTTTTGTACCTTATTAAAGTCATGGAGGTATGGATTTGATATGGTTCCTTGGGGCTCACCTAGTGAAAAAATAGCTTCACTAACCCTTATGAGCATGCATTTTCTTTTTGTCCTTATCATAGTCATGGGGGTATGACTTTGATATGGATTTGTTGGGGCTCACCTAGAGTGAACAACTAGCTTCAGTAGCCCTTGTGAGCATGTGATTTTTTTTCATAGTGGACAACACGTTACACTTGTAAACCATTTTTGGAAAAACATCCTAGACCCAGTCCACAGTGCGTTGGACAACCAATCGAAGCTTGATCCATTACATTTTTCTTTTTTCCTTTTTCCTTTTTCTATCTTTCATGATGTATGCTTGCAGTTCAGTTATAGATTCATATATCATATGCAAGTGTGTTCCTTTGTGCCTATGTTGGTCTATTATAGGATCTTGATCCTGGGGGCTTGGCCACCCTCTTGATTATTTTCATCCTATCTTACTAGCATTCGTACATTTGAATCCCTCTTGATTGTGTGGTTGGCTACTTTAGTGTGAGTCTTAAGCAAGTTCATCCTCTCACTAAAGTGGGAGCTAAATATAGTGTAGAAAAATGCATACCCTTGCATTTTCACACTTTTTGGGGCCCTCCTTGATTTATTTATCCTTATTCATGTCTTAATTGGTCATATTTTGCATCCACAAGCCTAATAAATTATATCTTTTCATGGCTAAGATTAAGATCAAATGATAAATGATAATTTATTGATTTTGGCTATGTGTCCCTGATTTTTGGACTGGGACTAAGATGCCACCTAGGGTGTCTTTTTCCTCCAAAGGTTTTGGGACCTTCTTTTCAAATGCACCTTAAATGGGCCCCTTTTTTGGAGTCAGTGCCCCAAGTTTCAAGCCTCGGGAACTAAGATGCCACCTAGGGCATCTTAGTCCCCCTCAAGTTATTTTTAGGATTTAATTTCAAAATCTTGGCAATATTTAGCCTCCTTTAATTAATCAATTCCTATGTCGGCTTGTTGTGGTGTAATTTTGGGATATTAAGCATGGATAAGTATAAATACAAGGTTCTTTCACTCATTTCTCGTCTAGCAAGTTGAATGAGTATTCCTAAGGAAAGTTTATGAGATCAAGAGCATTCAAGAGAAATTCATCAAGCATTTGGAACCATCATCAAGATCCAAGCATAATGTCAAATATATTCTTGCATCATGTTTTTTTTTGAGCTAACATTTGTGATGTAGGGTTTTGATTCAAGCAAGCAATTCAAGTCAAGATCTATTAAGCATTCAAGCATTTCAAGATCTACATTCAAGCTAGCCACTTGACACAAGTTTGTAGATTTCATAACAAGTATTTGGTGAGTTGCAACATATCACTTTGTTCATTCATCATTTCCCTCAATAATTTCATTTCATTCCAAGGTTTAATTACCAACAAGGGGTTTGACCAAGGAAAACCCCCATTTATTAATAGTCAACAAGTTTTTCCTCTCTTGCATGTTTTTGTTTGTAAATTTAGGTTGAAGACTTGAAGATCATTTGAATTGCAAAGTTGTAAAGTTACAAACTTGCATTGTAAAGTTGTCATCTTCACAAAAACTCACCTATAGGCTAGATCTGGAAGTTTAAGGACCTGATATTTGAGAAGGAAGTGCATACATTGAGCCTTAGGATCACATTCAAAGATTTTAGAAATTCAAGATGGGACTAAGTCAGTAGTAAGGGTGTCTTAGTCCTCCCAAGGGTATTTTCTTGAGATTCTTTCAAATTTTGTTCCAACATCCAAAGATTCTACATCTTCCTCAAAAAATAACAATGGGACTAAGACAATAGTAAGGGAATCTTAGTCCTCCCTAGCATATTTTGACAACATTTTTACATTCCTAGAATCCTCATCACATTTCCAAACTTCCCATGTAAACACATCCTAACTTGTTGTTGCTTAATTTTTTAATTTACACTCATCATTTGGCTCAACCATTACTAGGTTTTGTGAGTTGAATGTTAAGTTATCTTTTCCAAGCTTTTGCTTGGTGGAAAACCCCTCGAAGCCTAAGGAACCCCCTTAGGTCTCCCTTATTGAGAAGTGACTCACCTTTGTGTTGATAGTCAATCCAAATTTGGGATCCTAGGGAATTCTTGAATGATAATGGGAGATAAGTGGTGTTTTATGACCTAGGCCATAAAGCACCCATTTTGGACCATTGTTCAATATCATGTAGACTGATTATCAACGAATCCCATATTATAGAATGTATAGTTTGGAGTATTAATTATCTCGAGCGTGAGCACTTCTTTCAATATAGTATCAATTATCTTGGTGAACCTTAATGTATGTTGCAAGTCAAGAGTTTTGGGGTTGTGTAGTTTTGGTAATAGTTGAAAGCCTAAAATTGAAGTAGGTTTGTAGTGTTTGTTGTTTTCAAAATTTTGGTATTTCTACCTTTCTTGTTGAATTCTTCATTGTATATTTGATCACATTTTTGTGTGTGTGGTCTCATCAAACCAATCCTAAGGCTAGCATCGTTGTAAATACCAGTAACTAGTAGGTCTAAGGTACAAGTATGGAGATATCATTTCAAGTTCGGGTATAGGTGTAAATGAATGGGGGTATGGTTATTTTACATTTAAGTATTCTCTTAAGAAGATGTGAGTATGGGGACAGGGATCTCATCCCTTATATTGGACTTTCCTAATGCCCATGAAACTTGGAACATACAATCTTTTGATATAGATAACCATTTTTATAGGTATAATAATATATGTGTGAAAATGATGAACAAATAAAAGAGGTTAAATTTAATGATGATAATTCTTTTGGTAGTTTACTTGGAAGATGTAAATTAGTTGAGGGTTGTATTTGTTGTTTGAGGAGTGTATATTTTATTAACAAGGGAAATAGAATAGAATTGTCTAAAGTTCTTATAAACAAATTGGGTTGAACTAAAACCTTGGGTCTACAATTTCTTTGTGAAATGGAGGGCCAATAAATATATATTTGACAATAGAATACTATTGTCCATGAGCCATGAATTGAGCATAAATTTTGTTTTAACACAATACTTACTTAGAAACAAATGAATAGTGAAGGTACTTCTACATGACTGTTGTAGTAGTATACAACAGCCATGGGGAAGTACTACAATAGTCTTTTGTTGTTCATTTACAAACCTATGGCCCATAGGCTATACATAACCATCTATATTTTGAGTGGTATAAAACATATGTTCTAAGATTCTATGCTATGGTTGAGTAAACATTTTTTCAGCAGTTGTTTCTCTTGCCAAGATTGAATTTTATAGCTAAATCGACTTAAGACCAAAGGTAAAAGTCATACAATTCATACTGGTAAATTTTAGATATAGGTTCTATGGTATAATGGCTCTAACTTCATATTTTAAGTTCATATACTCATTGCAAAGGACCTTGCTGAATTATCTAAATTTCCTACATTTACTAATCTGTGAGAGTCTACACTTATTACAAGCTCTCACAAGCAAGATGGGATAGCTAAATTTAAATTTGAACAAAAACCTAGTGATTGATTGACTAATAAAAGGGAAGTCATGCTAATTTTAGTTTTTTGGCATAATCCATTGTGTTAGAAGGAATGATTGAAATTGTAACAAAAGGCCTAAGCCCTAATGCTCTACTAAATAACACATAAAGGTGATAGATATTTTAAGAACATGTGTAAAGGTGCTTGTGACTACCAGGTCAATCTTGAGAGTTCAAATTATAAATAAATGCTTTCCAAAATAGTTAATTTTAATAAGAGAAGATTATTGAATTAAATTGAGTTACATTATGGGTATGAGACATATGCTTAGATATCTTGCTTAAGGAAATGGAATAGGTTGCATGTGTTAGTAATTCCATAGCTGCACAAATTTCCCACTTATTGGCCATGGATTGCTAGACTCTTCGTGATGGGTTGGGCTTCCTTTGTGGGGAAGCATGGGGAAGCCTATGGCTTCGTGGCAGGGCAGAGATCGTCTTGATGATCCTCTCTCTCTCTCTCTCTCGTTTGACCACTTCAAGATAAGTAGCAAATGCATCTAGATTTGATAATGCAAATAATATTAAGTTGTTTATTTTGCATCTTATTTACTTAGATGAATAATTTATTCTCACTCGAATACTTGTATTTTCAATTTCTATATGATAACTTAAATTTTTTTTGAAAGGGCATGGTTGTTATAGATAAATGGATTGCCAATGTTATCGGCTTGATTTCAATAGGTGTGTATTAGCAACTATAACTTATTATGATTCAAGTTCTACTACTTATGTTAGTGTATTGCAAATGGATTATGATAATGGTAATAGTTGTAAAATCATTCTATACATTGGAAAAATAAAAGCCAACTGCTTGACTTCTTTAGTGTATTTACATTAACTTCTTATATTTCATAGATCTTCATTTCTAAGGAATAATTAATTGAGTGATTGTTCACTAATATACACTCTTTATTAGTGATTAGTTGGTGGTGGTTACAAGTTTGATCAGTCAAAATGCAAGCTAAATGAAAATTTTAACTACCAATGAAATGGTTTTTTACCCAAAAGTGAATTTTTTCACTCACAAGTAAGAATGCAGTTGTAAATGACTTTTTCCAAGTAGATAAAAGTTTTACATAGGAATGCAAAACAAATCTAGTCCAAATCAACTTTAGTTACAAAAAAGAGGAGGGAAAGTAAAGAAGGAGAAGCATCTTCTAAATGCAAATCAGGTTGCAGATCAAGGGTGCAGAGGTCTGCCATGTGTCACCATGGATTTATTTCTAGGGCTTCTCTACTATTTTCTCACTTCTCTTAAGTGAGAATCTAGTTTCATTGTAAAGGGTTCTAATTTTTTGGAAGGCTCTTAGCTTTAGGTTTTGGCCATGAAAGACATTTTGTACTGGAATTATTGAATGCTAAGGGTAAAGATCCATATACTATAAATCCATATATTTTAATGCTCCTGTAACTTGAATACACGGATATGAATGCATATTGTTATGTAATTGTCTCCATGTCTGGGATGTAACATCTTTTGAATTGAAATAACAAAGTTATTGAGGTTCTTCAAACACATTTGTTGTTTGAGTTATTTTTCTTTTTGCTTTCCATTCAAGGATTGGTGTAAATGCTTACAAGTAGGTAATGAGGGTATTGTATTTTTAGGTGGATTGCTAAGTAGAATTTCATGATAGGCTTAAGTAGACCTTTTATTCATAATGTGATGGAAGTTTGTTGGTCATCAAGATTATGTTATAGTAGTATGATATGATGTATGATATGTGACTTTGTAGCCCAAGGTAGGCAATGGTCTTGCACAGTTGTCTTTCCCCATTCTTAGAAATAATCTTTAAATTCAAGCAACCTTTTAATGCTTTAGTTTTATGTTTATTTTGTATCTCAACTTCATGCATGTAGTGGAATGAGAACAAGTGGCACGTACCATTATTGGAGATAGTCATGCATATCCTTGCTGTATTGTATGAAGTTTATCTTATTTACACTATTTTGCACCATAGGTTAAATATATGCATCCAGTGTCACACAAGATCACCCTCCTAGGTTTTGCAGAGCTTGAAGTGTAGGGGAGAAAAGTGTAAAATCCATCTCTCATTCGTTGGCCACTAATATTGAAGTTCTTAAGTATAAGGATTGGCTATCCTTTAGACAAATTTCAAGGTTTAGCTAGAAAAAACACCAACAAGTTTGATAGCACTTGTATGATAAGCAACAATATACATAGCATAAGTGGTAAAATGACAAGACCCAATTTTTTTTTTGAATTACATTTATAATGGCACTAAAGATTTAGGTCCTTTTTGTGATTGGACCATCATACAAGGGAACTTTATGAAGAAAGAGTAGAATGACTTCTTATTTTTAGGGCAGACTGAAAGATGCTACTGGAAGAAATTGTAGTTGTTGCATTGAGAGAACAAAAACCATTGACAACTCCCAAAGCAATTTCTTTTCTTGATGTGAATATTTTACCCCTACAAACAACTTGTGCTAGTAAAGCTAAAGATGGTGCTAGTATAGGGGACTACTTAGATCCAAATGGTGCAGTGCCAAAATATAATTTTGACATATCATGAATATCTTTAAGTTGAAAAGAACTAATATGTTATGCTTTTAGCATCTACCATCATTATTGCTAGTGTGAATATTTTATACATTCACATCTGTTTCCCTTACTTTAACCATGAGAGATGTGGGTTTCTCATTGAGCATTAGCTCCATCACATTACCATCCACAAATACAACTTTCCCTTACATAATTGAGATGACTTATTTCTAGGACACTCATTCAACCTTTTGATGCTTTTTTTTTTCCTTCTTTCAAAACCTTTTGAAAAATTCCAAACTTACGATAAAAAATATGTTTAACCTACCATAGTTGATTGTCACTCATTAACTTCTACAAGTTTGTGAGATGCCTTCATCTTTTCATAATTTTTCCACACTGTGGACCCTATCCCTTGACTATCACTATCACTTTCTCTCATATTCTTTTACCTTTTCAAAATTCGCCTTGGATGTCCTAATAACAATTTCCAACCTCATGATAGTCTTCACATCTCCTCTCACTATATTGTTATCTTAGGCTTGTCCTTCAACCATTGTGATCAAACTCCAAGGGACAATATCATATATTCAATAGGTTGTCCTAACTTTCTATTCATTACTATTCATTGTGGATAATATTTTGGCATGATTAATATTATTGGTCCTCTTTCTAAGACCATGACCTTTACATGACAATTCAAAACATGGGAAATATATTAAAAAAAAAACAATTTTAAAATTGTAACACCATCTATTAAAAAATGTACTTACTTTATTCTTCAATAAATGTTCATACCTTTTTCAAAGCTCCCATTTTTTCACACACATGTAGAATGTTGATAAATGTCCATACCTATTCCAAAGCTCCCAGTTTTGCACGTGTAGCTAGAATGTTGATAAATGTCCATAACTGTTCCAAAGCTCCCATTTTTGCACACATTGGTTGAATGCTGGAAATTTTTATGAGATTTGGCTTTACACCTACCAATTGTATTTTCTTGGAAGTTCGTAGACTTTTTTTAAAAATTAATATTGTGCAACTATGATAGGTCATGAGGAAACATTTGTTTGAGGCATTCTACCAAACATTTAACTCCCTACTTCTTTTCAAAATTCTAGTTTTATGGTCCTTTTTGTTGGTGAAGCATTTTGTGAGAACTATGGTTCAAAAAAATTTGCTTTATCTACTTGCCTATTGATTTCAAGTGATTTTTAGTACCTTTCCATCAAATTCCATGAAAATAAACAAATTTTGTTGCATGTGATGGCTTGTATAATCTGTGTTAATAACTTTTGTGGTTTATTAATAGAAATTGGTCGAAGTTGGGTTACAAGTTTGCAAATTTTACTAATATTCAAGGGGCACTCTTTTGCAAGTGCATTAAGTTGATTATTATACTTCATCTTTTGGTTCCATTTTTATACGTTAGGTAGAATCAAACATGGAATTTTTAAATATCATAGTCGGAAATGATTTGGTATACATGCATGGAAAATTTTGAAGCATAGACAAGGAACATCTAACTATTTAACAAAATATCTCAAATAAATGTAGTCTCATGGAATACAATGCTTGCAAAATATGTGCAAAATAGGTTTTGCATGGATGTTCTCAAAATATGAGACTTAATAAAGCACTCTAGAACATATCTTGGTAGTATAAGCTTTGTGTGTGTTTTGTGTGCATGCATCCATGCAAGTTTAGTAGATGGGGTTGTACACACTTCAATCACATGAGTAACCTTAATTGCATTACACTTATAGTAGATCATTATGTACATGGTTAACCTTCTCCCCCATGCTTGCTATCTTGGGGACACCCTAAAATTTATCATTAAGATGCCATTTAAACCTATGGTGGTTGTGTGGATGTGTTTTGTTGGTGCATCAAAATCACATATGAAAATAGGCTTTGGATTATTTACAATGATGGTGCATTTTGATTTGGATCCTAAACATGATGTGATTGATGTTCTTATTTAAACATATTTGCAAAATTGGGTAGGTGGTGTGAGGTTCAGATGGTAATCATATTGATGAAGGATAAAGGAGTTAAAAATATCCCTAGATGTAGGGATTAAAGGCCATAAAATGGTCATGGAGACAAATCACATTCACAAACATAGGAGATCTATGCAAAGTTGGAGAAATTATTCATTTCGCATGAATACCTACTGATTTGGAAGAGTGAAAAAGGTGTTCATTCATTTTCTCTCACTTTGAAACAAGATTTGATGCATTAATGCGATAGATATTAAATAGACACTCTCATTGCAAGGACGATCAAATTAGCTAGCAAGCACTAAATTTTCATTTTTGTGATAAATGGATGAGATCACTCTGATCGTCTTGCATCTCTTCTCTAGCATTGCATGTCGTTTATTACCAAAATCACCTAAATTCATTTCATAAAGAGAATGCCTTTGACATAATTATTCCCAATGCTCATTACAAGTTGTCTAGTACATCAAATAAAAAGAAATAAAATATAAAAGGATCACCATGAGATAGCTACTAGTGAACCTAAAATCACTGACTCTACTCACAACATAACTAGTAAGACATTAAGTATTAGAAACAATATTAGATTGTTACCCAAGTTTAGTCCTCTTAAGAAGAGTTATATCATTCTCATACACTGAAAATAAAGTTGAAAATGATAATATAGTATCACATGCCATATCTATTTGTTGGTGACCATTAATAAAAGCACAAAAGCAACACACCATTTTTTTGTGGGGGGTTTTTCAAACCCATGATGGAGGAAAACATTAGTATCAACTTTATACATGATTTATTTGAATTGTTACAAGAAACTTTTATATAATATAACTATTTAGTATCATGCAAAAATATAAAATTAAATACAATAAAATAATCAAAATTTTAATTGATTATTTTGTTAATCTTTTATATATTTTTAGTAAGAATATTGTTTGATTATTGAAAAGTATAAATTTCTATATGATTATTTTGAATTGTTACAAGGAAATTTTAGCTAATAAAAATAAGATAAGTATCTATTATTATGAAAAATGTGTGAAATTAAGCATAAGGAGATCACCATTCCTTCCTGAATTTTATGTGGCAAGATAAATAATGAAATTTTATCTTCACCACTCCATGTCCAAGCATCAATTAACTTATCACCCAACACATTGACTAAGCTTAGAATCAACTTTCCATGCGTATATGTTGGTGACCCTTAGTAAAAGTATAAAAGCAACACAACAAATTTTTATAGGAGATTTTTTCACTCTACTCTAGTTAAAATCTACACATCATAGATCAAATCTATATGAAAAGTTAGATCTATCAAGTTAGATATTACTTCTGTGACATAGAATTTGTTCAAAGATAATTTTAATTTAGATATTATCATTCTACTTCCTACCCTTTTAAAAATAATTTTGAATTACAATTCAAATATTATGATTAAAATAATAGACAACTATCTATTAACAA